>VWZS01004694.1:17363-125350 GCA_013397075.1 Rhabdornis inornatus | reverse complement strand
GCTCACGGGGGATGCTCGCAGCCGCGGGTCCGCGGGGAGCGCCGGCACGAACGCGGCGCTGCTGGAATGGCAGGAGGCAGTGCGAATGGCCGGGGCTGCCGCGCTGCGTTGGGAAGCGCTGGGGGAAGCTGACACGGTGTTCCTCATCCATGGTCCGCGCCGGGGGAGAGTGGCGTGCCGTTCTGTATCTGTGGTCCTTCGTTCCCACTTGGTCGGGGCAGCCCGAGGACTGGGCTAGCAGAAACCGACCGGGGCTGGGGAGTAGGTAGCACCTGGGAGTTGTTAATAATCTTGAAATGCCGGTTTGAAAATGTATTGCTATTTAATTAGAGGAGGCTGAGATCCACGGAGAGGTTAGTTGGGTGTCTGTGATGAGAGCATCTTTCTCCCTTCCTGTATTATTAAAATGCCCCTGTCGTTTTCGATGATACTTCAGTGCTGCGATGTAAATTATTGAGCAAGGGCAGACGAGAGACCTCCTTCACCTGTGCTGTAATGGCCCAATCCCATCAGAGAGCAACTTCCTGCCACCCTTCCTGGCTTGGCAGCTCCTGGAGCTTGTCTGCTGCGTCCCCGCTCCCGTCCCTGTCCTTCCCCTGGAAAGCCCTGCCTCGGGCAGGCACAGCGTTGCTGTTGGATTGCACGGAGCCGCTGCCCTTGCTGCTTCCCCGGCATGGGACGGTCCCGTGGGATTCCGAAGGTGTGAGTGACCTTGGCAGGTGCGGTTCCCTCTCAGCTCTTGCTGCCCCAGAACCGTGATTCCCGTGGAGGAAAAAGCCGTGTCCTTCTCCAACAGCAGAGCAGCTAGAAAGTGCGTGTTGTTGCAGGGATTCTCCCCAAAATGGTGTATTCTGCAGCCTTCCTGCTGTTGTTGTTGTTCTTGCGTTAATGACCCAGTTATGCTTTCTGTGATGTTGAAGGCAATATTCTGGAGTCCTTGCACAAGCGCTCTCGTCTTCTCTAATGGTAACTGACTTTGGGCTCTGGCCTGCTTAATCTCAGGTGATGCTGACTATAGAATTTGCCTTGAGGGGGACAAGATAAGCTGCTGTTTGAAATCGCCTTGTTGCCGTCTCTGGGTGCTCTTGAATCCAATGACTCTCGTCCCGTGTCTGTCCAGGGATTCGCCTGGTCTTGCTCGGAAGAGCAAAGGCGGTGTCGGGGTTTTTTTTGCCCATCAGAGGTGATGGTGCAGTGTAGTCCTTCAGTGGCCAGGAGCATTGGGAGAACCGTGCGCTGCCTGGTCCGAGGGGATCGGTGTGAGTAGCTGGGGGGAGAGCCGTGTCTGTGAGTACCAGGGCTCTGCTTTCCAGGCGAAGTTCTCGTGCTGTAGTGAGGAGCACGGTATAAATAGCAGCGCTGGGTTTGAGCCGCTGAATTCAAAGTTATGGTTTCCACAGCAACCAGCACTCAGGCCGTCGTGTGCGTATGGAATATTTCCCCCTGTTTTTAGAAAGCCCATGTGTGTGGCATCTGGTGTGGTGCTGTGTCCAGTCCGCCTCTGCAAACGCCCCTGGCTCGTTCCTCCCGCTCCACTGTGTTTGAGCATCCCCCTCCCGCTTCCCTTCTCCCGGTGCCTGTTCTGGCTCCGTTCCCGAATTCCCACTGCCTTCTCCTGGGCCAGGAGTGTGTGCACCAAATCCCAGCCCGGCCACCGCGTCCCTTTGTCTTGCAAGCCCTCCTTTGGGTGCTGGTGTTGGCTTCCAGCCGTGCCCGGGGTGTGAAAGGAATTGGAATCCTGCTTGGAATCCGTGCCTTTCCCCCTTCTCCCTTCCCTGGGGGTCGTTATTTCCGAGGGAGATGCACAGCCCCCCTGACTCTCCAGTCGTGTCCCTTCCAGCTGAAAGGAAATCGGGGCTGTGCACTGTTGTGGAGGACCCCGTGCTGTAGGATGCTTGCTTTAATAACCGTTTGTGGTACGAATGTGCGGTGTTGCTCAAGTGGTTTCATTTATAGCCACGGGGCTGATGTATCTGCATGGTTGTGTCCAAGTTACAGTTTCCAGAGCAACTGGAGCAGCTTTGTGTCTTGGAAGACTGTTCGCTAAAGCATGAAACGTTATATCAAATTTTCCTTTCTTAAATTCTGTAATCTCAGCTGCTGATAAAAGCGCAGCTGTGCTTATCTGGGAACGTTGTTAACAGCCTTGAATGACCAAGCAGATCTTCCTCAGGTGTGTGTACTTCTGCCACGAAAACGGGAATGGGAAATGTCAGCCCCCAAAACTGTAAAAAGGCTGCTGTCAGCTGCAAACGATCATCAAATGAAGGCTGGAGATGAGGAGTGGGGCTCAGGATCCCCTGTCCTGGGAGCAGCTGGGCGGGCCATGGTGGTGAAGGCTGGTCTGGTGTTATTTCTTTCCTTTGCTTGTCTTTCGCCTCTCCTTTGGCTGCTGCTCCTTGTGAAACCGTGTCCCTCTTGCAGTGTCTCCCAGCCCCTTATCTGAGCGGTGATTCCAAGGACCTTGGCTGTAACAACAAGTCACTTTCCCACCGCGACTCAGTTACAGCCCGCGTTACTTTGCAAGCGGTGGGAGTCGCTTCCTTGTTGGTTTTGCCTTGTTCAGCGAAGTGCTGTGTCAGTAACAAACGTGCCGTTCCTTGGGAATGGACCTGCTGGGTGCTCGTGTTGCTTTGGGCGATGATGCTGCCGCGTGCTTTGTAGGTTTCGTGGGGAACCTCAGCCGGGAGACTTCAGGGGTTGGCTCGTGTAAAGAGGAATTGCAAAGCCGGTGTCTCAGGGGTCTTGCTCTCCGTTTGTATTAGCAGCCTTCCAGCTCGGTGTTTTCCTCTTTAGGTATTTACCAGGTATGCAGCGTCCCACTGATGCAGCCTACGGGCTTTGCTTACTGAAATGGGGGAATGATTCTTCTCCTACGAGACGTTTTTGAGATGAAACTTAAACCCAAACCTTGTGATCTTTGGTGTGCTGCCCAGACTGGAGAAACAAAATGATTGAAACAGCAGCTGGAAGTGAGCTGGAATACCTTGAACTTCTCCCCCGAGTCGCTTGAAGGCAAGGTGAAGGTTTTGCCTTCTCTGTGCTCAGCCCAAGCTTTGTGGTACGGCACAGACCGGGGAGGGATTTGAGTTTGGAGCTCGTTCCCATGGGAGCAGGGCTGCAGTGGGATATGCCGTGTGTCTGCCAGCCTCCCTGCAGCTTTGGCAGGTGAGAGGGAGGAGGAGAAGGCTCAGACCGGAGAGGAAAGGGAAGCAAAGGCCGTTTTCTGGGTGTTGGTGATGGGGAGGGGTGGGCCGGTCCTGAGCGCTGGATGTGGCGCTCACAGCGGCCACAGCAATTCCTGAAGTGCTGTGCTTTCCCCCAGACGCCGGGTTTGGGTTTGAAAAAAAGCAGTTTTCAAGTTCTGCCCCTTTGCAGCTAGGGAAAGTGCCGGCTTTGGGCTTGGTGCTGGCTGAAGGCAATAATTTCACCTCGCGGTCGGGAAACCTTTGCTGTGCCAGCAGCCAGTCTGGGAGCTGTGAGTTGTGCAGCCCAGGCTGCAGTGACAAACGCTTGGGACGCCTCTGGCCAGAGTTACCCTGTGCCTGAGAGGGTTCTCTGCTGCATCACGGCGTTCGGCATGTCTCCGTGCCTGCTTTTCCCCTTCGTGTGCGCTCTGCCTGAGATTAGTGCAGCTTGCCTCCTCGTGGGTAAATAATTTAATAATTTAAACACCTGGACTGATTAAGTGTGTGCATCTCGGCTCAGAGCAGTCGCGTTTTCTTTTTTTATTTATTTTATTTTTTTTTAATTCCAAGACTGCCTTTCCTGAAAAAGATTCAGAGCAACTGAAAATAGCTTAGTCGCAGAAACATCAAGCACGACTTGGGGATTGTTGCTCTCGTGGCAGGGATTGTGACAGTGTAGATTTATTTGCCTCCCCATTAGCCACATCTCATTGAACGCTCAAGGGTTTATTGACAACTCGTTTGCTTTGGCTAACTGTGTGCCTCACTGCAGGGCACTGCTGGTGTGAGGGGTTGAGGAGCCAGGAGCCAAATCCCTGCTCTCCCAGTCCTGCTGCTGCGGGCTTGCCCTGAACCGGGCACCTAGAGAAAGAAATCTTGTCCCCCTACGTGTGACCCGTCTCATCCTGCCTCAGTCACTGCTCAGGCTGGCTGACAAAAGCGCTGTCAGATGTCTGGAGTTCCCTCTCCCTTTGCTGTCACAAAGTGCTCTTGGAACTCCCTTTCTAGGGCAGCCGACTGTCCCTGGTGTGCAGTTAGAGCACAGCTGGAAACCATCTCTCACTCAGAACCTCTCGTATCTGGGGATGGAAAACCTCGTGCCGGAATTCTTTGCCCCCGACTTTTCCTGCCTTGTGTCTTGTCCGTCTGATTTGCTGGGGAAGTGCGCACAAAGCCAGCGGCATTAGCAAAGTTTTGCTTGGCTTTTGGGTTTTTTGATCCCCCGCCTCCCCTTCTCTTACGTATTGTTGTTTAATTTTTGGGTTTTACAGTAACCTGGTCTATTTGTCAAGGTTTCAGCCCCAGCTCTGCCTTTCCAGGCTCCCTTAGAAGCAGTGCTCAGCCAGACAGACACACAGCTCTCAGCAAGCCAGGGCAATTCCTGCAGGGATCCAGTTCCTGCTTGTCTGTGGGACTCACGCGTTGCTGTAGCAGCAGGCAGGTTCTGTTGTTCCAGATTATCCCATATCCCAGCCCACCATCACCCTTTGCCTCTTCTAAGGCACATCTTAGCCTGCCTTTGCCCCTTGGCATGGCCTGGGGAGGAATGGCCTCTGCAGCCCTTCGGATGTGTCCCTGCGCTGAGCTCTCTGCTGGCATTTTCCCTGGGAACTGCTACCCTCGGTCACCAGCAGGAAGCACTCCTGGTGTCGCTTGGACATAAAGCCTCTCCCTCCGTGTCCCAGCAGGGCTCTGCTTGGCTGCACCAGCCCCTCACCTCGGTCTGCTTTATGGAAAGTGTGTCTGAAACCTTGGGAGTGCTGCTTCCTGACCACCCAGGCGGTTCTGGGGAGTTTCTGTGCTCTGTGGGACTGCCATGAAAGCCTGAATTCATGCCCTACCTGCATTTCTGCATTCCTACCTGCAGGACTTGCTGCAGGCCTCCGTCTGTGGCTTGTTCCTTCTCCAGGAGCCTCCCCTGATGTCTGGGCAGGTGTGATGCGTTGTAGAGGCGCTTTTAAATCCGCACAAGCGCAGGAAGGGACAAAACAACCCACAGAGAGAGCTGACTGCAGTTAACTTGTCTATTTAATCTGGTGTTCTGGTACCATCAGGCAGTCAGGAGGTGGCAGTGGGTTTTGATCCGGAGGGTTTGGGCTCTGTGAGAGATGGGGAGCTGTCAGTGACGGCCAGGAACTGAAACACAACAACTTCCACCTCAGTGTGAGGAAGAACCTCTGTCCGTTATTTATCAGAGCCCTGGAACAGCTGCCCAGGGAGGGCGTGGAGTCTCCATCTCTGGGGACATCCCAAAAATCCCAAATTCCCGTGTCAGCTGCTCCAGGTGACCCTGCCTGGGCAGGGGGCTTGGGCTGAGTGATCTCCGGTGGTCCCAACCATCCCAGGGCTCTGTGAACATAAATCCTGGCTTGTTTCTGCTAAAACACATCTCCTGGCTTGGCCGTGCCCGTGTCCTGGGAAAGCCACAGCCTGGCAGAGATGTGGCGATGCGGTCGCTCCGTGGCTTCGGGGTTTCTTTTCCTGTTTGTTCTGGGAGTTCTGACAGCGGGATGGCCTCGTGCTGCCCCTTGGCTCGGGGCTGGATGTGAGCAGGGGCCCTGGAGCTGCCGGAATCCCCGGCCAGCACAATGGGATGCATAGCTAAATGAATACAGAAACACCAGACGAGTGAGTTGCTTTTGTACAAATCGCCTTTTGTCTTTGCTTTCTTACTGGGGCTTGCTGGAGTGCGAAGATCCCTTTGTGACGAGGAGGTGAGCAGTTAGTATTAATTGATGTGGGTTTTAATTCGGGCTGGGATGAGCTCGCTGAGGCTCAGTGTGGCAGCGTGTGCAGTTCCAGGAGAAACTGATTTGCGTTTTGTCTCTTCCGTGCGTCGCTTTCCCTTCAACTGCTGATGGAATTCCATCACGAGCGAACAGGGTGTTCCATTAAACGTGCTTTCAGCTCCTAATCGTTAACAAGTGTCTTTTTAGGGCCCTTTTCCCTTGCTAGCCCCCTGCTTTGCTGGGTGTGCAGTGCTGGATTTTCCTCTTGGTTTGTAAAAGCTGCGAGTGGAGGTAGCGAGAGTTCAGTGTCCATCGCTGTGTTCCTCTTTGGAGAGTTTTTTTGCGTGGCCTGGCTGGGGTTTTTTGTGTGTTTTGCCTTGGGCAGCAATTATTGCTGCTGGCATTTGTGGTTTCCAGTGCAGAACAAAGCTGGTTTGTGTGCCTGGCCAGCAGTGATTGTTGACAGTCGATAATGCTGGAGACCTCTCGTTGTGGCTGGGACCCGAATTGTACCAACTTCTGCTGAACCCAAATTGCAGGGGTTTAATTTCAGCCTCAGGGCTCCCATGCCGGGATATTTTCTTTCCTCTGGTCGCCAAGCAAAGAGCAAGTCGGTGTTTGAGGTCTTTCCTGAACCTGCCACGCGAGACACAGAGCAGAAGTGTCAGAAAAAGTGCCAGAATTTCTGTTCTTACCCTTGTGTGCTCTCAGACTGTGTGGGTAACACAGAGTTACTGTGTGCTCAGACTCATTCCCTGCCTGTTTCCATCTGTTCCCTGTGTGTTAGGTGGAATGTACTGACTAAGAGGGGTAGTTACTGGAGCAGCTCATGCACCGTGAACCATTTAAAAACCACAGCGTGGGACCCCCCCAGTGGGTCTGTGAATCTGCTTTTCTTGGAGCTTTGAATGAAAAAACTGGTGTCACCTGGGCATTTGCCCATTTCTGTTCTCGGTGGAGTTTTCGTGAGTAGGATGGTTTGAACAGGAATGTGTCGTTTGGGCACCGGCAGGAATTTCTTCGCAGGGAGATGAGACGTTGGGGTGGACTGTCCACGAAGGTGGAAAGCCTGGATGTGACAGGGTGGGGATCACACACAGGTTGGATTCCATGCGCTGGGAGGGCTTTTCCAACCTGGGTGACTCTCTGGTTTACAAATGCCTGAGAATGGTGTTTGCCCGGGAGCGATTAGCAGATGAAGTAATGGATTAATTGTGATTATTGCCCTGGAACCCTGCTGATGTGCCTCTGTCCTCTCTGAAAGGGTTGTGTGAGAGAGGCTGAGTGCCTTGTTTTACTTGGGGCAATTATTTGTTGGCAATGCACGTTTTTGTCCCTGTGTCCCAAATCAAAGCTGTTCAGCTGTCAGCTTGGAATTGGTGTGAAATTCCTGCTTCTCTTCCACACGTGGAAATTGTTTGTTGGCAGCATGTGATTTCGGGGGAATGTTCTGATTTGCATCACAGGAAGGCTTCGGCAGGTTGGGAGAATGAAAGGACAGTTTTCCTTTGGTCTCTTGTAGGTGTTTGGAGGTTCCTGCTGGGGCAGGATTTGGGGTGAATAAGGAGCTTTTTGTGCAGCTCCCTCTTCCCATGGAAGCATTCTCACACCACACTGAATTTTCTTCCACTCTGAAATACACCTGTGTTTCTATTTTCATAATATGGAGGTACTAAATAATGAAGTTTGGAACTTAAATCAGAATCACAGAAAGATTTTAGAGTAGCTGGGACTTTAGGTAATCACAGAAAGGTTTGGGTTGGGAGGGACCTTAAGCTCATCCACATTCACCCATTCCAAGAGTAGGGACATCTTCCATTATCCCAGGTTGCTCCTAGCCCCAGTGTCCATCCTGGCCTTGGACACTGCCAGGGTGTCCCAGTGGCCCCAGTCTGGTCCCCCAGGGTGTCCCAGTGGCCCCAGTCTGGTCCTCCAGGGTGTCCCAGTGGCACCTGGAGCTGGGCTGGATGGAGGGCTCCTAGCTTTGGCCAACAGAGAGTAGCTCTGCTGTGTGTTGTTTAACCAAGAGTGCCAGGAGACACTCCCCCCTCCTTTCTCTTCCCGGAAAAGAAGGGAAAGCATCCCTGAGAAGGGCCCCCCCGGGGTCTGGTAGATAGTCTGTCTGCATTTTTGTGGCAGGGAGTCATGTCTGTGCCTTAGGCCCTGCTCCCGGTGGGCTTTGTCCGCCCCCACCTGTCCCCCAGGGCTCTCTGCTTTTCCTGACTGCTCTTCCAGTCCCGAGCAGCTCCTGGGGCAGGTGGATGTGGCTGCTGGGGGCTTCTCCTGTGTCCCCTGGGCAGGACAGGTGTGCTAGGGCTGCTGTGGGAGGAAAAGCAGGTGTCCGTCCTTCCTTCCTTCCTTCCTTCCTTCCTTGCTGCTGCTGCTGCTCACCTGGGGCTGTGGCCAGGTGAGCCTGCACACCTCCCTGGCGCCCTTGCTGAGCTTCTGGGGCTGCTTCTGGCCCTGGCCCTCTGCTCCTGCCAGGCTCAGGCATGAAACCAGGGCTTGCTGGGCTCTCTCCTGTCCCCTCTGGCTGCCTTGCCTTGTTCATTCCAGTCTGTGTTCTGTGACCCTGTTTGTGCAGGGAAAACCTGGCTTAGGGCGAGGGGAGCGCAGTGGCACCCGTCATGATTGAACACAATACCTGTGGTGGGCACAGGTCTCTCTTTAGGCTGCCCCAAAAAGAACATAACCCTTCTCCCGGGCAGAAGCTGGGGATTCCTCAGTTTTTTGTACTTGTGAAAGTTTTCCAAGGAAGCAGTGAGAGTCATGGAGCATTTCTGGGATTTGGGGTGTCTGTGCAGGGCCACGGCTTGGACTGGATGATCCTGTGGGGCCCTGCCAGCTCAGGAGTTTCTGTGATAAGGGATTACAAAAATACAGAGGCACTCGGGCAGTCAAGGAGTTACAAGTGTCTTCACTCAGTTTGGGCTGGCAGTCCTGGATTTCCCCTCAGTGTGGGTAGAAAGAACAACTTGTCCCAAGGGAAGGATTCTGTGTCAAGTTAGAAAGGAAAAGCAAAAGCAAAACAAACTAAAACCCCAAATTTAAAAAAAAAAAAAAAAAACAAACCAAAACATTTAGCGCGTCTATGCACTTAATCCCCTTTTTAATACAGGGGACACAGAGCTGTTCACGTCATCCAAGTGCCTGATGCAGATGTGGAATATTCTCCCAGCTTTCCCTTCCTTTGCAGCTGGCTATGGCAGTGTGACTCCCCTGTGCATGCTTTCCTTTCAAATGGTGTCTGAAAGCTCAGTGGGAAAAGCTGATTTCTACCCTTCTAAGCTTTGGAAAGAGATACAGTCAATTTGTCTTTTGCTAACCTGTGCCAATGTTTTCTCTGCTTGAAATACTGTTTCTCCTAGCTGAGAATGAAGTTTCCCATTCTCATTTAACTTGAGAACCTTCTAAAATTCGGGGCCCAAAATGTGTGCCAAAGTAGAGTTGTTTTGTGTAACTGCTTTTTACAGAATAAGGTATAACTCGCAGAAATAGTGTGTGAGGGAATTGTACTGATGGGGATCTCTCCATCCACACAGCTGAAATGCTGTCCCAGCGATTGTGAGGCCAGGGGTTTGTCCTTTCAGATGTGTTCCAGGTTTGTTCTGCTGTTTGGGGCTGTTTTCATCTGCCTTTGTCGTTATCAGAGTGCTGCTGCCACTTACTCTGCCCTCTTTGTACTTGGCTTGCACTACCTGCTCCCGCTCCAGAGGCCTCAGGTAAACATGCTGCTATTTTGGTTCAAGTGGTGTCTTGAGCTCTGTGTTTTCTTTCTTATTTTGAGGTGAACAAAGCCCAGCACACCCCTCGGTATTTATTTGTGTTGAAGTAGTGGCCTGGCTTGCTCAAGCATTTCATGTACAATAGCGTCTGCCTGACAAAGAAAACACTGATAAAGAAAATAAATCCAGGTGTGACAGGAGGCTGTGATGATCAGAGGATGCTGTGGCCCGCGGTTCAGCTGCAGGGACCGTGCCAGGGGCTGCAGCTCCCTGGATATCACACTGGATGGTGGCAATAGAGGCAGCTGCGTGCATGGTCCTTCAGTTATCTGCCACCGTGGCACTTCTGCTGGGCCCTGGGCTGTGGCTGCTGCTCCAGATGTGGCAACCAGCCCCAGCAGGGCTCAGCACAGCAGTGATGTGGGCTAGCACAGCCCCAGCAGGGCTCAGCACAGCAGTGATGTTGGCTAGCACCGCCCCAGGGCTGGCTGGCACAGCAGTGACGGTGGCTAGCACAGCCCCAGGGCTGGCTAGCACAGCAGTGATGTGGGCTAGCACAGCCCCAGGGCTGGCTAGGACAGCAGTGGTGGTGGCTAGCACAGCCCCAGCAGGGCTCAGCACAGCAGTGATGTTGGCTAGCACCGCCCCAGGGCTGGCTGGCACAGCAGTGACGTGGGCTGGCACAGCAGTGACGGTGGCTAGCACAGCCCCAGGGCTGGCTAGGACAGCAGTGATGTGGGCTAGCTCAGCCCCAGGGCTGGCTAGGACAGCAGTGATGTGGGCTAGCTCAGCCCCAGGGCTGGCTAGGACAGCAGTGATGTGGGCTAGCTCAGCCCCAGGGCTGGCTAGGACAGCAGTGATGTGGGCTAGCTCAGCCCCAGGGCTGGCTAGGACAGCAGTGATGTGGGCTAGCTCAGCCCCAGGGCTGGCTAGGACAGCAGTGATGTGGGCTAGCTCAGCCCCAGGGCTGGCTAGGACAGCAGTGATGTGGGCTAGCTCAGCCCCAGGGCTGGCTAGGACAGCAGTGATGTGGGCTAGCTCAGCCCCAGGGCTGGCTAGGACAGCAGTGATGTGGGCTAGCTCAGCCCCAGGGCTGGCTAGGACAGCAGTGATGTGGGCTAGCTCAGCCCCAGGGCTGGCTAGGACAGCAGTGATGTGGGCTAGCTCAGCCCCAGGGCTGGCTAGGACAGCAGTGATGTGGGCTAGCTCAGCCCCAGGGCTGGCTAGGACAGCAGTGATGTGGGCTAGCTCAGCCCCAGGGCTGGCTAGGACAGCAGTGATGTGGGCTAGCTCAGCCCCAGGGCTGGCTAGGACAGCAGTGATGTGGGCTAGCTCAGCCCCAGGGCTGGCTAGGACAGCAGTGATGTGGGCTAGCTCAGCCCCAGGGCTGGCTAGGACAGCAGTGATGTGGGCTAGCTCAGCCCCAGGGCTGGCTAGGACAGCAGTGGTGGTGGCTAGCACAGCTCCGGGGCTGGCTAGCACAGCCCCATGTCCCGGTGCCCTGGGCTCCAGGGGGTTCTGCTGCACAAGGAAATAGTTTTGGGTGTTTCCTCGTCTGTTAAGGTCGCTGCTGGGGATCCCTGGAGTTCGGGAAGCTGGTCCTAGGCAGACACGGCTGAGCTCCCCTGGAATGGCTCGTGGAATGTGTGTTTAAGCCCGTGTGTGTTAGCAACTGGCCAGCCTGGCTGTAATCGGATTGTTGTGGCTCGTTTTAATTGTGCTCATCTGGCTCGTGTGGATGCTGCAGTGCGGGATAACGCTTGGGAGCAGGCTTTTCATGGGAGCCGACCTCTCTGGGGAGCCTGCAGTCGAACCAAGCCCTTCCCACGTCACAGAATCCGGACTGGGCCAGCCTGGAGGGGCCCCCGTGGGTCCCTGCTCCAGCAGGGCCATCCCAGGGCACAGGAGTGTCCAGAGGGTGTGGGATATCCCACATCTCCAACTCCACACCTCCCTGGGTGATGTGCTGGGCTGGGCACTGCCCAGGGCTATGCCTCATCCTGGGCCGGGCAGAGGACAGGGGATCCCTCCCTGACCTGCTGGGAATGCTGTTCCCAAGCCTGCGGGATGCCCCGTGGCAGCTCGGGGTGAGCCCCGGTGGCAGAGGACGATGCTGGTGCTCATCCTCCCTGGTCTTGGCACCGTGGAGGACCCACATCAGGGGCAGTGAGAATAGGCTCACGTAAATATTTGAAGTCAGGAGGTACTCATGCGTGCGGTGTGCAGTTTGATTTATTTGTTTGATGCGGTGTTAGGAGCAGAGGAGTTGAGCACTGGGAAGTGCAGGGGAAGCCCTGCCTGAGGACTCCTCGTGTGCGTTCAGCAGAGGGTCTGGATCAGTGCTGTGCAACTGTGGCAGGACTTGCTTTTATTTCTTCCTGGGGCCTTCCCTCAGGATGTTTCCTTTTGACAAAGGGTTAAAAGGGTTTTGTGTTTTTAAACATCCCTTATGTCACCCCCAAAATATGTTTTAAGCAGAAGTCTGCTTTTTTTCCCCTTTTTCTTTGCAGAAGGAGCTTGTGCTGGAATAGCAGGACAAGTCTTTGGTGGGAGGGTGTTGCTCTGCTTTGTGCCTCTTGTGACTCTGTGGAATTGCTGTTGCTCTCCATTTCTTGGCTGTGGGAGTTCCCATTGGAGATGGTTAAGAGGCTGGGGGAATTTGGGCTGTGTTTCGTGTCAGACCTTTGCTGGGCTGCAGAGCAAGTTGTGTTTCTCACTGTTAAATTCCCTGTCCACAGCAAGGCCATCAGGACTAACCCCTGATGAAGGCGAGGAGGGCTCGTGTGAGCATCCCGCTGACAGGAGAAGCTTCTGGCTTCTTCCCTGGGAAAGCAGCCTGGGGCTCTGGGGCTGCTGCCTGAGAGAGGGTCCAGAAATCTCCTCCTGCCATTTAAACAGTCTAGGAAAATACAATAAACCCGTGTTTTCCCCTTTGGGGTTCACTTTGAGCTTTTGATGCAACAGTGTCACGAACTGGGGAGGAAAAAGATGAATAAATAAATGTCAGAGCTCCCAAAACCCCCGCTGCCTCTGAACACTCCACTGCAAAAGTATTTGACTTGACTGGCTCGTTTTAAGCCTTGGCTTCTGAGCCCCTTTCGAAGCAGGTGTACTGCTGAAACCAGCCTGCAATAAGCAGGAAGTTTTGCTGTCTGTGAGAGGGAATCCCTTTTTTCCTCACTGGCTATCAGCTCGCTTCGCCTTTTCCTGGAAGAAGGTTTGCTTCAGAAGTCTTGTCAAGTATGAATTCTCTGTCTGGTATTTGCCTCGAATGGGTAGCGCTGCTGAAAAATTAATGGAGTGCAATAGACTGGGTGATGATTTTGCTTCTGATGTGAAGGAATTTTATATTCTTCTTTTCTTTTTAATTGCCTGGTGCACTTTCGTCTTAACTATCCAGATATCTCTCTCATTTTTCTTTTTTCCTGAGCGTGCAGCTCCCTGGGATCCTGGTGATCGTGGCATGTGGGTTTTCCCGGGGAGACACATTTTACTCTGGAGCAGTGTTTTATGTCACTTTGCAGCAGTGTTTGTTTCCTCTGGGCAAAACCAAATGGTGAATACCTTGTGGAGGTTGCAAAGAAACCTTAATTACTGTGGCGTATTCTCCTCTTTGGCTCAACCCGTGCCATTTAAAAAGTGTTTTCCGTAGCTTGGATTTGTTTGTGCGGGGAGTCAGTTACATAATTAAAGCAAGTTCTGTTCTACGATTCTGTTTTTCAGCCAAATGTTTTCCCCTAAATTAGCACTGTCTGTAGCTGGGTAACAACGAGGAGTGTCTTTGTCGAAGTTTTTACCTCCTTTGAGGCTTTTCTCATGTACTCTTCCTGATGGGCATTTTCCGACGTTGTTCTTTGTAGTTGTTTCGTGGCTTGAACAGGCTCCTTAGGAGGCAGCAGTGGTATTTATGATGTGTGAGGTGCTCTCGCTGGGGTCAGGTGGGGTTTGCAGAAGGTGTCTCTGCTCTTCTGGGTCCTGCTGTGCATGGGAGTTGTTCTGGTGAGGAAATTGCCGTTTTCCTGGCCGCCCTGCTCGGCGCTTGGTGTTGGTGCTGCTGGGATTGGGGCTCTCAGGACGTGGGTGGCTTTTCCTGGTGCACAGCCTGTCCCAGTGCTGGGGGCAGGAGCCAGGATGGCAGAGTTCAGCAGTGCCCGTGTGGTTGGGACTATCTGGAGTTCAGGGAAACAGCAAATGTGCAAACAAAATGCAGGAATTGGGCACGGTGCTCCCTGCTCACGCTTCCCGAAGGTTTGTGGGGCGTGGGGATGGTGTGGCAGTGTTGGGAGCAGCCCTGGTAGGTTTGTGTGATGGGAGTGGATGGGCAGGATGTGTTCTGCAGGAGTGGGGTCTGATTTAAGCCAGGCTTCACAGAACTGTGCTTTGCACGAAGAGCTGTGCTGGTGAGGGGGTGTGGGAGCATCTCCTTTGTGAAGTACCTGTCTCCTGGGTGCCTGGTAACGTGGCTGTAACTCTGGAGGTGTTCAGCAAGAGCTTTGCCTGCAAATCACGGCAGAGCTGCCTCTGGAGGGGCCTTGGGCTGCCCGGAGTGTGGGAGGGATGTTTTGTGCAGTGAGAGCTGTGAGGAGCACCTCAGCTCACTTGTCACCCACCTCTCGCTGTTTTGTACCGGCTTGGTGCCGGCATCACTGAACCAGGTCATCGTTTGTGTTGGAAAGGACCTCCAGGATCATCAGATCCAACCTGTGCCTCATCCCTGCCTTGTTCCCAGCCTGGAGCACTCAGTGCCGCCTCCAGGAATTCCTTGGGCACTCCAGGGATGGGCACGCCAAACCTCCTTGGGCAGTTCCACCCTTTCCATGGGGAAATTCCTGCTGTGTCCACCCTGAGCCTCCGCTGCCCAGCCTGCTGGGGCTGTTCCCTCTCCTCCTGTCCCTGTTCCCCCCCCGGCTGTCCCTTCCTGTCAGGAGTTCTGCAGAGCCACAAGGTCCCCCCTGAGCCTCCTTTTCTCCAGGCTGAGCCCCTTTCCAGCTCCCTCAGCCTCTCCTCCTCAGCCTTAACCCTCTGGACCCTTCACCAGCTTTGTTGCCCTTCCCTGGACTCATTTTGAGCTGGATCTTTAAAACTGTCGTTGGTTCCAGCTGAAATCCAGGAGTTTTGTTCAGCCCTGCTGAGCTTGCTGGAGCTGGAGGGGCAGGCACACAGAGATGACCTCCCTTGGGCATGGCACTGGAATGCCAACTGCACTCGGGGCATCTGCTGAGCTCTCACACTCGTGGTGTGTAAATGCAGGGCTTGGGGTGACCTGCACAGCCTTGGCCTCTGAGGGGCTGAAACCATCAGCAGCTGGAAGAGCCTGAGCTGGCAGGGACACTGGAGCTGTTGGCATTCTGCCTGCTGCATGTATTGCAGGGGTGGGTTTTGTTCCTGAACTGGCAGGGACACTGGAGCTGTTGGCATTCTGCCTGCTGCATGTATTGCAGGAGTGGGTTTTACTCCTGAGCTGGCAGGGACAGTGGAGCTGTTGGCATTCTGCCTGCTGCATGTATTGCAGGGAGCAAGCCCTGGGTTTTCCCTGCCTGTCCCACTGGAGTTGCATTTTTTCTGGTGCCCTGTTGTGGCCCTGGGTGTGTGTGAGCGTGCCTGCAGGCGCTTTGGTAGCTCTCCCCTCTGACTGTGTTCTGGAGCAGCCACCCTCAGGAGTGACCTGGGCTCCTGTGGAGCTGGAGGCATGAATCACAGCAGCCTGGAGACGTGCATCCCTCTGGGAATGGCACATCCCTGGTGTGTCAGCAGCAGCAGGGACTCACCAGGGGGCTGGAGTCACACACACACAGCGGGTTCCTGGCCATGGGAGCGTGGGGAGGAGGGACCAGACAGAGCAGTTCTTCTTGTTCCTGCTATCCACATTCTCCATCTCTCCAGAGCCTGCTTTTCCAGCGCCAAACATGCCCGTGCTGTTCCTTGGCTTGGTGGGTTTGCCTTGCCAAGTGAGGGCTGGTCCCAAAAGGCTCCTGTGGGGTGCAGCAAGGAGCCTCCCCCTGTTCCCTCTGTAAGGAAAACTCGGCACAGGCGCCCACTCAGCCCTCACTAAGGGTTTTTGGGGGGGAATCTTACCCTGAAACTTCCCCGTACTTGGTGCATCATTATTTTTGGCTGCTCAGGACCAGAAAGGTCACGTACACAGAGCTTTTCTTCTTTGCTGAATTTCAACGTGGCCATGACCCTTTCTGCAGTCTGCACGGGAGCGTGTGGGACACGTCTGTTTCCTGCTGCCTTTGAGTAATTGTGTACAGACCGTCTTCTCACCCTAAAAATCCCTTGGGAAAACCGGGAGCTGACTGTGAGGGGAAGAGATCCCCGCTCGTGTGTTGGATTGTGGTACTGAGTGCATCCCTGGGCTCCCGGGGATGGGGAGGAAGCTTTGCCTTTGAAACTGCCACGGAATCATCCCCACCACCCATTCAGGTGCTCCTTTGCCATCGGAACGAGGAGGACAATTGCTGCTCGTGAATTAGGGAATTCTCGTCAATTGGGGAGCAAACGTTGGTGGCTGTGGATTGTCACAGCCGTGGTGGCATGGCTGGGGTCAGGGGTGCTGTTGAGCTGCAGTTTTTTGCTCTTCCCGTTAATTTTGCTCATCCTATTCCTTTTGCTCATCCGGTTCCCTCCCCAGCTCCTCGAGTGCGTTGTGCCTCGTGTTCAGTGCAGGGCCATCTGTTTTCCTGGATGTTCTCTCTGCCCTGGCAGCCTGATCCCAGTGCAAAGGTGAGGTTGCACGCACCTGAGGAGGAGCAGCTCCTTTGTTCTCCCGGCAGCTTGTTTGCCAGCAGAGGAGCCAAGTGACACAAGGAACGCTGGGGTTTGTGCTGTCCTGGAAATGTGCTCCCAATGGGGGTTATTGACAGCTGAGCTGAGGGGCACCTGAGTTTTGGGGTTAATTTGGAACCTGGGACGTCAAGGTCTCTTGTGACTGGGCTTGAGCAGCCTTGTAAAGATGGTCAAATCTGTATTTTGAGCTAATGTGCAATTCCCTAACGTGCCTTTCCCATCCCCCGTGTGCTCCTGGTCCATGCAGAGCTGTCGCTGCCATCCAGGCTTTCCTGTGCTATCTCCTTCTGCACTGTAAATGGTAATTTAATTTCCACATTTACAGACCTTAATTAATTATGAATGAAGTCATTTGTATGAATTTTAGAGCTGAGGGGTGGCGGATTAATGGCTCTTTGGGCAGGGGAGGCCTCTCCAGCAGAAGGGATTGGGCACAGGAGCGGCTGTGTCCCCTCTGTCCCGTGAGCATCCCTGGGACAGAAGGATGTCTGTCTGTCTGTCCGTCCGTGTGCACAGGGCAGCGTCCTGCTCTCCCCACTCATGAGGGCAGGTTCTGTGCCCCCCAGGAGGGGTTTGTTTGCTTTCCCTGGGAGCTCTGCCTGCAGGAGTGAGCGGTGAGCTCCCGCTCCCGAGTTGTTCTTGGCAGGGTTGGCCGCTCTGGGCTGTCTCCAGCCCTTCCTCTGCAGCACGGCTGGAAACGCTGCTGGTGAGCTCCCCAAGCCCCTGGGTCTGTGTCTGGGCTTCCCAATCCCGCCGGGCCGCGCTTTGGGACGGGGTCGGGGTTGTGCAAGGTCTGTCTGGAGGGCAGGCTGCCATCGGCCTGCTCCAGGATTTTGTCATGGAACAGCCTCAGCTTCCCGGGGTCAGCTGGAGGTGATGGGATCGTGTTGCCTGCAGAGGCTGACAGGGCAGTGGCGGAGGTTTGTGCTGCACAGCCCTTGGTTCTCTTCCCACCGAGTTCCCTGAACCCGCCCGGCCCCGGGAGCAGCAGCAGCAGCAGCAAAGGCGAGCGTGGATGAGGTTGTCATTGCTTTGTATCAAAATATCCAAACACGAGTGCTCAGATTACTCGCAGGGCCTCTGGTTTTGGGTGACTTCTTCCTGCTTAATCATTTCTTTTCCAAGCTGATAATTCATAGCAGCCTCTTGATCCTTACCCTTCTCTGCATTTTGTTTGCTTGTTGTCACTGGCTGTCGTCCTGCTGTCCAGATCTTTCTCCCCATGTTGACAATATTCTGCTTTAAGCCATGCCTGGTGCGCTCATAAAGCGTTGGTGGTGTAGCCCAGGCTGCTTTTGGTGAGAAGATGGTTGGTGACAGGAAAAGAGAGGCACGAGCTGGAAGCCTTTGGACGGGGCGTGTGTACCCCAGTACTCGATGGAATCAGAGGATCTCAGACTGGTTTGGGATGGAAGGCATCTCCAAAACCATCTGGTTCCACCCTGCTGTCTTGGGAAGGAGCAGCTTCCACTAGCCCAGGTTGTTCTGAGCCCTGTCCAGCCCGGCCTTGGGCGTGTTAGGTTGTGCTTAAGTTTTCTTGAAGGTTTAAATACAACCTTAAAGAAGCCCCCAAACCCCAGAAAAGGCGTGTTTGCATCCGTGTATTGAACTGATAGCAGTTGATGCCAACCAGGAGGTGTTCAGCTGCTGGAGTTCCCACTCTGGCACGTGGCCACAGCCTCCTACTCGAGTGCTCAGCTGCTTTGGGAACCTGATCTCAGAGGTCTGATTGACACTGGTTATACCAGAAACTCCAGCTGTGCCCAGAGCCCACACCACGAGGTGATATCTAAAAAAGAACAGCAGAAAAAAGCAGAACATTGGCCTTTTCCTTGCAAATCCTGGCGTTTTTTTCAGTTCCTCCTTGACACTTAACGTGGTTGCTCGGTCTTGCTTCTGTGTGAATCTGTAGCATTTTAACCACTGGTTTCTGTAGGATAACAGCGGTGTTCCTATAGGATAACAGTGGTGTTCCTGTAGCTAATCACCACACACGGCGGTGGCTGTTGTGAGAGGGAGCAGCAGGAGGAGATTGCCCCGAGATTACAGAACACGGCAAGGGTTGCCCTTTGTTAGAATGTTCTCCGAAGAAAGGAGCAGGAGAGGCAGAACCAGAGGGAGGGCTGTGCGTGTTGGCCTGTGTCCCACCCCACTCAGTTTGCCAGAAGGGTGAAAGTCCTGGAGCCCTGAGGTCCCTTCCTGCAAGTCCACAGGATGGTCCTGGCGGGCACGAGAGCCCCAGGCTGCAGGAGGGAGCAGCAGCAGGAGTTTGGGCAGGGTGTGGGTGAGCTGGGAAGGGGGGGCTGAGGGGTGACACGGGCTGGACAGTTTGTACCCTCACCCGATGGATTCTACCCGAGTATTTGTAATCCTGGAAGTCCCTGCCCTCCTGCCGGGGAGGGCAGTGACGTTGCCATTAGGAGCCTGGGTTTCCCTGGGAGGTTTGGGAGCCTCAGGGCTGCTCTGGGGGGCTTGCACAGGTCCCGGGGTGTTGCCACTGAGCGGTTTTTGGGCTATGAGGTGGGGGCGAGTCTCCATCACTTCAGACAGCATCCGGCCCCGTTGGTCTCAATCCTCACCCTGTTGACTTTTGGCCATTCCTTAAGTGGCTTTAAGAAGTATCTGGAGCCAAACCGGGTCTCTTAGCAACCAGAGAATGGGTCAGTGATTAATAATTATATATAATCAAGGTTAAAAATGCAGGGCGGTCTGCACCAGCAGCCACTGGGACTGGTGGTGGAGGGAAGGAAGTTTATACCAGCTGTAGTTCTGACCTCAGGAACACAACGATTCGGGCCTTGAGACCAGGCTGAAGGCTCTTTGCTTTACCCCTATCTTGCAAGAAGAGCATTAAGTAACCTTTGGATGAGTAACGCAGGCATGGTCTGTGTTGGACGTGTGTTTTTTCCCGAGGCTCTGGGCCTTCCCCTGGCCGTGTGACTTTGCCAACAAACAGGAATAGATCTGCAGGGGACTGTGGAAAATGTGGAGTCTAGCTATAGAGCAGAAGTCAGCAAGGTCACTGGGTGCCTGCCTCTGGTCGCCGGTGTGAGTGTTGATGCACCGTTCCTGGGGCAAGCGAATGACAAATGCCACGGGGGCTTGACGAGTGTGTTTTCCTGAGTCTTGTTTGGCAAAGCGATTGTTTTCCTGAGTCCTTGGGGATGCTTTGATTTGTGGTTGAAGAGGTCCCCGGCAGCTTTTCCTCCTCGCACAGAGTAGAAAAGGGGGTGTCTGGGTCGTGATTCCATTCACCCCAGTACATGTCCCAGTGGTCCCCATGGCTGCAGGACCATCCAGTGAGGATATCAATCACTGGGGCAGCTCTGCATCTGCTGGATGTGATAGCGGGGTCCTTTTGCCAAGTCATTTACTTTCATTGCCTAATCGATTCCTCAAGTCTCTTGCCTATTTGCCTCTTTGTTTAATTAACCCCTCTTTTCAGCCTTCCCCCCCCCCAAGTCACCATCCTGGTCTTGGGAGGTGAGGATGAGCTGACAGTGCCTGGTCAGCAGCCAGGGGCAGCAGTGCATTGCAGGAGCCCTGGCTGAAGGTGATTTATATTCCTGAGGACTCATCTTCCATCGCTGTCCCGAGCTGACAGTGTCACGGACAGGCAGCTCTCTTCCTTCGCTCCCCTGACCATCTCTCCCCCTCCCCTGCTTCCACTGAACAGACGTATTCCCTGCCAACTACAATAATGCATGTTTTCAAGATCCCTTCCAAACTGGTATTGCTCATCACCTTCCTCACCTCCCACCGCTGGTCCAGGAGAAAAATCATCTTAATGCCCCTTTCCACGAGAGTCAGGTGATGTCTTAATGAATGCTTTCCTTGCTTGGTTCTGGTCATCAAACACACTCTGCCACCGTTGGCTCTTTATGGCTTCAGCCTAAGTGGTAAAATCCATATGTGAGACTTTGCAGAGGCTTTTAGGTGTCATTAGGGATCGTTAATATGCAGAGCAATGCCAGGCAGCAGAGGCTGCTGGGGTGGGGAATATCCATCACCCGCTGCAGGGTAACTTTAGGTCAGCAGGAATCGGGCACAGGGGCTGGCTTTGGGCAAGGCTTCCTCATTACTGTATCAGCAGAGTGTGGGGTAGGATGGGAGGGAAAAGGCAGCCCTGACCAGCTTTGGGGTGCCTTCCATCCTCGTCCTGGAGCATCTCTTGGCTCCTGTAGCTCTTGCAGTCACTCCAATGACTCCTCACTACAGAGAGCCCGTGCCCGGACTTGATAGCTTGGACTGCGTTTGTATAAATTGAATTAATACCCAGTTTCAGGCTATCTGCTGCCTGCTTCCACAGGCCAAAGGGTGTTTTTTTCCTTCCTCCCGCCTTCTTGACTAGCATCTTTGTTTCTGCCTCGTGAGCCTTTCCCTGGTTTTGCTCGTTTGTTTGCCACCAGGGGTGGGTTTCTACACCCACCACCCAGCAGGTGCTTGCAGGGGAAGCCCTGGCACCTTTGTGGTGGCACTTGAGTGGCTTGGGTGCCTCTGTGGGTGCAGCAGGGGCTGCCTGTGGTGGGGGTGGTGGTCTCCTGTTTACCTGTGGCTGTAGGATGTCTTCCTGGGATCCAGGGAGAGCTTTCTGCCTTGCTTTCCTTGCTCTGCACGGCCTGGGAGCATCAGGGGTGTTTGCTATGGGCTGTCCTGGCTCAGCAGGGAAGGGAGACCAGCTGGGCAAGGGTTTGTCTATCTGCTCTTTATTTAGAGAGTGTTTCTCCACCCTGGAAAGTTCAAAAGAAGATTCTCTCCGTGCCGCTTTGTGATACCGGACAGGCTGGAAATGTGAGTGGGTATGTTAATGTTGCTCCTGTTGCTCGTGGCATTCGCCGCTGAAAAGCAGAGATGTTTTAATGTGCTTGGCCTGGGAGCTTTGGTTTGAAATGAGCGCTGTCAGCCCTGTGAAACAGATGATAAATTACACTGAAAAGCGTGTTTTGGTTTGCAGCGGCAGCGCCGGGGTCGTGCCACGGCGGCAGGAAAAGCGGAGTCATTGGGAATGCAGGTGTTTGCCCTCCTGGCTCCTGCCGGGCTGGGCTGGCTGCTGGCAGGTGTCCCTGCCCGTGCCAGGGGCCGGGGCTGCCTGGGCTTGAGGGTCTCTTCCACGTGGGGGTCCCGGGCTGTGATTCCGTGGCTTTCCCGTGGCTGGTTTTGGTTCCAGGTGGAGCTGCCTGCCTGTGCGGTGACTCCTGCTCCCGAGGGGCAGCACCATGGAGGTGACAGGAGTTTTCCCGTCGTCCCGTGGGGCCTTTCCCCGGCTGGAATCACGGAATCAGTGAGGCTGGAAAAGACCCCTGAGGCCATCGAGTCCAGGCTCTGGGTGCCGCCCACAGCACAGCCCCTGGCACTGGCACGGCAGATCCAGCTGGGCGCTGTGGTGGTGCAAGCCCTGCCTCGGGCAGAGGGGTGCTGGCTGCTCCCCTGGGCTCTGGGGTCCTTCTGCCTGTTGCTGGTTGCTTTCTGTGCCCATTAGAAGCGGTGGGAATTTGTGGGTAAAAGGGAGGATAGCAAATGTAACCCGGTGTAAGCTCTAATGTGTTTGTAGATAAAAACCAACCTGACGTGTTTCTGTGCTGGAGATTTATAATCTGATCATTCCTTCGCTCGCTCAGCAGGGACTGGAGCAGCGTGTAGTTATTTACATATAGGGAACATTAAACAGCCATCTCTTTAAACCATATGTGAACATAAAATCCTACAGCCACTGCTGAGTAATGAGTATCTGTGAAAGAAGAGAAGGCAAATAAAGCAGAAATGAGCAGAATGAAAAGGTGTCAGTGCAAGGAGCAGCTGTGCCAGGGTGGGGGCGTGCCCCTGTGCATCAGTGTCCTCCTGAATGAATTCTGTGCTGAGCTGCTGGGGTTTTGTGTCCCTGTGAGGAGCTGGGGGTGGCCCCCCAGCACCCCTCCAGAGCTGCCATCGCTGCTGTGGATCCCTCAAAAGCTGGAACCCTGTTTGCACCTTCCCTCGGGTGCCTCCGGCCACATCCCTGGTGGCTGTGGCAGTGGCCCTGCAGCAGGGATCCTGCAGGGACCAGGATGACTTTGTGCAGTGCTGGGGCTCACTGCTGTGCTGGTGCTGTCTGGCACAGCCACCTCAGCCTTGCCACAGCTTCTGGGGACACCTGGCAGCTCCCCTGGCTCCTGCCAGCCCTGCAGCTCCAGGCTCTGCATCTCTCTGCCTTTGGAGGGTGGCAGAGGGATCAGGGCATGTTAGTGGCTTTTCCTTCCTTTTTTTCAGGAGGAAAATGCATGGGAAAGGCAGGCTCTGGAGAAATTTCCTACTTGTGACACAGGGTTTTGATGGCATTTTGACAAAATACTGTTCTTTGTATCTCTCATCTCTTAACCCTCTGCATTCCCGGGCCCTGAGAGGAGCGTGATGAAAAACGTGCAGGGGGGGAGGCTTAAGCAATGGTTTGTTCTTAAATCCCCACCAGATTTAAGAAGTATTTTGGAAATCTCTGCTGTATTTTTAAATTAGTTTGTCAGAGTGTAATTACCAGGAATGAGGTAAGAAACTCATTTAAACGCGGTACCTGTAGTGGAGAACCCAATTTTCAGAAATCAGTGGAACTTGTAATTGGAGTCATTAAGTGCTGACTCGGGTAATTAAGAGCTGGGTTTTGACATTTCGGGCTCTGTTGCTAATTGTCCGTGGAGAGGGCACGAAAATGTTGTGTTTGCTGAGGATCTGGTGGCTCCCTGGGCCCGTGCAGGGGCTGGTAGCCTGGCAGACACTTTGTTTGTGTCACAGGATAACAGAGAAAAGGATCCCTTTGGGTGACACTCCTTTCTGAGCAAGAGGCTGGTGCCCAGCTCCTCAGCCTGTCAGGCTTTCAAACCTGGATCTTGGGTTGGAAATCCATCCTGATGAAACATCTGGATCTCCCTGCAGAGTGCAAGTGCTGATAAAGTTATTCGTGACAGGAATCAGGGGTGGAAGTGCATCCTTGTCACTCCTTGTTTGCAGAATTATCTCTGGGAAGTCAGGATGTTCTGCATTTTTAACTGCTGCAGTTCAAGCAAGATGCTTTTGTTGTGATAATGGAGAAACCATGAAACCCTTGACACGCTGAGAGTTATCATCAGCCAGAACAAGCCTTACGTTTACTTTCCTATTCAGAATTGTCATTTTCCAGAGCAGTGGCGTTCCAAGGTAAGCACAAATGACATGGCAGACCATGGCTCCGTTCTTCCGTTTTATTCTTTTCTTTCTTCAGTGGCTGAGGTGTTTTCGAGAAAGAAAAAAATTAAGGCTTTGCTACTTCTGGGACAAAACCTCACTGCTCTCCTTCCTCTTGGGTTTTTATGGTTTAAATGTGTGGGTGTGTGTTGTGGCGTCATGTGTGTCCCACCACACATCCCTCCCTTTTCTCTGCCTCCTTAGTCACGAGGATTCCAGTCTCACATGCTTCAAATGTGTCACACGGCCCCAGTAGCAGTTAAAGAAACCAGCCCAGTAAAAAAAATCCCTCAGAAAACCCCAGGTGTGACGCAGAGGTCATGGTTGGGATGCCTGGAGCTTGGCCACACCGATTTCCAGGGATGATTTGCAAGGAGGGGTTTCTGCAGTGTGTCCCTGAGCCCTGGGCTGCTGCTGGGCTTGCCCTGCCGTCCTCCCAGGAAGTCACTGCCCCAGTGCCCACCTGCAGCCCTTGCTGAGGATGTGGAGGCTCCCTTTGTTTCTGCTGGAGCCCCAGTGCAGCACCCTGGTTAGCTGAACTCGGAGTTTCCATTTATTACTTAAATGCCTTTTTTTACTGTTTCCTTCCCCCCTCCTGTGCTGGAGTGAGACTGGGCTGGGGAAGGGGTTCTGTTGTGCTGGGCTGGCCAGTGCAGGTTGCCAGGCTTTGGCTCGGTCCCTGCAGTGTCTGAGCAGGGTCAGTAAACTCCTGCCTGCTTTTGGTGGGCGTGGGATGATTTCTGCTGGGGGGCAATGACCACACAGGTCACAGAATCACAGTCACAGAGTGCTTTGGGTGGCAAGGGGCCTCAGAGTTCATCCCATCCCATCCCATCCCTGCCATGGGCAGGGACACCTCCCACTGTCCCAGGCTCCTCCAAGCCCCAGTGTCCAGCCTGGCCCTGGGCACTGCCAGGGATCCAGGGGCAGCCACAGCTGCTCTGGGCACCCTGTGCCAGGGCCTGCCCACCCTCACAGCCAGGAATTCCTTCCCAAAATCCCATCTAACCCTGCCCCTGGCAGTGCAAAGCCATTGCCCCTTCTCCTGTCACTCCAGGCTCTCTTGAACAGTCTCTCTCCATCTTTCCTGCAGCTCCTTCAGGTCCTGGAGGGCTGCAATTAGGTCACCCCAAAGCCTTCTCTTCTGCAGGCTGAACAATCCCAGTTCTGCCGGACTTGTAAAGGATGTAGGAAAAAAAGAAAAAGGAGGAATTTTCCCTTTAAGAATGCCTTGTTGCACAGAAGCAGGATTTCTTGCCCTCTGGCATGCTCTGGTCGGGAGGTCAGGATTTGGGATGGGGGATTGGAGCAGGGTGTGACCCGTGGAGCACAGTCCCACAAAGCAGGGCTGTTCCCGGGGGGAGCAGGCGGCCAAGCCTGATTAAAATGTTCCAGGGAGCAGGGCTGAGGACGAGACTGAGCACATTTCCTTCCTGGGCTTTTTAGGAGACACTTAAGGGAGCAGCCTGGCATGAGTGAGGGCAAAGGCAGACTGCAAAAAGCACTCAGGGAGCTTGTCTGGGGACTTGAGCCGTGTGGGCTGTGGTGTGAAAGCAGGGCTTTGCCCTGAGAAGTGGCCCTAAAAGCCAGCAAGCCCAAAGAACCAGGTTAATTTAGAAACCGTGCAGGGAGCAGGACTGGAAACAGGAGTGCAGCAGCTCAGGCTGACCCTTCCATCACCTCCAGAGCATCTGAGCAGGGTCACCCAGGCTCCTGGGGCAGCTGTGCCTCAGGCACTGAGCTTTCCTCCTCTCCCAGATGTGCTCCAGTGGCTGCTGTACAGGGATCTGTCATCCTGGTGGGGTGAAACACGAAGCAAACAGCCTGTTCATGTCCAGCCGTGGTGCTGAGCGTGGTTCCTTTGTGTCCTGGTGACCTGGACACAGAGCAAACAGCCTGTTCATGTCCAGCCGTGGTGCTGAGCGTGCTTCCTTTGTGTCCTGGTGACTGGAACACAGAGCAAACAGCCTGTTCATGTCCAGCCATGGTGCTGAGCGTGGTTCCTTTGTGTCCTGGTGACTGGAACACAGAGCAAACAGCCTGTTCATGTCCAGCCATGGTGCTGAGCGTGCTTCCTTTGTGTCCTGGTGACCGGAACACAGAGCAAACAGCCTGTTCATGTCCAGCCATGGTGCTGAGCGTGCTTCCTTTGTGTCCTGGTGACCGGAACACAGAGCAAACAGCCTGTTCATGTCCAGCCGTGGTGCTGAGCGTGGTTCCTTTGTGTCCTGGTGACCTGGCACACGAAGCTGCCACAGGCAGTTGTTTCTATGAGCTTTGTTTATGTAGATCTGAGGCAGATGAAAGCACCTTTTAAACTCAGAGGCTTGTCAGGAGGTGAGTGTTTATCACCCAAACTATCTCTCACCTCCTGGTCCCTTCCATCCTCCTTCCCCAGCCGTGAGTTTTGTGTCCTCCCCACGAGCTTCCCGGTGCTCCAGGAAACTTGTAACCACTTGAGCATCCTAGCCATGCCACAGGCACCTTCCTTCCCTTGTTTATTACCCTGTGTTTCCTCTGATGGGAAGGGGAGAAGGGAATCAGAATCATCGAGGCTGGAAGAGCCCTCCAAGGGTCTCTGTCAGTAAAGCTGGCTCTCCTGGCTGTGGGGGATTTCACTTAGGTTAGAGCACGTCTTTCTCTCCAGTCTTTTCTCTACAACGCTGTTGTCCTATGACCAAATTCTCTGCTGAAGTTATTTTCAAAAAGCCCCCAATTGTGCTAAGTGGATATGTTCCTGTACAGGTATCACATAGACAGCTATATATATATATATAAAAAATAATAATTTATAATGGCATCTTAGCAGCCTAGGAAGCCATTAGTTGACTTTGGTGCCACTGTTTTTGCCTGTGTGAAGTGGGAGTTGTTGCTGCCACGTGCTGGAGTCCTTCTCCTGCCCTTCAGCTGAGGGTGGTTTAAATAAAAACCACTTTCTTTAGGAGCGTGTCAGAGTAGTTTTTTCTTGAAAAGCTGTTTGCTTTCTTAAGTCCACGTGCACATATGTTTTTCTCTTTATGGTCTTAGGTTTCAGTGGTGTTTAAACCTCGTTTTTCAAAACTGAGTTATTTAGAAGCCTGAGTGAGATTGTTGTATGAGTCTCTTCACTGTTTGTGGAAAAAAGGGAACAGAGTTTATAGCCCCTGACTTTGTCCTCTCTTCACCACCTTTGCCCTGTTGACTTTCTAAAGATGTTTTTTGAGCTGAGAGCTCAAAATACGAAGGAGAAATGGATAGAAAACTGTCATGGTCTTTTGTGATCTGTGTAAGACCATCCAGATGTGAAAGAGGCTGGTGTAAACCAAGGCTCCAGTAATTTTGAGAATGAGAAGCTGTCCATGCCCACAGCTCCTGGAAACCTGATCCATCAGTTATTTGTGGAGCCATTTGCTAATTTTGCAGGAGACGTGGTGTGCAGCTGGGGGCTCAGTGCTTCCTTTGCGTCCGCCTGGATGACTCCCTGGTGTAAAGCAGGAGCAGAGCTGTGTGAGCCCAGGCTGGCTCAGGGCTGGTGTTGGGATGGAGTTCATCCTGCCTGGGGGGGAGCAGGATTACAGCCTTTGGGAATGTGTCTCCAGCTCGCCTGGGCTCTGCTGCTCCATCCAGCCGGGCTTGTTTCGCCTGGGAGTGCAGCTGGGTGCTGATGGGAGCCATGGCCACGCTGTTCTCCCCAGGCTGGCATTTTGTTTGGTTTCTCACGTTGCCCTGCTTAGTCATGGCTCCTCTGAGCTGCTTCCCCCCTCCTGGCCGGCACACCAGATCCTGCCTGGAGGATGCTGCTCGTCGCTGGGAGTTTGCCCTAGCAACCGGAGAGATCTGCAGAAAGAGCTGCTGCCAGCTTCGGAGGCTCTGGGGTGTCCCAGAGGCCACAGGGGTGTCTCTGCTGGTGGCACGGCGCACAGGTAGCCAGGGGTGGACGCGCTCGGTGCAGGAGAGGCATTCCCGTGGTGTTTTCTGGAGGGAAACGCCTTGGCAGCCCGAGCGCTCCTGCCGTGCATCCCCTGCGTGTTTGTGCCTGGTAGCCGAGCACTCGCCTGGCTGGGCACACCTGGCTGGGCACACCTGGCTGGGCACACCTGGCTGTGCCAGGGCCGGAATGCCTCACGGAGAGCCTCTCCTCTCAGGGAGCACGGGGCACAGCCCGCTGCTGCCGTTTGTTTTTGTGAGAGGCAGCGCAGGAAATGTTTGAGGGTTCTTTCGGAGCGTGGCCGTTCTCTTTGACCCTGCCTCTCCAGTCCTGCAAGGTTCCTGTGATTGGGATATCACTGCATTTCCATGGCACTGTGAGATTTGTTGAGGATGGTTCGGTGGTCATCCTCTGCTGTGGGAAAGCTTTTTTGGCAAAGATTCTCTTTCCGTTGCTTTTGGAGGGTGTTCTGCAGCCTGGTGTGTTGCTACATCCACCGTTCCTGATCATCAGCCTCGTTTTCCTCCAGATCCTTTCCCCTAGCCATCTCCTTTTTTTTGCAGTTTTTAAAACCACCCCAGGCAGCTCATAGATTTTTAAAAAATCTCTCCCTAAGTGTTTTTTGCTCTTGATGCAAACTCAGAGTGAGGAATTTTAGATAACTTGACTTCAGCCCTCCATTTTGTGCGTAACTTTTATCATTAGCGGTTGCATTGGGAGTGTAAATACTCCCTTATAAAATATAGAATAACCCCAAATGTTCTCAGGGTGCTTGGTTTTGCCTTTGGTGGGACAGGTGTGGGCCAGAAGAGCATCTGCAGCTGGGGACTGAGGAAAGGAGACATTTCTGTGGTACCGAGGGCTTTGCTGGTGTGGTCAGGCTGTGCCGTGCGAGCTTCTTGCCCTCTTTGCAGCACTAAAATCTGCTTCTTTATCCATCTCCACTCCTCTCTGGTGCAGCTGCAACCCGTTTGGAAGAGAAATCCAACCCCGGGAAAACTCTGCTGGACACAGGGATGGACCCATGGAGGAGCCGCTGCAGTGCTCTGGCGTGCTTTGCCACGCTCACCTCTTTTATTTTTTCTTCCCTTTCCCTGGAATTACTAATGCTTGATTGTTGCAATTGATTGCAATTGTGTGAGCTAATTTTAGTGCGTAAATTTCTACGCTGGAAGCCAGCCAAGTGTTTGTGTGGTAGAGGAGAAGGACTGCACAGGATTTGGTGTGGGGTGTGTTTGTCTTCCTTTCTCCAAGCAAATATCAGCAGCCAATCCATGGGCTGATTTAGGCTGATATGTAGGGAATGTTTGTACATGGCCAGTTTTCTCCATGAAGAAAATTCAGCCTCCTGTGGAAGCAGAAGAGCAGTTTACAGGGCTGTGATGAGTTCTGAGGACGAGCTGGTTTTATTGCCAGTGATGAAGCGACCATTGCCTTAGCTTTAAGACAAATAACCAAGTTCACTTTTAAACCTTGTGTGATGGAGCAGAGAGCAAATAGTGTTGTTCCAACCCTGGGAGACAAATCTGCTGTGTTGAGCTGGTGGAGTTCAAGAGCAGCACGTGGGTGTATAGATCTGGGTCCTTGGGAAATGTTAGAGCCCAGTCCCGTTTCCACAGAGTTCCAAGTCAGGACTGGCAAGGAGGGGAGGTTGAGTTGCCCCAGGGTACAAGTGGAAGCTTTATTCCTTATTTTCTTTATTTATTCACTCAGGGATAAATTTTGCTCTCTACATCCACGTTTTCATACGTTCAGGATTCAGGGGAGTTGGGCTGCTCTGTGGGGTTTTCCTCCTCTTCCACCTGCATTTGGCCAGAGAGGAGCAAGGAATGTGAAGGGAGAGAGAGGATGTGAAGATTGCGCTGATGGTGCTTAAGGCTTTTGTGGCAATTTTTGTATGGCTTGCAAATTGATGCTGAAAGGGAAAGCTCGTCTAATAGATTATTTTTGGTACTGAAATGATGGGCTCATTTGTAACATTAGCTACCAGAACTCCGTGGAACTTGTGTTATCTTTCTCCCACGGGTTTTTGGTGTCTCCTCTCGCTTGGTTTTCTTCCTGTCATCCCAGTTGTGATTTATCTTAGGTGCTTGTTTCAAAACAAGCTACGCTGTCAGGCTGCCATTGTACAAACATTTGTCCTGGTTCTCCTTCCAGAGTTGTTCACAGACAGAAGTTCTGGCAAAGCCAGGGACGAGAATGGTGATAGGTGGAAGATGCAGCTTCTTGAAATGTCGGTTTGGTTTTTCCTGTTGTTTCGGGGCTTTGTGAGTTCAGCTTGGTGCCATATGGGTTTTAGGGACGTGGTTTCTCCCTGGAAAAGCGTTTTTAAAAAGGATGGTACGGTTTGAATATGTGCCAGAGATTTAATTAAAACGCCTTTCAATGGAGAGGGAAGGAGAGCTTGTCTTTTTTTTTTTTTAAATTGAAGCTGCAGCCTGGTGAAACGTTCTGTATCAGTTCCCAAAGGAGCTGCAGTACATCCCTGTGAAACAAGGGATGAGCCAACTGCATCTGCGAGGTGTGGGAGTGACATTTCAGAGCCCGCTGACAGCCTCGTTGTCAACCTGAGCATCATCTCCCTCTCGCTGGTGCTCCCCGAGAGCTCCTCGCTTTCCAGGGGCAGAATTGCTCCTTTGGAGACCGGACACCTTTGGGCTGGCAGCAGGCTGCCAGGGGGAATTCAAGATGCAATTGAAATAGCCCTCCCTTCCCTGTCAGGAAGCACTGGGGAAAGGGAGGAGCATGAACTATTTTTCTGGGTGATGGGGACTTTGGCTGGTGGTTTGTCTGTGCAGTTCTGCCGGCTGCTGCAGTAGTTGCCGGTTTCGCTGTGGTGAGGCTCCTGAGCCTTGAGCAGGTGCCATTATCTCCTTCCTCCCGGGAGGACTTCCAGAGGTGCAGCACTAGGAGGAGACCTTTGATGTCCTGTCTGGGCTGTGATTGATTTGGGGAGTGAAATGCCACAGCAGAGGGGACGGGGAGCTGCAGGACCTCTGTGCCGTGCTGCCGGGCGAGCAGCAGCTTCCAGCTCCAGCCTGGATTGTTCTGTTTACCAGGAACGGACGGGATGGCCGGATTGTGTGGGATCGAGGAGCTCTCCGGTCCCACCTCCCTGTCAGACAGCACTTAGCAGCGTTTCTGTGCGTGTGTGTGTATCAACAGAGACCTGGTGCGGGTTGGCAGCCTCTGTGCTGTGCCAGAGCAGAGCTTTGCCACGGGGGATGGATGTGCTCAGCCCCAGAACAGCTGGGATCCTGCAGCCCTGCCACCAGGACAGCCATCACCCGGGCTGGGCAGGGCTGTCTTGGGAGCAGCCAGGGGTGAGTCTGGGGGACGAGGAGGGCCGGGCAGGCGCTGGTGGAATGGTCCTGCTGATGGAGCCGCTGGCATCGTGCAAGGCCGAGCCCTGGACAGGACAGGGGGCCCAGGGAGCAGTGATGGCAGCAGAGAGGCTGGCTGGAAGGCAAGGCTGAGCTGGCAGCACCGGGGAGGGCAGGGCAGGTTTCCCTCTTCGACCTGCAGCGCTCTGTCCTGCACAGAGGGGCTGTTCCCGAGGGAGCTGCGGGAGCAAACCCTGGGACAGCCAGGGCAGGGAGCCTGCTGAGCCTGCACACGCTGCTGCGGGGCTCGGTGGCTCTGCAGGGCTCCCTGCACGACAGGAGCCACAGGCCAAGCCCCCGGTGCAGGTTCCCAGCAGGAAGGGCAGGAGGTGTGGGGCGAGCTGGGCGCCAGGTGAGGTGTGGGGAGGGTGCCCCCAGTCCGTGAGCGGTGTCGGCACTCAGGTGTGCGTGAGCTCCGGTGGAAATTCAAACACTCGGCACACCCTCGAGGGCTGTTTGTCAGTTCTTCCCTCCAGAACCTCTCACACGTTGCTGAACTTTGCAGTGCTCGGATGCCAGAGCGGAGTGGGGAGCAGGGTGGGAGCGGGCACGGGGGTCAGAGGGGAGGGGGGACAAAGGCTGGTGGGAAAGGGCCGGATGGAAAAGGGGCAGAGGCAGAGGGAGCAGGAGGAGGAAAGGACGCTGGGAGGGGCGGGTCGGGGGCGAGGGGCTGCGGCAGCCGCAGCTCGGGCTCTGACCGTGCACACAGCACAGCCGGAGGAGTGCAGGCTGCTGCAAGGCCGGGCAGAAGATGTTTTCCAGAGCAAACAGCTGGGATCCTTCCCAGGGTGCTGCAGAGTTTTCTTTCCCTCTAGGGCGACGGCGTGAGTGAAGCTCCAGCTTTGTTTCTGGGAATGGCTCCTGGTGGGGTGGGGTGAGGTGGGCTGCTCCCCTTGGGAGCCACAGCAGCAATTGGCCTTAGAGGGGGAAAGAGGAGGAACTCCTGAGAGCAGCTTTGGTGGAGCGTGGCTGGGGCTGCCTGTGACCTGCTCTCTGTTTTCCAGGAAAGAAAAGAGAATTGCATCCTCAAGTATCAGAGTGATTTTATTTTTTTTTCTAATTACTTTCTAATGCTCCAGAACTGAGTCGCTGTGGGTTTGGGCAGCTTGATTGTACTGAAGCGCTTCAGCTCTAGTCTGTTTGATTTTATTTTTTTTTTAATGCAGGAGGTGGGTGTGTTGCTGAGGCACGTGGACGGCTCGGTGGTGGCTCAGTTTGGTGACAAAAGCAGGGAGATAGAGCAGGGACACCTGGCTTGTTGGAGTTGTCCTGATTCTGTGTTTTGCCACCTCTGCTCTGGATGGGCTCTGTGCCCTGTGGCTGGGCAGAGCTGTCACCTCTGAAGCCGTCCCCAGCCTTGGGAGCAGGACAGGGCTGACCCCTCCGTGGGGCCGGCTGTGCCAAAGTGTGCCGTGCTGGGGACAATATGTCCCTTCTCTGGGCAGACAGGGGACTGCCAGCCCTTCCCACGGCGCTCCAGAGGTGGGCACAGCAGCCACGGGAGCTTTGCTCCCAGATGTGCAGCAAAGATGGGAGAAGCTTTTGGATCTGACCCCTTTATAGCCTGAGATAATTTGTGCCCTGGCAAAGCCAGAAAGAGATAAAGCAATGGAGAGCTAAGAGCTAAATCTCTCCTGTAGAAATGCTGGCAGCATATGTAATAGGATTGTGGAATTGGAGTTACATGTTTTCCAGGATAAGTGCTGGCTGATGATACCAGGCTGCTGTAGCCGTGCTGAAATCAGGAAAAGAACTGGAACTGGGATTTACTGCAGTTGCTGGGGGTGCTGGGGTTCCCCTGCCAGCTCCCAGAACAGCAGAAGGGAACAAAAGGCTCTCGTAGAGAAGACAAAACAGATCCCTGAGAAGGCTGGAGCTCCTGCAGGGGGGAAAAAACATCAGTGCTCTGACCTGAGGCTAGCCAGCTATCACAGGTTCCTCTGACACTCAGCAAAAACGCTTTGTACATCTTCTAGCTGAACCTCTGTCAGCTTACGTGGCAAAATGTTTTAGCACCGCTTGGATTTGTTTTTCTGCTCACCTTTTTTCAAGAGATGCATTAAAAACTCGGCACATCCCGAGTGCTGTGTTAAACATGTTATTGAAGTACAGCTTTGAGCTGAGCTTAGGAGCTGTCAGAGCTGAGCTTGCCTGCCTCACCTGGCCTTGGTGTCTCTGCCTGTGAGGGCTCTGGTGCAGGGACAGCTCCTGCCTGGCCTGCAGCAGGGTTGATTCCTGGCAGTCTGGTGGCAGAGGGCTGCCCTGGCTTTGTCCCAGGAGGGACTCAGGGGTGGGCAAGGATGTTGGCTGCCCTCAGCTGGGGAGCCTGGCATCTGGCCTCGCTCATGAGCCCTGTGTCCATCCCTCACTGGTGCCCTTCAGCCCCAGGCAGGCGAGGGAGAGAATGCCTCCTGTCCCAGGGAGCTCCCTGGGGGCCTGTGGGGAATAGCCAAGGTGGGAAAACGCTCAAAAGCTGTGTGAAAGCAAACCTCAGAACAGAAGAATGCATGAAAGCTGAAGGTGCAAGGACAAGGAACAATGAGGCTGTGTAGAGAGAGGCCCTAGGAAAATGTTAGCCAAGGTAGTAGAAATATGTGGGTAGCTGTATGGAGCTTTATCCATTGTTTTAAGTTATTACAAGCAAGCGTTGTTCAAAGCAAGATGTACGTGCAGCTTTATTAATTGGCCTGAGCCAGCGCTCGTCAGCTGTGAACGTGGTGCTATGGCTCAAAGTTGTTAAAAGACTTTGTAACAGAGAGAATTTGGGGTGTTGTCACAGGGAGAGCTTTCACCATCTCCCATGTCTCACTCCGTGAAGCGAGGCTGATGGCACTGATGGGAGAAAAGCTCTAAGACTGCTGTGGCAGCAGCCCTGTCCCGTTATAGCTGTGTATATAATGTCTATAATATCATAATAATAACAACGAGAAAATCCAGCAGGGGCATCCATGCGCCAGCACCAAGCCCTGTCCAGCCTGGCTGCTGGCACAGTCTCCTTCCCAGCCTTCCTGTCCCTGCTTTCAGCCTCTCTAAGGCTTCTTTTCGGGTTTCAGTTTTTCCAGGAGCTCCTTGTTCGTCCACACAGGTCTCCCGGAGTTCCTGCCTGCCCTCCTGCTTGGAGGAGGTGATCCTTGAGTATTGACCAGGTTTCGTGGGCCCTTCCTCCATCCAGGGCTTTATCCTGTGGCACTCCACCGAGCAGATCCCTGGGATAATGACTACATCCAATTGCTGGTGACTTGGAATGAAAATCCCTTTTTTTTCTGGCTGTGGAGCTGTGACCCCGAATCCCTGCTGGGGCGTCCCTCCAGGGGGTTGGGTGGAGGAGCTCGTGTTGGCTTGGGTGGATCCTTGTGAAGCAGCACCAGCTTGGAGGATTTTGTCTGAGAGCTGTGGGCCTGGGGCAGAGCTGCTGGCTCCTGGCAGCCCCCTCCTCTCTTTCCCAGCTCTCTGGCCGTGGCTGCTGGATTGCCAGTGAGCAAAAGGGCATTCCCTTGGAATTATGGGTGGATAAACCAGGGCTGGGTGTTCAGCTGGGTGGCTGTGCAGAGAGCAGGTGTTTCCTCCCGGGGTCTGAGTTACCAAAATCATCGGCACGTTCCAGCTTCTTGCGTTTTCCATTCCCTGGTCCCCAAGAACCAAGTCATTTTCTCAGCTTTGGAGGCTGACATCTGCTCACCAGGACTGTGTGTGCTCCTGGAGCGGTGGGCACAGATTTTCTTTGTGCCAAGGGATGCACTGGGCAGGGTACTGAAGCCCAGTCCAAGGTGCTGCTGTGCCATGGAAATTGCCGTGCAGGGTGGGAGCGAGGCGTGTCGGAGCTCGCTGGTTTATTTGGCAGATGTCTGATGGTGTTACATCATCCCCAGCCCTTGGAGCTGCCTGGCTGTGCAGGGCTCAGTGTCTTGTGCTGGCCTGGCCATGGGATGCTCTCCTTTTCCCACTTTGCTGCTCAGGGAGAAGAGCTGGGGAAATCTCTGCTGGATGATGCTCAGGAGTTGTCAGTCCACTCATGTTTGCAATCTCTGAGCAGCCCGTGGGGATGATAGCTGCTGGGGATAGGTGACCTTTCACTGCTTCTGTTGTGCAGGCATCCTGGAGGTTTATTTTTTTAAATGCATTCTGTTTTGCTACCTGAAACCTCAGCCAGTGCTTCCAGGTTATTGTTCTGTGAGATCCACTCTAATCCTGAGCATAATTTTGCTGAGAGTGTTCAACTGGGAGCCCAGGTTTGTGTGAAACTCCAGATCAATGGCAGTGGCACAGTGAGCTGAACCCAGGGCCTGTGCAAAGCCAAGAGCTGCTTTGGAGCAGGAAAATGCTGCCTGCAGCCTCAGTGTCTGGAGCTGACCGACCACAGACCCGGGGAAACAGCCAGAAATGGCTTTTGTGGCTCTGCCAAGGTGCCAGCAGCAGCCAACAGTGGGCAGCAATTTGGATTGGAGTTATTTCCCCCCTGCACCCCCAGGTTGGGGTGGGGGCAGTGATACAAGTCTGGCTGGTGGAGTTTGGCCGAGGTGTGTCCCAGGGGTCAGGCAGCTGGGCAGCAGCTCTGCGCCTCTGGATGCTTCCAGCTGACCTTTTAATCCTCCTTTTTCACTGCAGGAGCTACGTGGGACAACCAATGCTTCCCTGTGGTCCTGCTTGCTGCCGTGGCACCCTCATGTGAGTAAGGATGGGAGGATTTGGTGAAGGTGTGTGTGTGCAGCTCCTGCCCAGCCTGCTGCTGCTCTGCTCAGCTCCCCTTCCCCTGTCCAGCCTGGGCCAGAGCAGAGCCAGTGCTCTCTGGGCACGGAGTGGGGTGTTTCTGTGAGAGACCCTGTCAGCAGCTGCACGTTTCATCCAAGCAGCGTGGCCAGGACTGTTTACAGAAACATGGCAGCACTAAATCAGGACACTGGTCACTGATCTGTGCAAAGATACAGAACTGATTCAATGAAAGATGGCCCGAGGCAGCCTCTGGGCTGCAACACGAGGGTGACCGGGCTCTGAAAGGCTCCTGTGTGGCCCCTGTTGCTTCCTCTGTGTGGTCACTGCTGCCAGCTGGCCCCTTGGTCCTGTGTGGGCTGTGCTGCTCCTGGGTCCTGACCTTCCAGACAGACAGCATCCGTGGCTTAGGCAAATGTCTGCATCTGCGGCCAGCCTCACAGACAGAGGGAGGAGTACAGGGACTTGTAGCTGCAGAGGGAAGAGATTCTGTTCCTCAGTGCCTCTCTGTTGACCCCACTGTGCCCCTGAATGAGTCTGAGTCTTCTTGCCTGTTGTGTCTGAGGTTTGCTTGCCTCTGTGTCGCCTCTTCCCTTGCTTCAGACGTCAGGTTATGGTATGTTTCCAGCTCCACAAACAGGAGCCGTTTCTTTGTTCCAGGGTAAGTTTGTTGTGTTTTCCAGCCGAGTGGTTTTGTAGTGTGGTGCCTTCACAGAGGCAGAAACAGAAGAGAAAAACACGATTTTAGAAAATGTCAGCGTCATAAAGAAAGGGGAATGAAACCAGAGGAGTGCCGTGTCATCCAAGTGAGCGTGCCAGCGTGTGAACATGTGGCAGGGCAGTTAACAGAAAATGATAGTGAAATTGGGTGATATTTCCAGTCTCCCCGGGGGGAGAGCACATGTGGTTTACAATGGATAATGAAATGTTATGGTTTTTGTGTCTAATGCGTTAATTCTGCCGGGGCTGTAATCCCGAGGTTCCAATCCTCAGTTAAGTTGGAAAGACATGCACAGGCTTTTATTGAGGACATAAACTACAGTGCATTTAAGGCAAAACAGCAGGAAGATGAGAGAGGCTTCCACCTCTCTTCCCTTCTCTCCCACTCTATTGTATCAAATACTGACTCGTGCCAGAGGGCTCCCTTTTTAATTTTTTTCCCGATTTTGGGAGGGAGATGCCATTTGTGATGTTTTATTGGGCGTATGTGGGTTTTGTAAGAGCAAGTCTGGAGCACTTCTAGCCTGAAACACCTGCAGGGCTCGGTGGTTGTGGATCAGCCCAAGGTCCTGATCCAGAGCGTATCCTGCGTGTTGGGCACCTGCTTCCCCCAAATCCAGCCCCCTTCCCTCCTGTGCCTCCCTGCCCAGTGCTGGAGGTGTGCCTCTGAGCCTGAGCTGTCCTTTTAATCAGGGCCATGTGTTCCCTCTGCCCTCCTTGGGGCTTTGCTCCGTGCTCAGGGAGCCAAAAGAGCCAGAAAATCCAGTTGTGGTGTTTTGGGAGCCAGGCTGCTGAAGAGGTAGGCAGGATGTGGCAGCCCTGACGTGGTCACTTTTGGAGAGCTCTAAGGAGGAAGGAGGTGCCTTGGAGCCTGTTGGGCTCTCCTGTAGTCCCAGGAGTGTCAGGAGAACAGTTCACTCCAAAGCCCAGGCACAGATGGACGCCCCAGGTGTCACCTTTCCTTGCCAGCTGCGCCGCTTTGCTGTGGCTTTGAGAGCAAGCTGATGTCCCAGGGGACACCTGCTGTAGGGACCAGGGTGGGGAGGGAGGGAGGAAGAGGAGGCCCTCCCTGGAGAGGCTCTGCATCTGCAGCGTGCAGGAGAGCTGAGGTTTGTGTTCTGCTGTCTCAGGGGTCTCTCCAGGCTCTGCCCCGTGGCTGGTGCGGGGAGCTCTGGGTTGGGTGTGTGACTGAAATGGGGGGGAGATGGATGCTCTCAGCCTGTGTGTGGCCTGGCCCCGGCTGCAGGGAGCTCAGGAGGGTTCTGCAGAGCCCCGAAACGCAGAAGGTGGTGACTGGTGTTGGAGGAGTTCCCTTATCTGCCCCCAGTGTGGCTGCGGTGGGGGAAGTGGCTCGTGCTGTACGAGTCATTTCTCCAAGTGACCAAGCCCAGCATTCTCGACATGCTTCAGCACACTTCTGCTTTTGGGCAGTCAGGGCAGCCCGTGAAACTGAGCTGGTTTGTTGCTCTGCAGTGTGTTTTTCTTCTCCCTGCCTATTTGGTGCAAGTTTAATAGCTCTCCAGCGCTCTCCATCCCGTGTGTTCACCACGTCTGTGTGCGTGTGGTGGGGAACAGGATCAAGGGAAAACAGCTTTGGGCACGCAGCCTGATGCAGAGCAGGGTCTGCCCTGGTGTCTCTCCGAGCTTCTTAGGGCTGGAACAGTGACAGCAGGCAGCGCTGGAGTCCACCTCCCAAATGTTTAAGTGTTTAATCCTAAAGCAGGCTTTAGCGTTCAAGTGACAGACAAATACTGAAAAGCCTCGTAAGAAGTAGGAGGAACAGGCAGGACTTGTATTTTTTTTCAAGTCCAAATGAGGAAAAGTAATCAGCGGTTCTGGAACTATTACGATTTTCAGAACACGAGGCTTTTGCCAGCAAAAGGGAGCAGGTCTCTGCCCTTGAGCTTGCTTAGGAAGTTAATCTGTGTATGAAGTCTGAGTCTTAGGGATCACTCAGAGAAGCGATGGCTGAACCCATGGCTGCAGCTGGTGTCTGCCAGGGTCGCTGCTGCCGTGCAGAATTCAGCCATGGGCTCACGGCAGCAGGGCTGGGCTCGCAGTGCCACAGACCAGGTGTTCTCTGCCTGCTGTCGTGGAAAAGAGTCCTTGTTTCCAGGTGTTGTGCTTCTCAGTTCCTGCCCTTCCATGCACTGTGAACAGGCTTCAAGGCAGCGTTTCATCTCCCCTGGATGTGGAGATCACGTCCTCTGAGCCAGGCAGGTTGGAATTGTTGGGACACTTCCCCTGGGCCTGGGGTCGCTGTGTCACTCGGGTGGGAAGGGACGTGTGTGGGGTCCTCCCAGAGCAGGGTCAGCTCTGGGGCCAAACCAGGCTCCTCAGGGCTTGAAAACCTCTCCTGAGAGCCTGATCCCACTTGGCTTTCTGCCATGAGCGTCTTCATAGTGGAGGTGTTGGTGATTCCCCGGGTCCCACTGAAACCTGGTGCACCTGGGCTTGGCAGGGCACCACCCTTGTGGGTACCTGACAGAGGCCACAGAGGGATACAAAGTGTGCTTTGAAACGAAAGGTTTGTTCCCTGTGGGCAGCACAGCACTGGCCAACACGTATATGGAAATAAGAGTTACGTGGGGTGTCGTGGCGTGGCTTTGGGGAGGGGAAGGTAAATAGGGAAAGCTGAAAATCAGCATTTACTTTCACATCAAGTTGTGTTGCTCTTTAAATTAAGCAAATTGATGGGACTTATAAAAGGGAAAAAGACCCCTGAAGGCAGCTTAGAACAAGGTAATAGGGAAGGAGACACAGGGGAGGCACTGAGACATAGAGCAGAGACATGTGGTCAGTCCAGTTGTGCCAGCTGTAGTGTTTATAACCCTGAGTCACCGTGTGACAGTCAGTCCTGGTGGCCCTCTGGGCAGGAGCTGAGCTCCAGAGCTCTGCTCGCCCTGGAGGGCTTTGGGTCAGGCTGGGAGTGGGGTCAGGGCCCCCTGAGAGAGGTGTCAGCACTGCGGTTCTTGTGCCATGCTCTGGTCTGGGGAGGCTAAAACCAGCTCAGGGCTTCTTTGCATTGAGGTGACATTGAGGGGAGATTTGGGTTTTTTTGGTTTGTTTTGTTGTTTTTTTTTTCCCAAACCATCTGGCTGTAATAGAAGAAACGAATTGGAGCTTGTTTTCTAAAAATGAGAGCATGTGCAGTCACCCAGCATCTTTTATTTCTACGCAGCACATCTAAAATAGACAGAGTCTGCCTCTTGGGGAGCGTGCATCCCGCACCCAGCCACAGCAGCTCTGCCCTCTCCCTCTGTGCTGCCGGCCCTGGCACGATCTGCTGGGGCACTGGCTGGGGCTGGCATGTGCCAGCCAGCCCCTCGGCCAGGGGAAGGTGGCAGTGACACCGGGAGGGGTGGGCGGGTGGCTGTGGTGATGCTCTGGTCCCTTGTCCCTTAGCGGCCTCTCTGCGGGAGGAAGGAGGACAAGGACGCTGGTGGCAGCCCTGCTGCTCGGGTGGGATGGACAGGGAAGGTCTGTCGGGACAGGAATTCCTGGCAGGGTGCCTGGGGCCGTGTCCCTGGAGCTGGCAGGCACTGGTGATCCGTGCCTGGAGCTGCGTGCTCGGCCAGGAATTCCTGTCCTGAGACAGCAAGTGTCCTCTGAGCACTTGCTCAGAGCTGTGTTTGCTTTGGGTTTGCTGTGAGTGGGCAGCATTTCCCCTCTCAATTCCTGCCTCCAGCACACGAGGAAGCATGGAATCACAGGATCATTTAGGTTGGAAAATACCTCCGAGTCCCAGCTGTGCCCACCTTGTCCCCAGCCCAGAGCACGGAGTGCCACATCCAGGAATTCCTTGGACACCTCCAGGGATGGGCACTCCAAACCTCCCTGGGCAGCCCCTGCCAGTGTTTAAAACCCCTTTCCATGAGGGAATTGCTCCTGATGTCCCACCTGGCCCAGTTGCCCCGCCCTGTGTTTGGGCAGCTCTGCAGTTGTCCAGGGCAGGGGGACAATCTGCCCAAACTCTTTTTTTCCCCTATCAGGGCCATGCAGGAGATGGGGATAATACTTGCCTTGCCAGGGGCATTGTGAAAGTTAATTTGCTAATTATTTACAGAGCACATCAGAGTGCTGCTTCAGTTATGTACAGGGTTATGATAACATCTAATTAGTAATTCCCTATGACGCTTCATTTTCCTTCTGCCATAAATATTGGCCTCATGTGGGGACAGCCTTGCCTGTGCTTGTCATCCCAGTGCCCCAGAGGGAGCAAAGAAAGCTGGATTTGGTTTGTAAATGGTGCCTCTTTGTCCCCCTGCTCCTGTTCCACCTGGCCCACGAAAGCACGGACCCCTTGGGTGAGCTGCTGCCTGCCTGGTGTCCGTCAATAATGGGTCACTGCTTGGGGGGGGCTCAGCCCTTCCATGGAAATCTCATCCCTCTGGCCAAGCCCTGCGCTTTTCCCTGCTTTCCATCCTTCCCAGCTCTGTGCCCTTTGGTGCTGGGCAGGGCCAGGTGAGGGATGGCGGGCAGGGAAGAAGGAGCTGCTGGAGGAAGGGCTCTGCCCTCCCTTTCCTTGGCACCTGGATTGAGAGCTGGGATAACAGGGTGCAAGGTTTTCTCTCTGAGCTTTTGTCTTTCTGCCTGGGTTTGCATCCCGTATCGTGCTGTTCTGTTTCGTGGTGTGTGTGCAGCGTCTTCCCTTGGCTTTGGCCAGCGTGGATATGAGATCTCATCCTGTAGGGTGTTGGTTTTCTCTTCTCCAAGTAAGTAAAAGTCAGAGACCTTGGCTGTCCATCACCCATTGCTGGTTTTGCTCAGCTCTGAGTGGCTTTGGGCGCTCCTGAGGGTGTCAATATCCCGTGTTTAATGCTTGGGTGCAGCGAGTCCAGGAGCTTGTGATACCTATTTTTAGCGTTGAAAAGTTTTGACAGCTGAAGCAAACCTACGTTATCCGTCACTTGACAGCATCGTCACCAGCGTGCAGCTTGTCACTCTCGCTCAGAGCTGATTTTTCCGATGAAATTAAAACTATTGGCAGGGATGTGGTGCAAGTGTGTCAGAACGCAGCATGAAAATGACAGCAGCTACTGCCTGGTTTGGAAAAAAAAAAAAACCAAAAAAAACCAAGAGAGGAGGTGTTTGCATTAGATCTGGAAGCGAATGTTCCTCCCTGAGCCTCCCCGTGGAAAAAGGAAGCAGTTCCTGTTTGGTGAAGCTCTGGCTGATCCTTTGCCCCTGAGGTGACCAGACAGCCCCGAGGCTGCCAGAGTTGCAGGAGCCTTCGGATGACGCTCGCAGGGATGCCCAGGCTGGGATTGTTGGGGTGTCTGGGCAGGGACGGGGGTTGGATGGTGCCAGGGAGCTGCTTCCAGCTCAGGAGGTTCTTTGGGTGTGTGCAGGCAGAGTGCCCACGCTGGGGTCAGAGCTGCAGTGCTCCGTGAGATGCAAACCTGGAATTGGAGCTTGTGCTTGGTTCCTGCCTCTGATCGCTTGTCTTGGTTCCCCAGGCCAGGGTGCTGGCTCACTGCCAGCATCCGCTCTCTGGAGATCATCAGGAGCCTTTTCCAGCTGCCCTTGTAGCCAAACAGCAGGGATCCGCTTTCCCAGGAGCTGATGTATCTGCTGACCTCTCCAAAGGGAAAAAAAAAACCTCCTGTAATTCATTACCTGACTTCTGTAGAGGCTGGAAGGGAGCTGTTGGTGACTGAACAATACTTGCCTTTCACAACTCCCTTCCTAAGCCCAAATAGAAACACGAGGCTGAGAAAATCTTTCTGAGAGCAGGGAGCGTGGATGCGTTCAACCCAGTCTAATTTTTCGTGGCATTAATGGTCTGTAATTGCCAGGGGTTGCTTTGCAGGTTTTTATTGGGCAGAGTGAAGGCAGCAGTGTTAGACATCACTTGGAGGGGGTAGGAGTGGTTCTGATGTGATGTGGTGTGATGGCTTTCCGTCAGTGAGGTGCTGCATCACAGATAGACAGTTTGAAAGCTGAGGTTTAAAAACAGTAATGCAAGCTAAGTCAACTTTCTCCTTCAGTTTAGGACCGAATGCACGACAGCTCAAGTCAAACTTGTCCCCTGGTACCCAGGGACAGCCCTCTGCTCCTGCCAGGTGTGTGAGGTACAAAGAGGGGGATTTGGGGTGAAGGCCACTACAGGGCCCGGCCACATCATCCACGGGGACCTTTGGAGGCCAGTTTTTCCAGGATTCTGTGGCAAAGGGCACTGATGTCCCAGTGAGGCATGCCCCGTGCTTGTGGGATGTTTGGAGAGGCCCCAAAGCTGGCCCTGGACATCAGCTCCCTGCTGTTCCCCTGGGGATGTCCCTGGCAGGTGATTAGTGGCTGGTGGCCCCAGGTCGTGTCCTGGACCATGCTGGATCACCGTGGGCGGTCATCGCCTCAGGAACTCCACCGGGACTCCCGGAAGGACCCGAGTGGCTCCAGGTGTCTGGATGGTGCAGACAGAAGGCTCCTCCGAGGCCGCCTGCGTGTGCAGGTGAAAAATAAGACAGATGCAATCATGAATTTTTGAAGCACCTTGGCTTGGTAAGGTAAGCCTTAGTTAAGGAGATAGGGTGTGCAGAGCCCTGTGTGAGGCAGGCAGATGCTGCTGCTGTGCTCGGGGTGAGTCACTGGGCTCCCTCCTTTCTGCCCCGAGTGCTAATCCATTGTTAAAATGATATTAACTCAGGGGTGCTAATTAGCAGGTGTGCCAGGGTGTGAGAGGCCCGGGATGTTCATTAGGCTTGATAAACACACCTTTGTGCAGGATGCAGACCTGGATTGTGTCTCCCTTCCTTTCACCACACAGAAGTGCTGTCTGCTGGGACCTTTCTCCTCTGGGCTCGGTGGTGGGATCTCCACGTCTCAGCTCGATATCTGGGGGAGCCTCTGGGCTCCCTGCTGGGTTCGTAGAATCACAGAGTGTTTTGAGTTGGAAGGACCCCCCAGCACCATCCAGTCCAGCCCCTGGCCCTGCACAGACACCCCGACAATCCCACCCTGGGCACCCCTGGGAGCGGTGCCCGGACGCTCCTGGAGCTCAGTGGGGCCGTGCCCGTTCCCTGGGGAGCCTGGGCAGTGCTTGTGGCTTGTCCTGATATCCAGCCTGGCCCTCCCCTGGCACAGCTCCAGCCATTCCCTGGGTCCTGTGCCTGGCTCGAGCCCACATCTCGAGGGTGCGTGCCACTGTGCCCGCAGGACCCGGGCTGGCAGCGCTGCTCCCGGGACTCTGGGCTGGGGACAGGGTGGCCATTGGCCACAGCTGGGACTCCATGGCCTTGGGGGTCTTTTCCAACGAAATGATTCTGTGATCTGAAACCTGCCCGTGGTTACACCAGTGCCTGAAGCTTTCTGCCGGCTGCTCCTAGAGCAGCTCGTGCTTTCCTGGGAGTTGTGGCCATGCCAAGGGTTTGCTCTGGCAGCAGGAAGAGGTGCCCCACGCTGCTGTGGCAGGGTGCAGGTGGCCCTGGCGCTGGTGGCAGAAGGGTGGGGCTGCCTGTTAGCTTCTGAGTCTGAAAATGGCTCGGGACCATGGCCGCTGGTCTGTCGCAGTAAGCACCTGTCCCTCCTTTGGAATGTGGCAGCTGTGTCTGTGGGAGCTGGCCTGTGCACACCTGTGGGCAGGTACGTGCCGAGGCAGCTCCAACGGCAAGGATCCCGTCCCGGTGGGAATGGTCCCATCCCGATGGGAACGATCCCGGCTGGGCGGTGTGGGAGCTCTGAGCTGTCCCAGCGGGTCGCCGGGAGCCGTGCCCGGGCGGACGGGCGGACCCGCGGACCAGCAGCCCCGTGGCCCCGTGAGTCGCCCCGTGAGTCGCGCCGTGAGTCACTGGTGGCTCGCCAAACCTGCTCGGCCGCTCGGGGGTTGCGAGTTCCCGGCGCTCGGAGCTGCTCTCCCGTTTGTTTGTCCCTTGGTCGGCTCGTTCGGGGTTTGAATTCACCGTGGTGCTGAGCGAGGGTTGTGTGGTGCTCCCAGTGCCGTGTCTGATCCCATCCCATCCCATCCCTCCTTCAGTGCCAGGGTGGAGCTCTCTGGGTTTTTGGGGTGTGCCTGTGGTCACGGGGGACCTCGGGCCGGGCGTGGGTGGATCTGTGGGAAACATCTGAGGCTGAGATGAGGAGTCAAAGCCAAGGTGCTGTTTGAAGTGGGCTCACGCTCCGTGCTCGCTCCTGTTCCTGCTCACGGGGGCTCTGAGGATGGCTGTGCCGTGTCGAATTGCCTCTGTGATATCTTGTCCCTGTCCCAGAATAGAACCAGCAGCACCCGGGCGTGTGGAACCCCGCAGCCTGGCTCCAGCTGCCAAATCCTTTCAGTCCCACAGCAGCCCTGGCTCCGAACTGGGCTCCTCGGTTTAATTTCGTTCTTTTCCTCACGGTTCTGTCCCTTTCCCGACTTGTGGTCACCGCTGGGTTGCAGAGGGCGGGACTGCCGGGGGACGGCTGTTGCTCAATGCTCGGGATTTGTAAAGCGTCACTCAGAGTTGTGAATGTTCGTTTGTTAATTCATTTGATCTCCGCTTGTAAAGAGTATTTGCTGTGTTGTCCGCGTGCTTTTCAGAGCGGTTTCTTACCTGTTTATCGTGTGCCGTACGTGTGGTGCAGAGGCAAGGTGGGAGGGAGAAGTTGGGGGATGGGTCGGGTTTTGTGTTGGTATTTCTTATTTATAGCAACCATTAGCCAGCCCTGCTCTGGAGGATGCTGCTGCTCTAATCCTAATCCAGAGACAGTTACGTGGAAAAAGTAGGGAATTAAGTAAAACCAGATCTAGGCGTAATTCCTGATTCTCTGGAGTTCCCGATCCTGGAAACCCTCCCGCACCTGTGGGCAGCTCGGTGGGAGCAGCTGCCGGTGATTTTTTTAATGTTGTTTTTAATGCCGGTGTGTTTTTAATGGTCCTCCCTAGAAGCATCACCCAGGTCCGTACCCAGGGAAACCCTGGGGGTCGCGGGGGAGCAGAGGGGAGAGGCACGGAGCGGGTCAGGATGTTTTGGTTTGTGTTTTTTGTGTCTCGCTGCCTGCAAACACGGCAGAATGCCGGGGACGCAGGAGCGTTCATTCCCCTCTGTGCGCTCTCTCGGGATCCGGTTCCCGGCGAGTTAAAGCCACCCCTGAGGGATGTCCTTAGGAATTCACATCTCGGGAGCCGGCGGGGTTGAGTGGCAGCTCGTCTGCAGCCTGTGACGGGAGGAATTAATCAGGAGAGGGAGGGAGGGAGGAAGGGAGGGGTGGCAAAACCCCAACCCTTCCAACACACCCAATTGACCCATCTCATCTCAGCGTGAAACTTGGCGAGTTCCACCCACTCCGGAGCAGCCGGGGAATGCGATGCTGGCGCTTCCTCCTCGGTGCTAGCGGCGGCCGCGGCTCGGGGGGCGCAGGAGGCAGAGATGTTTGTGCTGCTGATGATGAGCGGTAAGGGCAGTGCGGGCAGCAGGAGCCGTGCGGGCCGGGCAGGGGCAGCGGGACCGGCCGGGGCTGGCACCCGCCTGGGGAACGGGAAAGGGGCTGGCACCCGCCTGGGGAACGGGAAAGGGGCTGGCACCCGCCTGGGGAACGGGAAAGGGGCTGGCACCCGCCTGGGGAACGGGAAAGGGGCTGGGGCTGGCACCCGCCTGGGAAACACGTCTGGGGCTGGCACCCGCCTGGGGAATGGGAAAGGGGCTGGCACCCGCCTGGGAAACGCGTCTGGGGCTCTGGCACCGTCGGGCTGCCTGATGCTGAGTGTCCAGGAAGGCTTTCCTCTCCCAGTTCTTCTCCCGGTTCCTGGCTTTCCCTGGTGTGCACAGGGGTGTTGCTTTCGCCGAGTTGCGTTTAGGTTGGGTTGTCAAGTGCTGTTTGATTTTTTTTTTTTTCGCCGCTCGCCCAGACACCGAGGGCTCGAAGTGATTGAATGGGAGCTGGGGACTTGAGAGCTGAATTCCCTAAGAGAGAAAATGTAGTATCGTATTACTGCCTGGAGATGTTCCCTTCTCCAGCTGTCTGGCTTTATTTTCCGTAATTACAGGTTGCCACGCTCTTTAATTGTTGAAAATGAGCCCCGTGAAAGGTTTCAACTTGACTGCAGCTCTGCTGTGTGTGTCTGTGAGGTGTGGAGAGCCGGCAGTGCTGCCCTGCCGGGGGGGCTCACACTTCCCGAAGGTTGGGGAACACTGCCGAGCCGGGACTGGGGGAACCTCGTCCCTATGGAGCTGCTCATTTTCCTCCTGGCTCCTCCAGCAATGGCTTATCGAGCTATTTAATATCCCGGGTGCTATCTGTGGATCTAAATTGCCTAATTCTTGGGTTGGTGACAGGAAATGTGAGCGCAGAGCGCTGGCCCTGCAATTACTGTGACTAAGCAGCGGGGCTGAGCAGCACCGGGTGCGGGTGCTGCCTGCTGGCCCTGCGCTCTGTCCCCAGCCTGTGCTGCTGTCCCCGAGGCTGGGGGTGGCTCCTGTCCCCCAGGGACACGGGCTCGCCGTCCCACAGGCAGGGCTCAGCCCCGACTCCGAGCTGTGCAGCCCGGCAGCCGTGAGTAATGCTGCGGGGCAGGGGCGGAGGGTAGCGCACCTTTTCCTGGGAATTCAGGCACTCTGGAGCTGCTGGGAATGTGCTCTCGTGGCTCTGTTTCCTACACCCAGCCCCGTTCGGCCCCGCTGCTGGGCTGGCCGTCAGTTCCTTGGATGGCGTTTCGCTGTTGCAGGGGGGATTTGCGTTTCCACACGTGACGGGCGCTGTGGAGCACAGCCAGCAGCTTTGGTGGTTTAGAGCAGAGCTTTGACGGAGTCAGAAGTGATCTGTGCGTTATGGAGAAGGTGTGGAAAATTGCCGTGCCGAGCACGGCACGCGGGGCTGGGCGATGGGCTGCCCCAATGTGGCAGGCCTGGTTTTGCTTCCTGGGGAACTTGATCTTTAAAGGGTGCCTGTCTGGTTTCCAGCTTGTTTTGAGGCAGAAACACCGGATTTTTCCGAAATGCCTGACAGAAAAAAAAAATCTGCCAAACCGCGGATTTGCATGGTTGAAGCGTTTGCTTGGGCTCGGCGCTTTTGCTGTGGGAAACCAGCGGTAGGACTCCTGCTGGAATTGGTGCCGACAGGGAGCGCTGGTTTCGCAGTGGCAGTGAGTCTGTTAGGCATCACTGTTGGCAGCAGGTGGGTTTGTCTCTGAGGAAGTTACACACTGTGGCTCGAGTTTGGGGGTGATGGCTGTTTGGAAACGAACCCCCAGGAAAACACAGCTGGTTCCTTGCAGGATCAGTGACCCGGAGTGGTGCAGGGAATGCCTGGGAATCCTCCTGCCAGAAGCTGGGGCAGCAAAGGGAGATCCCAAAACCTGGCTTGGGTCTAAGCTGTGACCTCACTGTGTGTGTCAAGCAGCGACACCTCAGTGCTTCCCTTCGGCTCTGAGGAGCTCCCCAGAGCAGCTTTGGTGGCAGCTGTGAGGGTTACTGGCTCGAAAAACTCAAGGGTCTTTGATGGGGGGAAAACAGAGGCTGCTAGGATAAAATACCAGCTTCTAAATAACGAATCCTCTAGGAAAATCCAGTGCCAAAGTAACAGTGGCGTTGAATTTTTGCAAGAGTTCATCGAGGAGGAGGATGGGTCTCTACTGATGTGTTTTGCTGGGTATTATTTCCTTCAACTGGTGACCGTGCGGAGCGTTCCAGGGAGTTTTTGTGGCCCGGTAATCCATTGCTGGATGAGGGGAATACATTATTTATAGATTGGAGTGGTTTAACATCCTCGCTTGGGGTTGTTTAAGGAGGTCAGGACGCAGAGCGGTGGGAGTGGGATTAGCCCAGCTGTGCCGCAAGCGGTGCAGGAGCAGGGGTGGCAGGGGAAGTTATCACGTAGAAACTGATGTTTTTATTGTGCCTCGCGAGGCAGAGGGCACGGCAGAGTCAGGGGTTTCCAGAGCCAGAACGGAGTTGTTATTGGTGGTGACACCTCCGGTTCTCAGTCCCCTGGAGGCAGCCAGGGACGCGCTTTTCCCTGGTTCAGCAGACTGGCTCCCAGCAGCCAGTTTGTGTTCCCGGTGGGATGGAGGCAGGGGGCCTGGGGGAGGAAGGGGGAGTGTTGGTGAGACCTGCCAGCCCCCCTTTCCTTCCGTGCTTGCGTTGCTCCACGTGTGAAGCCTTTGTGCGTGCCCGTGTCCCAGAGGCACAGCCCCGTGAGCCAGGCAGGCGCTCGATTCACTGCCTGCACAGTGCTTTTAGTGTAATTGCTTTCCGAGGCTTCCAGTCAGGCTTTCCATGAGAGCTGGGATGTGATGCTCTCAGGCAGCTGGAAAAGCCCTCGTGAAGCCAAGCCAAGGAACGATCTGGGCACGGGGAGGGGGGTGCCCATGGGGCAGGACCTGCAGGCTGAGCCCAGGGAGAGCTCTGCTCCTGGCGAGGGGCTCAGGAATCTCCACTGCTTCCGGCTCCCGCTCTGCTTCCTGCCTCTGGTCTTCCCAGCCAGGAGCTCGGGGCTGGCAGGCTGCAGACTGGGGAGCCGGCAGCGGTTCAGCTCTGGCACTTGGTGGTGGTGTCTGGAACAGATGTCCCGTGGTGGCACTCGATGGTCGTAGAGGCCTTTTCCAGCCCTAACAGCCGTGTGATCCGTGGGGTGGTTAGGAGCAGGGACATGGCCCGGAAACGGGCCCTGCGGACACGGGGATGTGGAAGTGACAGTGGGTGCGCTCTTCTGCAGGTGTAAGGGGTGCCAGTGGGCAGCCATGGGGCTGGGAGCAGTTGTGTTCATTTCCGAAGAGGCAGGAGCAGTTATTTCCCTCCGAAAGCTGCTCTGCGTTTCCTTTTCTGTTTTCCCTTCCAAGCAGTTTGGAAGCGATGGGCTCAGTTTCTCCTATGAGGTGCAGAAGAATGAGTCACTTGTTGAGGGGATGTGATACTGGATACTGAGTGCCGAGCCAGCTCTGGGATAGCAGTGTCTTGATGAGAGAGCTGCTTTTCCTGTGAGTGTAGGGAAATGTCCCTTTCAGGCAGTGCTGGAGCTGTTGGGTGACCCCTCCAGAGATGAGGCTCCCTGAATTTGGGCAGCCTGGGACGCCAGCAAGGCGCAGCTGGGGAAGTTGCCAGACCTTTCCTGCAGCGTTTTGTCCGCAGCCAGAAAGTGGTTGTGGGGTCTCTGAAATAGCAGAAGTTGGGCAGAAGAAGGGAAGTGTGGAGGTTTTGCATGGATACCTTCTGCCCGTGTTTCTGGGAGGTGTCAGGATGTCCCTCCACACCCTGCACTGCCCGGTGTCAGTGCTGGAAAACCCTGCCAGCAGCGTGGCCTCAGGTCCTGGAGGCTGCTGGAGCACTCGGAGACCCTGGTGTCCTGCTTTCCCAGGTGAGCCGGCATGGCTGGGGGCTGCCAGTGCAGGGACAGCAAGGGACCTGCTCTGCTGCTCGTCTGCACCCACCTGGGCGGGGAAGGTGCGTTCAGGGTGGGCCTCGAGCCCTCCGACACCCAAACACCCAAACGGAGACAAAGACTCCCCATTGCGCAAGGCCACCCCTGGGAAGGGAGCTGGGAAAGGAGCAGGGAGCAGCCACCTCCCAGAAGCACGGAAATCTTTTAGGCTGGACAAGATCTTTGGGGTCAGGGAGCCCCGCTGTGCCCGATGGCCACCTTGTCACCCACCCAGGGCACCCGGTGCCGCATCCAGGTGTTCCCTTGGACGCCTCCAGGGATGGGCACTCCAGCAGTGCAGGGGTCTGGAACACCCACGCCAGAGGCTGTGCCTGCTCCTGCCAGCTTTGCCCAGGGCTCCTCAGCTGGGCACAGGCTGCTCCTTCCCTTTGCCAGTGCCTTCCCTGCTCTCCTGGTGGGGGGATCCCGGGAGAGAGGCCCCTGGGCAGGAGCTGGAGCCTGGAACGCTGCAGGGTGGCAGGGCTGTGTGAAGGGAATTAAAGCAGTGGCTGAGAACCTTTGTCAGGCATCCCCTGCCTTTCAGGTGATGGGTAACACGTGCCAAAGGTTGTTTTGGTGAAAAATGACTTTTAGCAGTAACAAAGGAGCCTTTTCTTTCTTCTTCTGAAACAATGAAAGTCAGCTGTTGGTTTTTTTTTTTTTTTCCCTCTGGAGTGGGGGCAAAGTTGTGTTTTTGTTGACTCTGGTGAGTTAGAGGGTGCTGCTGTAAGAGGTGTGAGAAACACACACAGGCAGCGAGACTTGAGGCACAATCCAGAACTCAGTTCTTTGGGAAGTGGCAGGATAAAATTTATGACAATAAAAAGCCGGTGGGAGTCAGTTCCTTGCTGACTTTTTTTTTTTTTTTTTTTTTTTTTATTCCAAATTCATCCTAATGCTTCAGTAACATCTGGATGATTGCTTGGTAATCTTTTTCTGGGAAGCGCTTTTGTGTGTGTGTGTGTGTGTGTGCTTTGTTGTGGAGTGATAAATCACTGTAATTTACCAGCCTGGTTTTTAAAAATTTGGGAAGTCATACTGTGTGATGTGTTCCTTGGAGCTGTCATTCCTGGAGGCGCCTGGATGAATCCATGGCATTTCAGCTCCTGTTTACTGCTTCAAGCAGGTCTTTATGCCTGACAGGGTTACCTGAGCCTACCTTCAAGTTTGGAGTTTGTGGAGAGTTTTTTAGAAGGGAAATGGAAAGGAATCCGAGTTTTTGGGGAGCAGTAAGGTGCAGTCACTTGTTTAAAGCCACCTGAGGCTGCCAGAGCTCCAGGGGGGTTTGGACACCGCTCTCGGGGGTGGCCGGGGTGGGATTGCTGGGGTGTCTGTGCAGGGCCAGGGGTTGGACTGGGTGATCCCTGTGAGTCCCTTCCAGCTCAGGATGTTCCATGGTTCTGTGGTTCTGTTAGGTGCCGTGGCAAACGTATCAAGAGAAAAAAATAACCCAAAATGTGACCCAAAAGCGCCGAGCTGTAGGGACGGCAGGAGCAGCCTGGCATTCCAGGCTTTTCCTGTGGCTGCTTTTGGCTGGAGGTGAAGCTGGCTCCCTGCTCGTGTGGGGCACCAGCACGGGGGGCAGCAGTTTCCTTGTGATCCCATGGGGCCTTTCCTCGGGCTCAGGGTCGGTGAATCCCGGAATCCCTGAGGCTGGAGAAGAGCTCAGAGGGGGTGAGCGTGTGGAGGCTGTGCCCGGGGCCCGCCTTGTCACCAGCCCAGAGCGCTGGGTGCCACGTCCAGGTCAGCCTTGGGCACCTGCAGGAACGGGAATTCCAGACCTCCCTGCCAGTGCTTAGTCACCCTTCCCACGGAGGAATTCCTGCTGATTGCAGCCTGAGCCTCCCCTCAAGTCTGCGCCTTCCAGTGCGTTTTGCCAAGAGCCGTTGTCTGCAAGGAGAACAAGCAGTCTGAGGGATTGCCCTTGGAGTTCATTTGGGGTCTGGCCAGCCCCATTCCTAGGACACAGAGATCTGCCATCCCCGTGAGCACGTCCCCCCGGCACTGAGGAGTGGTCCCAGTCGCAGCTCCGGCCTTGGCAGGGTCCCCAGAGCCTGCTGAGGCTGTGCCCTGCCTGTCCCAAGGGCTGGCTTGGTCACACTGTGTGGGAGAGGGCTGCCCAGCCCCTGTCCCCTCAGCTCCCCTGGCACTCACACAGGATTGCAGATATTTGGCTCTCTCAGAGCCATCCTGAACCTGCTCATCAGAGTGTGCATCTCACTTGAAGCCACTCCAGCTGTGCAGAGCTATTTTTGTACAGGAACCCTTTGAAATTTTAATGCACTTTTTGCTCGTTGAACCCCAAAATGAGTCGCTTAAGGGAGCAGCAGCAGTTTTTCAAAAACCTCTGCCTGCCTGTTGCTCCCACTGACTTTTCTGTAACCTGCTTAGGGCCGCAATGATTCATGGAAAAGGTAAAGCACGTCCAGGAGAGGCCAGGTGGTTCCTGAGGAATGTGATGGGGTTGTTGGGGTGTCCTGTGCAGGGCCAGGAGCTGGACTCCATCCTCGTGGGTCCCTTCCAGCTCAGGATATTCTGTGGGTCTGTGGCTCGGGGTTTGGGCAGCGCACAACGCTTCCGAGAAGGAATCGAGGGCCAGAACGTTTTCAGCAGGTATATGAAATTACCCTTTTATCAAATTCTTCTTTTAAAAAAATACCATCTAGTTGTGAGTACAGGGAGATGAAGCCTCGCAGAGCTCCCGATTCAGTGTCTAAATGGCAAGGAAAGGTCTTGCCTGGCTCAGGCTGCAGAGGGATGTGAGTCACGTCCCCACGTTGCTCAGAGCTGGGCACAGAAGGGACAGAAGGGACAGCCTTGGCACCTCCCTGGCAGCTCCTGCTTTTCACAGCCCCTCTGGCACCAGACAGCTCCACAGCCTGGTGCTGCCCTGAGGATTGGGGAGCACAATCCTCCCCAGGTCCCAGGAATTCCATCCACTCTCCCGCCTCTGTCTCAGCTCCCCGCTCCGAGGGCTTCCGAGAGCCCGGAGCTCTCAGACTCCTGGAGCTCTTGGGAGTCTGGAAATGAAAATCTTTTTTTTTTTTATTGCTCAAGCTGGACCAAATTTCACACGTAGAGTCTCTGCTAGTCAAGTTGACAGAGCAATAAGAGGATTATCTTTGTCCAGCCTCTCTCTTTAAACCTAGCAGAGCGATGCCGGAGGCCAGGGATTCATATTCCTCTGTGCCTGACCTACAATTTATCCCAGAGTAATTGAGTGGGTCCCACGAGCCTGTGTAGCAGCCAAATTCCGGAGGTGCAAGTGACTCCTTTGGCTTGGTTTGAGAGGCCTTTGCTGTGGGGCAGAGTGAGTTTGGGTTTTGTGGTGCTCTGATGGAGCTGCTGGGCACAGCCCCTGCTGTCCCAGGGTATTTGTCCCCACAGGTCCCCTGCGTGGGCACCTCACCTGCATCAAGGCGTGGTCTGAGGGTCCCTTCCAGCCCAAACCACTCTGGGATTTATTCTGGCTTTATTCCAGTGTTACAGGGAAGGCACTTCTCCCTCTGGAAAAGGGAGATTGCAGGTGCTTGCCTGTGAATCCCTGGAATTAGGCTGAAGAGTGGAGCCCTAATCCAGCACCTTCTCTCTCAGACACAGCTTTTGCCTAAGCCTCAGCACTGAATAACCCACTGAAGCTGTCAGGCAGCGTGCTGGCATTCCTGCCTTGCAATTTGAACAGAATCCTCGAGAATTTAAGAACCTGGGGAGCCTCAATATTAAAAACCCTTGCCCTTCTCTGGTGAACACCCCCCCCAGATCTGAGCTGAGTGCTCTGTGGGAGCGTCGAATGTGTGCAAATGCTTTCCTGGGCTTCCATGAGGGTGTTAATTTTTATTTATTTCTGGCGTTTTCCCTGATCCAAAATGGAGTTTATTGCTCTTCTAGTCCTAATTTTATTTACTGACTTGGCAGGTAGCATTGCTCCTGGTTGCTTTTGTGAAAAGTACTGTGAGCTTGAGAAAGCTGGATGGCTCTTGCGTTGATGTGTTTTTGGTTTTTTTTCCACCTGAATGGATTGAGAAAGTGTTGGTAGAATTTTGACTTTTCAAGGCTGGTGGAGCTAACAACTTATTAGTAGTTGTTGTTGTTGTTGTTGAAGCATCAGGTTAGCTTTGTGTGGCATCAGTCACGACCTCACGGTCGGTCTAGTCCAGGTTGTCAGTAGTTGGAATCCCTTCAGCTAAATTCAAGTGTATGGTTAGCTGTCGTGATAGTAAACGGGATTTATTTTGATTTATCCTTCTCCGTGTGCACGTTCCAACCCGTTGGGGTGCACATAACCTGTTGTGCATCATCTTTTGTCCTGAAAGTTTTCCCAGCGGAGGCATGCAAGGTCCTTATGAATGATATCCTTTCTGTGGGGATTTATCAACCTGTTACAGCTGGCACAGCAAAGGAATCAACAGAATTGCAAAGCGTTTGGGTTTTTAATTTTTATGTCGGTTTTTTATTCCTCGCCTTAAATACGGGCTAGGTTAGGAAACACGTACGGTGGGACATGTCGTTTATCTGCTCACAGCACGTGGCATCCTCCAGAATATGCCCCCAAACTCCTTAATGAATTAATTGGGCAAAGCCACCCCCGACAGATGAAGAGTTCTTTTCTGTTCCACGTGGCTGGGTCGTGTGCCAGCAGAGGAAACCTCCCAGCAGTGTTCCCCTGGGATTCCCAGTTGCTGATGGAGTTGAGGCTGGAGTCGCTGGCTGGCAGCTTGGGCTGGGAGCTGTCCTGCTGTCTGCATTCCTCTCCCTCTGGGAAAAGCCTGAGCTGGGGGATCCTCCCTGGGAGCCTTGCTTCACGTCCCTGGGGAGGAGAAGAGGGTGCATCCTGCAAATCCCGCATCAGCAGATGACACCTGGCAGGCAGGATGCCCGTCCCTGCTTGCCAAGAGGTCCAGTAGAGCGGGCTGTCTGCTCCAGAGACGTCCCCGCAGCGAGGCTGGCTCAGGAGAGACTGGAGCCAGAGCCCCTAGGGCTGTGCCTTCTCCCTTGGAAGCACCGTCCTGCCTGCCTTTGCATTCTCTGCAGCTTGCCTGATGTACTGGCAAAGAAACGTCAGGGTGAGTTTCCTGAAAACAAAGGAGTGAGTGAATGAAGTCTTTTTCTCTCATTCCTGAAACTGGTTATGGGCTTTTATGTTTTTATTTTTTTTTTCCCCTGAGCCGGTTAGGCTGGGCTTTAAAGAACAAACCTCGAACCCCAGACAATGCAGTAAAGCCAAAAGCTTGCAGCAGGTGTTGCCCACTTGTTCAAACAAGTCCTGGACTTGTTTCCTTTGCAGAAGGCTGCTGGAAGTCAGGCCTTGAGGAGGAGAACTAAAATGGAAGTGTTGAGCATGAGCTCTGTGCCCCCAAAAATTGTGTATTTACGTGAGAGGAGCGGGTTATTAACCCTGCTGAGCCCTGGGAGCAGAGACACAGCCTCACACTGAACCTTCCCAGAGTTCTCCAGCCTTTTCGTTCCTTGGGAGGATTAACTGCAGTCCCTTTGCCCTCCTTGTGGCTGCCCCTGGATCCCTGGAAGTGCCCAAGGCCGGGCTGGACAGGGCTGGAGTAACCTGGGACGGCGGGAGGCGTCCCCGCCCGTGGCAGGGGTGGCACTGGATGGGCTTTGAGGTCCCTCCCAGCCCAAACCAGTCCATGATTGTGTGATTCCCGCATTCCAGATCCTGTTGGCTGCCTCGTGGGTCGTTCTCGAGGCTGCGTGCCTCAAATGAAGCTGCGGTTTTTGGGAGACGTGGCTGTTTGGGTTGGCAGTGCTGGCGCAGCTCCCCTCATGCCCCCAGCTCAGCTGTTCCTGGGCGGGCTTTTCCCCCTGGCATCGGCACCCCGTGCTGGGCACAGCCCCCAGGGGCTTTTTGGGGTGCTGGAAGCTTCCTCCAGAGCCTGGGGTGTGCTCGGACACCCTTTGGGCAGCGTTTGCTGCATCTCCTGCTCAAACAAACGCGCAAACAAACCCTCGTGCTTCCTAATTTCAGCTCGCTGCCCACATCCCGTCGGGGCTGGTTTCCTTGTCAGGAGCCCTCAGCTGTTCCTCGGTGGGGCTGGGAGGTTGTTTCCCTTGTGAAGCTGGAGGTGCCCGCTCTGTAAAATGTTTCCCAAGTCACGTTGGGCTGGGAAAGGAGCGCGGTGGGGCAGAGCCTGCGGGCTGGAGCAGAGAGCTGCCCTGCCAGCTGATTATACGTTGCTTTTCCCGGCTGGTTGGGGTTTTTTTGGGAGGCTGGGGCGTGTTGCGGCGTGTGCGAGGAGCGATAATGCAGTGCTGCTCTGCGTTCCCACAGCTGGGCGTCGGGCGGCCGCGCCAGGCCTCGGCGCCTGCTGCTCGCGCTCCCGGCCCTGTCCCCCGGGGGCTGGTGGCTCGTGGAGGGGGCTGAGGTGATGGTGGTGGTGGTGGATGAATCTAATAATTGTACTGGAACTCGGCCCTGCGAGTTGGTGGATCTTTGTGACACGCTGAGCAAAAAGGAAGCTCGTCAGGGTTTTGTGTCTTTCACAAATATAAGCCTCTGGAAGAACCAAGCTGACAGAAATCCCACAGAACTGTCCCAGTTAGTGGATTTTTTGTTTGCTGCACCACGTAGGGTTCCAGGGATACTGGTAGCTAATTGCGGCCTCACAGATGCACCAGGAGGGATGGATTCCTCCAGCCTGTGCTGGAGCCTTTGGCTCCCTGCAGTTCAGAGCAAGGCATGCTTTCTGGAGAGGCAGGACAGTGTCTGGCTGCTTTGCTGGGAGGATTTCAGGTGTTCTAAAAAATTACACCCGAGTCGTTAACGGGGCTGTTTTCGGAACTTACTGCGAGTTTGTTTTGAAATGCACTTTTTTGTTTAAAAAAAAAACAGAAGAGAGAGGGATGAGAGACTGAGATGGGGATGGTGACCTGGGGTGGTGCTGGGAGACGGCAGGGAGCTTTGTTTGACTTCCTCCTCTTTCTCCTCTTCCTCCTCACTGGCGCTGCTGGGTCTCCCGGGGCAGAGCAGGGAGAAGGGCAGGAGGAGGAAGAGGAGGAGAAGGAGCCTTCCCTGCAGCCAGGGACAGCCCCAGAGAGGGGTGAGGGGGCTGTGGGTCAGCGAAAAGCTCCTGAAAGCGGCTCCTGGGGAAACGGTTTGTGGAAAAGCCAGAGAAACGACGTCGCGTTCCTCCGAGATTTCCCCCTGCGTTCTTTGCTCCCCTTGGCCTTTTCCTTCTCGCCCCGGGCGTTTTGTGCGGGGGGCAAAGCGGGGTTTCCCTCTGGCACCCAGAGGCGTGGGCAGCCGGGCTGAGCTTTGTGGCACCCTGCAAAGCCCGGCCCTGCTGTGGTTGTGCTGCCGAGGCAGGGAGTGGACGTGGCCCGGGCAGAGCCTGGCTGCTGGGCAGGGTGCTGGGGAGCCCCACGGGCTGCTCGTGTGCCGGCTTGTTCCCAGCTGGGCCAGCCTGGCGAGCAAAGGAGACGCCTCTGCTTCCCTGGCACGGCCCAGGGCTCTGCCAGCCCTGCTGCGGCCCTGCACACGGGATGCCTGCGGCAAAAACACCGGGAAAAATGTCGGCAGCCCTCGTGCTGCTGCGTCACGGCACCAGAGCGCTGAGGAGCCTTTCCTGAGCTTGCTTTTCCTTGGGATGTAAAAAAAGATGTGTTGCTCTAAGTCCCGTCGTCCTTTTGCTCCCGTAGCCGTGTTGCAGGCACAGTCAGAGGTCATGTCCCATCACGGCGCTGCAAACGGCTGTGCTGGCAAATATTTGTGACGTAGATCTGGCCCCGCTGTCCAGGCTGAGCTTTGATTCCTGCGCTGCACAGGGCTGCTCTTCCTCCTTTAATGGGCAGGGAATACCATCCTGAGAAAGATTTTGTAGGAGTCGACTGAAATCTGGAAATAATGAAGTGCAAAATAGGGTTTTTTTTTACCTTTTCACCTTCTTCTCGTGTAGGTATGGCAGCTCTGACAAGTGCTGCAAAAAACCTGGGGAAGCAAGTAAAGAAGGGAATTGCGTTTGAAATGTTCTGATATTGCTCATGGGCGACTTGAAAGGATGTAGAGCCCATCGATGATGTGTGATAAGGAGATCTTTTCAGACCAAGAACATCCAGAGGTCTCCAGAGCCCCTGGAAGGCAGACTCTGTAGGAGGGACCAGGAAACTCCAAGGTAAAACCCCCTGAACTGGCACAGAGGTTATTGCTCCCAAAAAGAGGTGCCAGGGCTGGTACAGAACCTGGGAGTCTTGGTTTAGCTCTGGTGTAAATGTCTTCTTTTGCTTCTCTCTTTTGTCCCCTCCTTTTGAAGGGCTTCCCTTGGAAATGGCAGCAGTCACTTTGTGCCTGAGGTGCATCACTCACTGCAGAAATGGTTCCTGCTCTGGGCTGGGTCTGTAGGATCGGTGTGGAGCTCAGTGTGGCTGTGGCTGCTGCTGGAGCCGAAGGCACGGGAGAGTCACCTCTCCTGGTGGCTTTGGCTCAGGAGGGTGGAAAAGCATCTCTCAAGGGGATATTCCTGGTCCCCGAGGTTATTTTTATCACTTTCTTGGGTAAAAGTTGCTTTTGGGCCAGTGTGAAGCACTGAAATGATGGGATGGCACTTGCTGCTGCTGAAAATCTCAATCACAGGGTCCCTGAGGTTGGCAAAGGTCTCTGAGGTGACGGGGCCCAAGCTGTGCCCGATGGCCACCGTGTCACCAGCCCAGAGCACTGGGTGCCACGTCCGGTCATTGAAGTGCTGTGCAGATTTGCTGTGGTTTTCTCGGGTGGTGTGGCTGATACCTCACCAACCTGGCACTTGGCTGTTGTTTTACGAGGAGCGTGCGTTCCTGACACGTGTTTTAGAACGTCTAAAAAAAAAAAAAATCCCGCTTGCTCATACTTGAGCTGAGTGTTGTGTTTCTGTGACTGCACTCAGAGGCAGCGAGAGACTGGTGCTGCAATATTCCCACTAGGATTTGGACCATCTCTCCTTGCTCCTTCCCTGGCCCCAGTTTTTGAGTCGTTTTCAGGGGAGAGCTCGGCTGAGGCTGGTTTGGGCAGTGTGCTGTGCAGGATGCTGGGAGCTCCCGGGTACAAGCCGTGCAGCTGGGCACCTGGCACCACTCACAGGCAGCTCCTGTGTGCCAGCAGCAGCAGCAGCAGCACTCTGCTCTTACTGCCCGCAGATTGCAAAGCCACGGGAGGAGCTGGACCAGCCGTGGTGCTGCCGAGCTGTGGAGGATTTGTTGTTGTTGTTTTCCCGTTGTTCAGGAGCAGCCTGAGATGGGGAAGGACGAGCTCTGTGCCTCGGTGCAGCTGCGATGCCTGGCTCTCAGCGAGGCTGCTCAGGGCTCCAGGGCAGTGCTGAGCCCTGCCCGCTGCAGCTGCCTGCACTGGGGCTGCAGGGCTGCCTCTCTCTGCCTGCGCTCGTTTGGCAGCAGCTTTGTTGTTGGGGACTCCTCGGCGAGCGAGGCTTCGCTTTGGCCTCGCTCTTGCCGGAGGTGCCTGCTCTGTGTTAACCTTGGCCACGATGAGGACTGCACACGCTGTTCCGGATGAGGTCGGTGCCTCGTGCAGCGTCACTCGCTGCTGTTGCTGCCAGGCAGGTCCTGCCTGCCGCATCCTTGCGTTCACGTTGGCTTTTCTGGGCGTTTCTGTCGCGCCGGGAGCTCGTGGGATCAGCGTCAGACGAGGGGTCTGTTCTGTGCTCTGACTTTTGCCAGCCGTGTGTCCTCAGCACATTTCACGAAAAAGCCTGGGTGAGGTAATTCTCTCCTCAGCACAGCTCTGTGCAGAGTTACTCAGGCAGATCATAATTCCTGCGCCAGTTTTTGTCGTCTTCAGCTCCACTAGCAGTTTCCTGGAAAGGTGTCTTCTGCCTTTCCTCCTCTGGAAAACGGGTCATCCTCTTGCAGGGAGTGATCAAGAGCAGCAGGCAGAAATGAATTCAGTTTGCCGTTTCTTCCTTCCCGTGTGGTTGCCTTGCCTGTTGCATCTCTCAGCTGTGCTCTCCAGCCTCGCATTCCAGTGACAGACAGATGGGTCCAGCGCTGCTGGGATCGCTTGTCCTGCAGTCCCAGGCAGGTTTTACTATGAAAATTCTCGCCCCTATCCCTGCGGTTGCTTCTCTCGTAGTTCTGGGTGCAGGTTGAGAGCTGCTGCTGACTGGCACGTTTTAAACTCTGGATGTTGCTCCTGACAGCCTCAGATGTGGTGATTTCCCATGCACTCCCCGGAAAAGGAGGCAAAGCCTTCGTTTTAGTTGGAGGCCACACTCAGAGCTGACGGGTGTCAGCTTTCCACCCTGAGCTGCCTCAGCCTGGCTTTTGGGCGTTCTGGCTTTTCCTCTCCAGAGCATTTGCTGATCCGTCCTTTTTCTGGCTCTGCTCCCCTCCCACCTCTTCCCAGAGCCCCGAGGGTGTCTTCTGCTGGGATTTCCACCCCTCATGGGTTTTGTCCCCTCCTAATTAAAGAAGCAGCACCCAGACATGCGGGGTTGCGTGTTCCCCCCTCGGGGAGGAGCCGTGGCAGGAGATGAGGTGGACGAGTCGTGACTGGAACCGGTCAGCCCAGATCAGCCCGAGCTGTCGGGACGTGCACAGGAAGATAAAATGAAGGGAAGCTTGGTGTCCCTTCAGCAGTGCCAGGCTGCCAGTACTGGTGTGGCTGGCACTGCCACCGCTGTGCTCAGAGCAGGTGGAGGGTGGGAGTGTCAGGAGGAGTGCTGGCTGAATGTGGGTCTCAGCATCTTCCTCATCCCTGCCCCACCAGGGCCCTGTGTCCCTGCTGCCACAGACACGTCCTGGCTTTGGGGACACAGCTTTGCTCCTTAGTCACCCTTTCCCCTTGGGATGTGGCTGTGTTGGGTCTGTGCAGCTGGTGGGAGCGCTGTGCTCGCAGGGAGGAGGAAGCTCTGGGGAGGCTGGCAGCAGGAATGCANCCCACCCCAGTGCAGCTGCTAGCCTCTGCATCCCTGCACAGCTGCAGCTGCCGGCCTCTGCATCCCACCCCAGTGCAGCTGCTAGCCTCTGCATCCCTGCACAGCTGCAGCTGCCGGCCTCTGCATCCCACCCCAGTGCAGCTGCTAGCCTCTGCATCCCTGCACAGCTGCAGCTGCCGGCCTCTGCATCCCACCCCAGTGCAGCTGCTAGCCTCTGCATCCCTGCACAGCTGCAGCTGCCGGCCTCTGCATCCCACCCCAGTGCAGCTGCTAGCCTCTGCATCCCTGCACAGCTGCAGCTGCCGGCCTCTGCATCCCACCCCAGTGCAGCTGCTAGCCTCTGCATCCCTGCACAGCTGCAGCTGCCGGCCTCTGCATCCCACCCCAGTGCAGCTGCTAGCCTCTGCATCCCTGCACAGCTGCAGCTGCCGGCCTCTGCATCCCACCCCAGTGCAGCTGCCGGCCTCTGCATCCCACCCCAGTGCAGTTCCAGTGAAAGATGAGTCCTGAACAGGGCTGATTTCAAAGTATGAGCTCACAGAGAGGTCCTGGTGCCAAAACCTGTGCAAGGCATGCTGTCACCTGCGAGGGACAGAACCTGTGCAGGGCATGCTGTCACCTGCAAGGGACATCCTTTGCTCCAATCCTTTTTCTTGCTGTGCTTCCCTCGTGGCATGGGTGTGGGAGTCACTTTGCTGTCCCTTCTCCCGACTGCAGAGCAGTGACTGAGGAGCCCTGCCCAGCTTTGGTGCTCCCTGGGAGACAGAGGGAGCAGAAAGGGAGAGCTCTGCTGATCCTGCCTTGGCCTGAGTTGTGTTTCACACGGGTTTTTCCGCAGACCTCTGGAATCCCTCCCTAGTACTTAAGTCAGGGGATCTAAAATTAGATACTTCATATCTCAGGCACCATCTTAATGATCTGTGTGAGGTCTTTGGCATTGCTTGAAAATCAGATTACTTTACCTCAGTGCTTAAACGAGGAGGTGGGCTGAGCGCTTCCTCTCCAATTCCCCCTCCCACGATTATTGCCCTTATTTTTTTTCCAGGCCGTTTTAATCCTCCCCATCCTGTCTCGTTGGTCACTCAGGCCAAGGGTTTCAATTTTGATTGCTGGAGCCCGTGGTGCTGGGTGGTTCTTCTGTGCAGGCAAGCTCCCACTCCTTGGCTGTACAGTGAGAGCTCCCGTTTGGAGCTCTGTCTCCTCCTGGCCGTGAAACTTTTCTTGTTGCTTGTCCATCTTTCCGGTGCGTTTGGCACATCCCACCCCTGCTGTGTACCAGCAGTTCTCTGCTCCTTTGGCACGAGCAGAAAGCCCTTTTGAAGCTGAGTGTCATAACAGCAACACAGAACCTAGAGGTAAATAAACAAGCCGCGCCTTGTTTTTTATTTCAGCTGCATTTTGGGAATTCTTTTGGTTTTTTCAAGCGTCGCAGAAGTGTGCACACGGGCTCCAGGGAGTTGCCCTCGTGGCTGCCCGGAGATTGGCTTATGTCCGATGGTCTGAAATTAGAATCCTTCCCTTGCTCTGCCCTTTGCTGGAAACGTGTGAAACCTTGCAGATTGCCCCCGGGGTGGAAAGGGGGATTTTCCCACCGTTAAAAATAAAAGGCAAGGGAAGGAGAAGGAGTTAAGACATGCTCAGATAGTTGTAAAAATGATTGAAAAAACAAACAAACCCACAACCGTGTCAATTATTCACATCCCCTCTATAAATAGAGAAACCCTGGAGAGGGGGCTTTCCCCTGGGCTGCCTGCTCTGCTCTTGCATTCCTTTATTGCCAAGGTGCTTTCTCAGTGCCGTGCTCCTGGTTTTGTGTCCTGGAGCTGGGGTTTGGGGATGGCTGGCTGTGCAGGTTTAAGGGCTCCTGACAAACCTCCCCCCCTCCCTCTCTTTGTGCCTTTTCTTCCCTCCCTTGGGAATTGTCACAGGGGTGGTGCTGCAGCTGGAGGAGCAGGGCTTCCCACACCTTCCCCTGGAGGAGCTCCTCTCAAAGGGATGTGGGTTTGTTTTCCTCTGCCCTCCTCTTCATCTGGAGCATCCCCAGCCTTGCTCTCCCAGCCGCGACAGACACGGGGGGTGCGTGTTGGCCACGCTCGGCTTGCACTGGGCTCGCACTTGCCAGCCCATTCCTGGGGATGCATGGATGGATGGATCCCTGACCCTTCTGGATGCTCGTTTGTCACCTGACTCCACTGACAGGAGCAGCCGTTCTCCTCAACAGGTACTGTAAGCCGTGCTTGCTTTCAAATTATTTTTTCTCACAAGCGGTGCTCGGTTTGAAATTAATTTTTCTCACAAACGAAAAGCTTCTCTGGCATTTTAAATGTCATAGAAAGAAAACACTGAGAGGAGCACGTTTGTCATTTGTTTTTGCTGCTTTAAAAGTCAATCAGCCTCTGCAATCCTCTAAAGTTTTTCTCGGGGCTCAGTGTCTGCGTGGAGGGTGGGGAAGCTTGTTGGAACATTTCTGAATTTCTGGACAAAGACGTGGGCATAGAGCAGATTCCTCTCCATTCATCCATCCATCCATCTGTGGAAGCATCACTGGTGCAGTCTCACCTCTGAGGGTGTTGAAGAGCATTCAGAGGAGGGGCACGAGGAGGGTGGAGGCTCTGGAGGCTGGTTGGGGTCTCTGTGCAGGGCCAGGAGCTGCACTCCCATCCCTGTGGGTCTCTTCCAGCTCAGGGTATTTTATTCTCCCTCTCCTGGTGGTTTTGTTTTGTGGAGGGCGGCCCAGGGAATGTGGGATGGGGGGAGCCAGAGCTGTCAGGCCAGCAGAACCCTGGAGAGGAGAGCATTTCCCTCGGTCTCAGGGCAGGGCGCTGGCTGGACTGATTTCAGCAGCAGTTCATACCAGCTAACTAACTGTTAACTAACTAGTAACTAACAAAGCGTGGCCTCCAGGCACAAAGCAGGGGCCTGATTCTCCGTTTTGGGAGTGGGCTTGAGCACTGGAGTTTCCCTGGCGTGGAACTGGGATTGTGGCTGGGGGATACAGCCCAGATGATGCTGCTGAATATTGGATGGTTTCTGTATGGGATGCCTACTGCTTCCTGCCTCTGTATGTGCATCCTGCTCACTGCTTGACTTACCAAGGGCTTCTCCAAACTGGATGAAAATGCACTGAACAGCCAACTGATTGCATTTGAAACCTGACAAAAATAATGCTTCTTAAGATGAAAAAGTAAAAATAGAGTTGAAGGAGAGCTGTCGTCCTTCTCGCCAGCTTTTCCTGTTCACTGGACAAGGGGATGTATTTGCATACTGTTGGGTTTTGTTTCTCATTCTGGAAAGGCAGGGTTGTGCTTTGAAAAGGAGGCTTTTGGAAGGCTGCAGCTTCTGTATTTTTCATTCATGAACGTTCCTGCGAGCGTGCTGGATTTCTCTGCAGCCTCTTGGCGCTGTGAAGTGCTCTGGTGTGTGGAAGTCAGAGCTCTGGGCCGTCCCTGGAATGGCAGGTAGCAGATGGAACAAGGAGCTCCTTTCATCTCTCCTGCCTCCTTGCCTTGAATCCATGCCTGGAGCTTCCCAGCCGGGGCTGGCAGCACGATGAGCCCTGTGGGAACTCCTGGGCCTGGTTTTTGGCTGTGCAGTAAATCCAGCTGTGCTGCCTGCAGACCTCCAGAGGACGTGGGGAGCTGCACTGGCGTGCACCAGGGATGGCTGGCTGGGTGCTCGCAGGGGATGTTCTGTCTCGAGTGCACAAGTCAGAAAATCTCTGTGTGAGTTCTTTTTATTTTTATTTTTATTTTTTTTTTAGTCAGATCAGTTGTTCCATGTGTCAGTGTTTACAGCTGTCCATCTCCCCTAAGGACAGACTGGTGAGTGACTGGTCAGCTCCCCGCTGGCCAGTCTCCCTGGGAGCAGAGGTGTCCAAAAAGGGCTCTGTGCTCATGCTGGCCATTCAGCCCTTCCTCCTCAGTGAGGAGCATGGGCATCGCTTTCTGCACCTTCCAGGACCTTGGCTGGAGGCTGCCTCAGAGCCCTGCTGTGGCAGAGCCTGGGCTGGTGGAATGGAGCAGGACACTGAGAACTGCTCCAGCGCCGATCCGTGTCGGACAGAGCACGTGAAACTGATGTTCTTCTTGAAAACTAGGAATGGGTTTAATGTAGGACAGCCTGTGTGAGTTGTAAAAGCTAACGGGAGCAGAACTTTTTGGGATGGAGTCCCTGGGTAGTGATAAATCCTTGTGTTCTGGAGGAGCTGTGCGTGCCCAGCACTCGTCTGTTCGTGGCCAGGGATGCTGCCAGCCCTTCAGAGGTACCGGAGCAGCGGGAGGGTTTGGATAAGGCAGGATCCAGGTGTCCACATCCCCTTTTTAAGCAACCACTGCCAGGAGGGAAAGGGTTTTGCTGCAGGTGGTGTGTGCAGCCTTGGAGCTGGCTTCTCAGGGCAGTGACCAGAGTTTGTGCCACCCTGGAGCACATTTTACCGAGTTACAGACTTCCCAAAAGCCGTGCCAGGGTGGAAAACCTGATAAAATGCTGGGCTGTGTTTGCTTTGTTCTTCTCTTGGTCAGGTTTTTGTGGGGCAGCAGCAGGATCTGAGCAGAGATGGTCACAATTCCATTTCCTGGGAGGAGGTGAGGAATGCAGGTGGGGAGCCTCTTGCCTGTAGGACCTTTTTTGTCAGCAAGATTCCCCTCTTGGAAGGTACTGGCAGCTGGCATGATAATGAGTCCGTTTCAGTAGAAATGAGCTCCATTTTATTAATTTCTGCCAGCTCCTGAGCAATTCGTGAGCTGCTTTTCAGACCTCAACCAGCAGCTTGGGGGAAGAGGGGGAGGTGGGGAGCAAGGAAGGGAACGTGAAGGAAGAGAAAAAAAACGGGAATATTTTTAATTTTCAAAAGAGCCAGTGACTCTCATCTCTTTTGAGAATCCAGCCAGGAGTGAGGATCACACTCTGCCCACCCAGCAGCTCTTAGGAACAGCCATGGCAGCACTAATCCCTCCCAGGTTTTTGTTCCTTGCGACCTGTGGAGAAGTTTATGACTCTGCCAAGTCTGTGTGCAGTGTCGAGGTGATGTTTTCGTGCTGGTGCTTGGCTGGGAGGAGGGGGAGTTGGGTGAGAGCTGGACTGGGAATGCATTCAGCCTCTCCCATGCCTGGGCTGGATTATTTTTTTTTTAAAGGGAGCCCGCCGGTGCTACCAGGCCTGCCGGGGGCTGGGATTTGGTGCCCACACCCAAGAGCCAAAGAGCTCAGTGTCTGCCCTGAGGACTGTCCTAAAGACTCCTCTCAGGGCTGGGTAAGCGCAGACCGGTCTCTTGTGTCTGTGCCTTGGTGAGCACAATTAACCCTTCCATTGCTCACGAAACCAGATGGAACTGCTCTGCCCCAACGTCTGAATCGCCCTTGGAAAATGGAAGCGAAACCCCTGGCTGGAAAACCACGCTTTGCCTCAGTGAGGCAGTCTGCAGAGGAATCTCCTCTGAGGCTTTCCGGCCTCTCCTGGGCGGCTGGGCTCCCCTTGCTGCCAGCAACTGAGCCCTGCTCTGTTGGAAGGTCACCTTCAGGTGCGGGTGTGCTTTTGGCCCTGGGCTGAGAGGGACCGGCCTCAGCCAGGCGGCGCTGGGGTCCGGGGGGAGTTTGGTTGTGCAGAGCTCTGGGAAGAGGAGCTCTGCACGTCCTGTGGTGGGGGCTGGCCGTGCTTGGCCGGGTTTTTCATTTATTCTGCCGCCATCACATCTCATCATCCCGACTTGCACTGCCCAGGGCTCCTGGGGTAAGAGATGCTCCTGCACAGGCGTCCCTGCTACCCCTCTGTTAACCCTGCTGTGTTTTTGTCCCCTTTCTCCCCAGGTTTTTGGCAGGCAGTCATAGACTGTGCCGCGGGAGTAACGGAGTCGCTGAGCGGCGGGTGCTGACAGCGCCAGCGGTGCTCATTTTGGGGTGCTTGGCAGTGCTGTACCCCTAAATGCCACGGCTCTCTGGGGGAAGGTGGCGCTGGATCCCGGGACAGCCTCGCCAGGTACTCGGTGTGCGTCTGCAGGGCTCGGCCGTGCTCGGGCTGCTGGGGAGGGCAGGGGCCTGAGCTGCGTGGGCTGGGTACCCGGGCGTGCCAGCGCAGCCACGGCCCGTGCCACGGCAGCTCCTGGTGGCATCCCTCCCTCCTTCCTCCTCCTTCCTCCTCCTCCTTGTCCTCGTGCTCCGGCTGCCTGCGGGGCCTTTCCGGAGTCCGGCACGTGTGAGAGCGGCTCCCAGGAAACAGGAGCTGGGTAAGAGGCTCTGATGTGACAGCAGCGAAACACGCCGCTGGAGTCTGTGAGAAACTGCAGGCTTTCTGTGGGATTTCAGCCTCTCTGTTGCCCTTTGGGAAAAGCACGTTCTAATCTCGATAAAATGTGTGCGTTCACGCTCGGTTATTAGTCTTGTACGTTTTTCGGTGTGGTTCTGGTGGGTTCAGTAAAAATCTTTGTTGTTGGCTGGCAGATTTCAGCAGAAGTTTTATTTCTGTGGGCTCGCTGCCCGCTGTGGGTTTGATCATTGTTCTGGTTCTCACAGCCCTCGAGCTACGCTCCGGGAGAAAAATACAGATTTGTCACCAGGGCCTCCCACTAGAATCTAATTTTAAATTTGCAATCTGTTGTCTTGTGAGGTGCCTCAGATTTGGTTGGAAATTTAGTGTTTTTCAGACAGGCTTCTGCGACCTAGTGGTCCAGCCTTTTGCAGGTTTAAGAGTCAGTAACGTAGGTTTAATTGAAATGAGCGTTCTGGTTTTGTAGTTATTGTAAGAAATAATTTAATATCGGAGTAGGGGAAGAGGAAGGAAAATTACTGTTTTTAAAGGAAATTAGGTTCTCTGAGTGGGCCATCATCAGTGGTCATCTAGAATGTGAGATAATTTATGTGTAACCGTTTCATGGGAGAGTCATCCAGCAAAACCTCAGCAGTTCAGCTGGAGGTCAGTCTGCTTTTCCAGTATACCCAGTGTAGGGAGCACTGTTTTTCCAAAGCTTTCCTGGAAATTTGGTGTTTTCCCTGCCAGCAGCCTGATCTTGATGTCAGTCGGAAGTCTGAGCTTTCAAGAAACCTGTCTCAGCCCCGTGTCCCGTCTCTTGCTGTGCAAGCTGGCTTAAAGGTGACTTTCTTGAAGTCACCACGATGCTGACATTTTCCCTGTGCTGCACCAGGAAGGAGCAGGTTTCCTGGGAGAGAGAGAGAGCCCTTTCCCAGCGTGGATGGTCAGGTCCTCGTGGAGGATGTGGAGGCAGAAGTTGCCACCCCAGCTTTGCCTGCCTTGGGCTGCAGATACGGATCTGGATGTTGCGCGTCCTGGGCGAGCGCCCGAGTCAGGGCGCCGGTGCCTCTTCCAGGAGACGTGCCTGTCTCTCCCTGCTTTGCTTCTCAAGCCTCTCCCTCCCAGAGAGTGAGAGAGAGAGAGAGAGAGAGAGAGAGAGGTTTCCTCAGGGGCCCTCTGTCCCCACACAACGTTTGGGTTCTGATGAATCCACGTTTTCTGCTGAGAAGCGTCCGGCCGGTCGCGCTCCCCGTGCTGATCTCGGCGAGGTGCCGGGTCATTCACGGCGGGCTCCCAGCAGCAGCACCGCCGACCTGCCTAAAGCATGGAGATGTGTCACGCTCGATCTGTGTCGTATCCTGGTGGCACCTTGGTGGCTCTTTAATGGTGGCCTTTGCGTTTGGCAGCCCGAGCTGACAAGGGGAGCCTTTGTCCTGCCCGCGCTTGCGTGCAGCTCCCATTAACATGACTCATTTTCCTGATGCGATACAGATTTTTTTTCCCTGAGTGTGCTGAATGCAGTTAAGCCACAGACAGGCAGCATCTGGCAGTCGTAGCCAGGCACTTGGAGACGCTGCTGCCCCAGGGTGTCTGCTGTGGCCCGTGGCGTGGGGAGGCTGGGGCTCCCCTCCCCTCCCCTGCCCAGAGGATGCTGGCCTCTCTAGCCGTGCCACTTCGCCTCTCGGGGCTGCCTGAGCTCGCCTGGGGGCTGCCTGCTGCCCAACGCCGAGCAGGTGTCACCCACTGTCCCTCCTTCTGGCTGCTGTGCCCCGCTCCGGGCGCGTCGTCCCGTCCTGTGTCCCCAGACAGGCACCCACCCTTGTGCTGCCTCTGGCGCGTGCCGGCTCGCTAGCTCAGCAATAACTCACCAACAAGCTCTTCTTTTGGCTGGTTTTTCTTTTCCCCCTGGATTTATTTTCCCTCCCAGAGGACACCCCTCATGTTGACCTGGTGGGGTTGACCGTCCCAGCCAGGCTGTGTCCTGCATCTCCCAGGGGAGATGGGCTCTGCCAGGGGACGGTGACAGATTTGGGGGATGGCACTGTCCTGCATGGCTGCAGCTGGATCAGCTGCTCTGCCTGCAGCCCTCCTGCACCCCCAGGGCAGCGTTCCTGCAGCCAGGAATTCCGTGGGATCAGCCTTTCCAGGCTGCAGGGCTGAGGTGTGGGCTCTGATACAGCCGTGTGTGGATTTGCCGGCGTCCTCACCCAGAGCGCCAATCCACGGAATTACAAAAGGTCGGCTCTTTGCTTTGAAGTCTGACACCTCTTGCCAGTCTCTAGCAGATACTTCGTTGTGTGAAATCACCCCCTCGACATTCCTTCTGTGGAGAGAAGACTTCCCTCCTTCCAGGAGAGTGTTATTTCCTTGCGAGATGCAGCCTGAGCTGCTGCTCCTTTCCCCTTCGAGCCCATCTGTGGTCCTGTTGCTTTTCTGGCTTGGGGAAATCTTGCCTGGTATGGTCAGAAGGTAAAGAAGGTAAATGCCCAGTTTCAAACCTGCTCCTTCTCCTTAGGATGAGAAGGGATGGCTGGAGACTGAGATGCAGAACATCTAGCTAAAGTATTTTGTAGGCAAAAGCCGTCTGGTTGTTTCTCAGTCTGTACCCAGGAGCTGCAGCTCTTAGGAGATAATGAACCCTTTTCTAGGGATTGATAAAGCTGTCTTGTTCTTTCTTGTTGTAAGATTTAAACCTGCCCTTTGTTCAGTGCATTTCTTTTTCTTGACGAGTCGTGGCAGCCGAAGGGAGTTGTGCCATTCGTTGCAGTAGATGTTGGGCATTTCCTGCTGCACATTCATGTTCAGTACCGAAGTTCCCACGTGTTTATGGTGCTGTCTGTTGCCCCAGCACTGAACAGACTTGTGGCCTCGGCCCTGAGCAGCTGTGCTGGCTGGTGGAGCAGAGGCACAGTCCTCCTGCTGTGGTCAGAAGTGCCAGTGCAGAGTTCAGCTCTGCCATGCTGCCCCACGGTTTGGTGCCATCAGTTCCTCGCTTTCCGTGTGTTTGTGCAGGGCTGATTCAGTTCTGTGCAGCAGCAATCGTGTGTGTGTGTGTATAGATGGTGAGGGAAAATACGTGGTTGCATTCGTTCTGCCAGCCTGTGGTTCAGTGCCCCTCAGCATCCTGGCAGAGGAGAGGGAATCGCCCCAAGGAATTAAAAACTCCAGATTATTTTACTGCGAGGGCAGCTTTTCTATTGTCAACCAAAACTAATCCAAATACCTCAAAATCAGTTTTGTCTTGGAATTGCTTTTCCAGACTGATGGGCTGTTTTTCTCTACGTAATTGTCCTGTGTATAATTCAGGATCTCCTGTTTAATTTTGACCTTTGGCATTTACTTTTCTTATTCTTCTTCTTGCCGTCAGGCCAGAAGGAAGGACCCAATACTCCTGATAAAATATTTCTGACATTTGTTGAGTGAGATCACAGACCTCGGAGTGTTTTCCAAGGTTGAATCAGATCATCACTCCCACCTCCTGCATGGGAAACCTGTTCCACGGCGGGACGTGCCCGGCTGAATAATGCAGGAGGCTGGGGACACGAACCCCGTCCCCGCGTTCCAGCTCAGATCAAAGAGCTCAGGTCTGCTTATCTGCTTCAGAGGGGGTGGGAAGGAGAGGTTATTTTGGTATAGTCTGAGTCATTCGTGCTAATTTATTTTTCAAAATACGCCTTTCTTGCGTGGGGCTCTCCGTACCTGCCTAACGTTGCGCAGGTTTTTTGTTCCAGAAATCAGACCTGTCGTTAGCTCGCTGCCAAACGGGTGGGTTTGTTCTTTGCTATTTGGTGCTTCACTTCGCAGTTCCTAGCCAAAAAAAAAAAACAAAAAAAAACAGGTGAAATCTCAGCTAAAGGGGCACGTCCCTCTACTTTCCAGCGTCTGTTAGCTGCAGATAAACAAGAGCTGCTGGTTTTTTGGGGTCTGTTGGCTGGAGCGGCGACGCCGGTGCTGAGAGTGGGGTGAAGGTGCGCAGGGCTGAGCTGGCTCTGCGGTGCTAGACTGGTTGCAGCTGACACCGAGCTCCAGGGCTCGGTGCTTCCCCCTGCACACCTCTGCGTGGCTGTGCGCTACGTTCCGATGAAACCGTGCTCCTGAGCGCGCTGCTACCGTCGTTAGTTCCGCGGGGCTCTCGTAGGCTTGGGGACAGGCCCGGTGAGGGCTTAAATCCCGAAGCGGGGGTGGTGGTGGTGGTTGTTGTTGTGGTTGTTGTTGTTGCGCGGGGTGTTGTCCGTGTGCCTGCCTGCCCTGACGGTGCCCGCTGTGTCCCCCGCAGAGCGTGACGCCATGGGGAACGCGGAGAGCCAGAGCGTGGAGCACGCCTTCTACGGGGACAAGCGGCCGGCGCTGGGCCGCAAGCACACGTCGCGCTCGCTGCGCCTCTCGGGCAAGGCCTCGCGCCGCGCGCGCCACGCCTCGTCCGCGGGCAAGGCCGCGCACCGCGGCTCCGAGGTGAGCACGCGCTCCTCCAGCACGCCCAGCATCCCGCAGTCGCTGGCCGAGAACGGCCTGGAGCCCTTCGCCGCCGAGGCCGCCCTGGACCGCCTGGGCAGCGCCACGTGGGTGGAGCGCGTGGACGCGGGCCTGCGGCCCGTGTCCTACCACACGGACTCGTCGGTGACGCCCAGCGTGGGCAGCAGCACGGCGCTGACGGCCGCCTCCGTGCACAGCGTGCCCGACTCGGAGGAGAGCCGGCTCTACGGGGACGAGCCGCCCTTCCTGGCCGAGGCCGAGGGCCGCGCGCTGCGCTACGACACCGCCGGCTTCAAGAAGAAGCGCTCCAAGTCGGCCGACATCTGGCGCGAGGACAGCCTGGAGTTCTCGCTGTCCGACCTGAGCCAGGAGCACCTGACCAGCAACGAGGAGATCCTGGGCCTGGCCGAGGACAAGGACGCCGGGGCGGCGCAGGGCCCGCGGGCCGGCGGCAGCCCCCAGCCCCTGGCCGCCTGCCAGCGGGCCAACTCCATGAGCGACCTGTACTCGCCCAAAAGCCCCGGGGCCGCCGTCAACGGGGGGCCCCGCAACGCCTTCGGGGGCTACTGCCGGAACCTGGGCTCCGACGTGCCCGAGCTCGGGGGCCGTAAGATGGCGCCGGGCAGCGCCGAGGACGCGCCCGCCTCCTACAGCAACTACAACACGCTGCCCTGCAGGAAGTCCCACTGCCTTTCCGAAGGGGCCGCCAACCCCCCCGTGAGCCACAGCAGCAGCATGCAGGGCAGAAGGGCCAAAACCACTCAGGTAAGGCGCTTTTCCTCTGGGATTTGGCATTTGCCGGGCCGGGCCTGGGGGTGAAGGGTTTCCGGGTTCTCCCAGGCTGGGTTTTCCTTCGGCACCCCCTTCCCAAGCGGGGAGCTGTTTCCAGGAGGCAGCTGAGCTAGCCGGTCTCCGGAGCTGGCTCGGTTCCGTCACTGTCCCTTCTTCATCTGCAGCTCTCCTTGGACCCTCTCCGCTCCTCCCTGCCTCTGAGGAGGGGAAATCTGCGTTTGCCAGCAGAGGAGTTCCCTGCGTGTCTTTGCGGTGCTGACGGTTCCTTTTTTTCCCAGGGTAGCTGCCGGAACCGATCGCTCCTCGGCAGAGCCGCGTCCCCCCGCTTCTGCCCTCCCCTCCCTGTCACCCTCCCTGCCTGCACTCGTGGCTGGAGGCAAAGGAAAAACCTGTCTGCGTTTTCCCCCCACCCCCCGTGCTAACCGCTCACCCACCGGGCCGCAAGTGCGCTCTGCTAATTAGCTGGTGTTGGTGTCTGTGCGAAACATCTCCCCAAAACAGCGCTGGCACTGCCAGGGCTGCTGCCAGCTGAGGAACGATGGGGCACGCAGACGTGCGGAGGAGATGCTGCTCCTCTGAGCCGGGGACAGCGCAGAGGGAAGGGGGGCTCCGCTGCCAGGTGCCCCTCCCGCACTCCAGGCACACCAGGCCGGCGATCCTGGGGCTTCCCTACCCTGCTTTTCCCTGTGCTGCCTGGTGGAGTTGCTGCCTCAGGCTGCGGGCAGTGGTTGTGCCGGCAGTTCCGTGGCAGATGACTTTGCGGAGAGAGGGGCAGGAAGGAGTTCCGAACGCTGCCCTCCTGTCCCAGCCGTGCCTGGCGCACGCTTTGTGGGCAGGTTGTGCTCTGCTTGAGTTCCTTTGGATCTCCTGGGAGCAGAGGTCCAGCTGCCTGGTGGAAGGGCTGGCGGTGGCGTGTTTTACGTGCACCGTTGTCTAGAAGTGGCTCAGGAGCACGGGGACGCAGAGCAGGGGTGGGGCAGGGCTGCTCCCCTGGTGCCGGTGCCTGCCCCACAAGAAGGGGAGAGCTGCAGGTGGGTGAGGGGCAGAGGCTGGCCAGCACACGTCCCGCTGCTCCTGAGCTGCTGGGGTGGGGCTGCTCGGGGACTCCCTGGCTCTGCCTCCTCTGTGCAGGTGGAAACTGGCGTGCTGAAACAGATGCTGCGGCGTCCCACGACAGCAGCTTTGTTCTTCAGCATCGGCTCCTTGCTCTCGGAGGTGAAAAGCCTTCGGGGTGCCAGTGCGGGATAAAAACCTGGAGAACAGCAACAGGCAAAAAAAAGCAGTGGGTAGGTTTGGGCAGCCTGGGACCTAACAGCTTTCCCGAGGATTGTTGGGCGCGACTGCTGCCTGCAGCCTGCTTTTGAGTGTATTTAAGGAAAACAGGAGAATAGAGTGGGTGATGAACGGCCAAGCGATTTTTTTTTTTTTTTTTTTCTTCTTGGTGCCTCTCCTGGCATTCAGAAGATTCCTCTGAGGCAGGTAGCGAAAGTCTGGGATTTAAGTGGTGTTTTGTGAGGCCTCAGCCGTACCCAGGGAAATGACTTGGTGGGGCTGGTTTCACTAGTTGTATCTCCCGAGACTGGAGATGATGGCTGGAAGGAGTCTTAGCAGTGATTATTACCGTGGATAAATTCAACAAAATTAAAGCTCTGCAAAGGTCAAAATTCCTCCTCCCGAGTCTTTAATCCCAGCAGCATCCTGTAAGTACAAGATGGTTGTCAGAAATGAAGTCGTGTCAGCCCCAGCCTAGCCTGAGCGAGCTTAGGGAAATGACTGTCATTATTTATGTGTTTAAAAAGGCAGAGATGAAGTCCAAACCTGCACACCAAGTGCCAGGAGTTCCTTGGTGAGCCTGCCGAGGTGGCCTCGGATGGGGTGAGGGGAGGGAAGGGAGCAGTCTGTGTCTGCACCGGGTCCCAGTCAGCAGAGTGTCACGCTTGGCTCCTCTTTGCTTGGCCCCGCTGCGTGGCACTGTGCCAGGTGCCATTGGCACCTTTGGGGCACTTGTGTTTCCCTCTGCCCTCCCGGTCTGTCAGCACTTTTATCTTTATGTTCCTGATGACCCTGGAGGCTGCCGTGTGCATCCTCGTGCTGGAAAGCACTTGCTGCTATAAATCTGTGTTCTGGCCAGCCTTTTAAGCTGCTTCCCCGTCCCAATCCCACGCAGTAATTGTTACATCCTAGGGCCACGAGGGCGCCACGCCCGGTGGCCCGGGGCCGAGTGTAATGGGGCGTTGGGCACAGTGCTCCCTCTGGCCACTGGGGTGTCCCTGCTCCCTGGAGTCACCGGATGGCTTCTCCTAGCCCGGAGTGAGGTCTCTGCCCGGATCCCCGCCGGCCGTCCTCACGAGGCTTTGGGCTTGTGTTTGCCAGCGGTTTGGGGTTTTTTTCCACTTTGTGGGAAGCTGTAGCCGGGCCATCTGTCTGTTTTATTCCAGTCTCGGCTGCCCTGGAAGGGCCTGGCGGTCGCTGGTGGGTGACTTGTGACAAGTTTAGTTGCTGAGAGGTCGCTGCCGGGAGGGCGAGTCCGGGACCGCAGCGATGGCTTTGTGCCCTGGCGTTTGGTTCCCAAATGCAGCCATCGTTCCGCTGCACGCTCAGCTGCATTCCTGAGCTTCTGTGGGTTAAATTTACTGCAGGTTGCCGCTAGCTGGACTCTCTGGGCTCTGCTGGCCAGTGCTCCTGGAAGAATGCATCCCAGAAAGAAGGTGCCAGAGTCATGGCTGCACGGGCTGGGTTCTAATGCCTGATCCGTGGGTTCTTTGCAAGTACGTGGTTTACGTTGGAGGGAAGAACACCGACCCGCCCAAAACAGGGAAGAAAAATCTCTCCCTGTCCAAATTTAAACCTGAAATTGAACGGTGGGAGTCACTCTGCGCTGATTGAAGGGAGCTTTTTCCCCGTGGAGAGACAATTACATTCGATATGCACAAGTGATTAGTGCTCACAGGGTGGCTTGGGGCACCCACGCAGCAGCTCTGCTTTTGCCAGCATTGTGCAGGAAGGGTTCAGCTCTTCCCAGGGAGCTCTGCTGGGATCCTGGTTGACTTTTGGAGTGATGTGCTGTGGGTGGGAAGGGCCTAATTGGCTGACATTTGCACCCATTTTCCCTGCAAGGGAGAGAGCGCGCTGCTTGGATACAGCGTGTTCTGGCCGTGGGTTGTGAGATCCCCAGGATCCTGCAGCCTGTTTTGTGGGATCCAGATTTTGTGTAGCAGCCCTGTTGCGTCCTGTGGCAGCTAAACATCTGCCTGCAGGAGATTCCCTCCTCCTCCTCCTCCCCCTGGGAGACGTTCAGGGACAAATGTACCCCATGCTCGCCTGCTGCTATGAGCCCTAATTGACATTTCTAGGAGGGGATTTGCCAGAGCAACTGTGGCTGTCCCTGGAAATGTCCAAGGCCAGGCTGGGCAGGGCTTGGAGCAGCCTGGGACAGTGGAAGGTGTCCCTGCCCGTGGCAGGGGAGTGGGATGAGATGGGATTTAGGGTCCCTCCCAACCCAACCCTTCTGTGATTTTAGGAAGTCAGGGATGAAAGCCTTGAGATGTGCTTTGTGCCCCTTCCAAGCCTGTCTTGCCACCTCCTCATTCCGTATTCTCTGTGGAGCTGAGTGGGGGGAAAGGAACAAACTTCCTGCCTGACTCACTTGGAAGCTGCCCCAAGCCATGTCCTTGGCGTGGTAAATCCCCTTTTGTCCAATTTTCAAATCTATTACTATTTTTAGGCTTCTCTAGGTAGCCTGCAGGAATTTGGGATCTCAAACCGTAGCAAAAAAAAAAAAAAAAAAAAAATCCTACATAAAAATTTTTGCAGAATATGCAGGAGATGAAACCAAGGGGTTTTGTGGGAATTAAATCAGGATGTACAGAGAAACCAAACCAGTCTAAAATGAGACAATCTTTGCAGCTGATATTATTTTTCTTTACTGTCTCAGGGAATTTCGTGGCCGGTTACAGTGTTCCATTATGGTCTGTAGGATGGCTAAACTCCAGAGAGCTGATACTTGGTTTTAAGTTGTGCAAAACTTTTTCACGAAATCATTTTGTGGCTTAGGGGATGTAACCCCAAAATGGAAAAGGGCTGCAATGGGTCAGTCCCACGGAAGCACCATCCAGCCCAGTTCCTTGTTGCCCAGATACCAACTGCTCAGGAAAAGAGAGAGACAGAAAAAGAGTGTGGGGTGAGTTTTCCTTCAGGGCATTTTTCCCAAAGCCAGCAGGTTCGAGATGGGATTCTTCCTGTGCAAGGAATGCATCCCAGGCTCTCGGGTTCACCCGTCCCCCATGGATTCCCTTTTCTGAAATCATTTTCTGCTTCTGGCTTCTGCTGCATCCTGTTCACTCTCTGCAGAGCCCTTGTGGCCTTCCAGCCTGCTCTCGGAGCCCTCCTCAGCCGTGGCTTTTCCAGGCAGAGCATCTTCAGCAGCTGGAGCTCTGCTCCTCGGCAGGAGTTCTGGAAAACGTGGCCATTTCCAGCCTGGGTGTGATTCCTGATCAGTGGGCACGGGCCTTTCGTCGGAGCTGCTTGGCTCCGGATGGAATCGAGGGAGGAAATAAAGCCAGAGCTGGCAGCGCTCAGCGATAGTGGCTGGCACACAGGGCAGTGAGGGGCTGAAAGCAGGCTGGTACTGCTGGGGTCTCACTGCTCCCAGCCCTGCTCACCCAGTCCCTTTCACACACAGGTCGTCCCCGGGGTCCCAGACGTAGCCTGAGCCAGGTTCCCAGTCCCCAAAAGCTGGGAATGGCACCCTTGGGCTCAGCTGTCACCCTGCTGATCCTCCATGCAAAGCGCCCCCAAAGATCTCTGCCTCCGGCCCCCGGCCACGGGGCAAGGAGGGCAAGGAAGGGGTGGAACAGGCTGGGGGAAACAGAAACCACCGGTTTTTGTGGCTTGCGCCAGGGCAAACTGCTTGGGAATCCACGTGGTGGGTCCTGGCGTGGCAGCTCAGAGTGACCAGAGCCCCGGAATGTCTGGGCCAGATGAGCTGTTTATAGCCCGGCTGGCTGGGAGTGGATTCGGCGAGGAGGGCTGGAACACAGAGCTTCAGACACACACTCCGAGGTCTTTCCTGCCCTGTCACCCAGAGGGAGGAGATTAAATCAGGTATTTCCCAGTCGGGATGGTTTAAAGCAAATAGTCACTGCCTTCAGAGCACGCAGCTCTGCCCCAGTGTTGTCAGGGAAAGGAGCATGTGAAAATTGGTGTTTTGGTCTTCGCTGGCAAATATTTTGATACTATTTCAAAGGTCTTAATTTGTTTTTCTTCCTTAGCTCTCGGCCGGAGGCCAAGTGAAAGCAAATCACCAGTCCTGATATTTGATCTAGCTCCACTCAGGCATGTTTTTTTAAACGGTAGGACTTTGTCATTTATACATCTGAAGTGCATGTAACAACACTGGCAATGGCTGCATTCTCTGTGAAGCTCTACATGCTGCGTGCTTTTAGTCCCAAGTATTTTCGCGCTCGGAAATCACGGGCAGGTTGCCCCAGGTGCTTGTTTGCCGGGCTGTGCTCACGTCCATGGATGCAGTTTGCAGGAGTGCTCCATTGAAACGTCCCTTTGCAGAGAGCTTCAGGCAGCGAGTGGTGCTGTGCCTGGTTGTCCTCCCTGATGCCAGGCATTTCCCTGCTTCCTGGCGCTGGCTGGCTCCTCAGGTGAGCTCCTCCCAGGTGATGTGCTTGCATTTCAAGCTGCTGTTCTAGCAGCTGGGCCCCATTTCCACCCTCTCCGTTGCATTTGTCAGGAAGAATTGCCTCTTCTTGGCTTCAGCAAGCAGAAAGTAACCCAACCCTGTATTTTAATTTAACCGGGAGGATTTTGATGGCACGTTGCCCTCGGTTTAACTCGAGCACAGTTCAGCTGCTTAGATTGGTTTATGGTTACCTCGGCTCCTCTAGAAACTTCCTTCAGCAGGGTGGTCCGCTGGGGTGAAAGCAGGGTAAATCTGGGGGTTCCTCGGTGAATCCCTGGGGAACAGAGGCATTAAACACCCCAGAGGTGAGGGGCTGGAAACTGAGAACTCACCCCGGATCCGTGCAGGGCACAGAGACCACAGTGCCAGAGGCTCTGCTGGATTAGGGCTGGATTCTCCTGCGTGGGGTTATGGACTCGAGCAGCCCTCAGAAATCAGTGCTAGAGCCAGGGGGGAGCTGGTGGGGGCGATTTCATTTCCAGCATTGTGTGTCTCACAGCTCCAGGGCTGCAGGAGTCCCTGAGTGTCCGTCATTGGCCTTTGGGTGCCTGTCTGTCCTTCCAGGGTGCCAAATTACACTGCCAGCAAAGGAATCCTGGGTCCAGAGCCACTGCAATCCGTGCCCTGAGACCTTCCCCGGGAGTATTGCCCAGACACCTGGGACTGTGATTCATCCTTTCGTAAGGAGACCGGAGTTTTTTGCCGGGAGAAGCATCTGGAGGTCAGGGCTAGTCCCTTTTTGTCAGGGCAAATTTGGCTTCAGAGACCCATGGCCCCGACCTGCTTGCTTAGTAAACTACCCTGAGCAGCTTTAGTGACACGTGCGAGGGTTTGTTCATTTCGTTTTTTCTAAATCCAATTTTTAAGAAATTTTGGCTCTTCCGGTCGTCTCTAGGGCTGCTGCCCCGGTGCAGCGAGTGCACAGGAGCAGCAATCAAAGCATTGCTCCCACTCAGGTTTCAGCTGCAGTTTATGATTTCTCTTTGCAGTTTATGATTTCTCTTTGCCTCTCACTGTGACTATGGAGAAAGGATTCAGTTTGGGTTTGCAGCGAGCCATACCTTGGCCATCAAATGAAGGCAAAGGCAGTACTGAAAAGGAAGGAAAAGCGCTTATCAGGCCGATCTTTTCCCACATGGGAGCTTCAAAGGGACACCAGTCAGATAAAAGCATGCAAACCATCGGGCTGCTCCCCATTTGAGATGTATTCTGTGGTGCTTGCCTCAGGAGCAGCCAGACAGGTTGTGTGCAATCGCTCTTGCTGAGTGTGAGCTTCTCCTTGCTCAACAGGGCAGGGAACAAAGGATAGGCATTGGCTTGGAGGGAGCCCCCTCCAAGGAAAACCCCCCACTCAGCTGTGCTTTGAATTTAAAGTTCATTTAGAAAGGAGTTTTATCCGTGAGGAGCAGTTTCTATTTGGTGGCAGTAAGATTTTGCCTGCTGAGCCGGCCCAGGTGCCCGTGACTCAGTGCTGGTGGTGGGGCAGGAGGAGGAAGGTGCTTGAGCAGGGGCTGTCACAGTGTCTGTGGCAGGGCTGCTGGTGGCTCCTGCAGGCGCTCTGGGTGTGCCCAGTCGTGGGCCAGGGTCGGGCAGGGCTTGGCCCATCCTGTGCTTTCTTCCAGCAGAGGCTGTTCAGCCAGGTGTGTTCAACGTGGGGACACCTGGAACCTGTCCCAGAACTCCTCCCCTGGGTTTTGCTGGCTGAATGCAGACATTTTTCCTAAAGCTAAGCGGGTTTTTTTTTCTGTTTATCTTTTTAAAGTAGCAGAAATTATTTACCAGATGTGGCTGCAGCAGACATAGAGAGGTATGAGTACCACGTGAGCATAGGCAAAACCTCCAGCACCAGGTACATTAGCCTGGTGTGGCTTGTGCATTCCAGTTGTATTCCCCACTGCCTTGCTTGGCCTGAAAGCCAGTGCTCATGTGAAGAAAAGCCCCTGTATTTAAGTGGGTTCCTGATGCTTCCAGTAGCACTTGCCCAGTAGGTCCAGCAGGTATCTTGCTCCCTGCACTTGCTGGGGCTGTGATAACTCACTCCACTCCATTGCCCTGGGATGCTCCAAGGGCCTCCTGGGTGACAGTGGCACCATTCAGCCCCTCTGTGTCCTCATTCCGTGGCAGATGTCCGTGGCACTTGTCCCTCCTCATTCCCTGCAGGACTGTGAGCTCAGCCTCCTTTCATGGCCCCTGGGCACCTCCAGGGATCCCAGATCCCAGGGAATGGAAGGAATGGTGCTGTTCCTGCAGCCCTGGAGCAGTGCCAGTGCTGGAAAGATTTTCTGATCACTCCAGCATTGTGATCAAGTTGTAGAGATCTTTGCAAAATGTGCTACAGTTTAACCTTATGAGCAAGTAGAACAAATGTATTTAGTCTGTGTTCTCCATCCTTGAGGGTTTTTTTAAATTTTTTTTTAATGGACTGATACGCTCTTATATTAGTTACCCTATGTATAATCCTATGTATTGGCAGGGAACTGAGGCGGTTAAAACCATGTCTCTCCAAGGTCATCTGAAAAGGCTGTAGCCCTGCAGATCCTGTCTCCCTCAAGTTGGTGGGCTGTTCTGATAGCTCTTGGTTTTCTCAAATCAGCTCGTTTTAACTCGAGCGTGAGATGTGCCTCCTAAAAGTTACATCAGCTAAGGTTTTGGAACTAACTGTGTTCTTTTTGAAGGGCATGGAATCATGGAATCCCGGAATCGTTTGGGTGGAAGGGACCTTCAGGTTCATCCAGGGCCAGCCTTGCTACGGGCAGGGACTCCCTCCAGTGTCCCGGGTTGCTCCAGACGCTTGCAGGGATCCGGGGACAGCCACAGCTCCTGTGGGCACACCCTGTGCCCTCCCTCCCAGGGAGCGGTTCCTTCCCAATATCCCGTCTAAAGCTGCTCAGCTCAGTCACACGTGGGGCAGCAGAGCAGCCCGTCTGCCACGGTGTGTGCGCTCCCTGAGCAGATGGACCAGCAGAACTGCGCTCCTTGTGCAGGGAAGGAGAAGGAAGTGCTTTTCTTCCAGCTGGACTCCACCTGTCCCTCGGGAAGCGGTGTTTGTAAAGAACAGCCCCATCCATTGCGGATTAATGCCTTAGCAGTTAGTCAGCCCTTCCCTGCCCCCGGGCCGTCCCCATCCAGCCCTTGCTCCGCAGGAGGACGGTTTCACACAGAGCTCCTGGAGCCTCTCTTTGTTTCCACAGAGCTGCTCTTGGACACAAAGGAAACCGGTGCTTGAACCAACATCTGGGAGCTTGTTTTCTCTCCAAACAAATACTCCGTTCTGCTACCTCTTCTCAGAAACTCCTCTCTTTTTTTCCGTTTAAACTTGTGATTCCAGAACTAGCTGCTCTTGCAGGAGACGTAGAGGTTGCAATTGCTGTTGGTTTTGGCCGTATTTCTCACTTCTTTGCATCCTCTTCACTCCAGTATTTGAAATGTTTGTTTCTATTTGCAGGGTTTGGCCTTCCTTTGTCCTGCAGTCTGCCACAGATGCCTGTGGACACCGGGGTGGTGGTGGGTATCCCCTGGGGGGGATTAGCCTTGTGGCAGGGGGCAGGCTGAGTCGCAGCCCTCACAGCCCCCGTGCTCCGATTGTCTGTATCCCCGTCTCCTCTGCTCCTCGCACTGCAGGTTCTCGGGGAGCAGGAAGGGTCTCTGGGATCTGGTGGGGAACGTCACGTGGCCCACCATTACGGTTTGTGATGGGAGCAGAAACAATCTCAACCACGTTAACCTGTCAGGAGGAAGGAAAATAAGAACTTTGGGTTACATAATTGTCAAAGGTCGGCCCTGGTGAAATGTATCTTCAGCTGTAGGTGTGAACGCACAATATCGATGTTTTCTCCTCAAAACGCGTAGGCCGGGCGCTGCTTTTCTCGACGCTGCCAGTTTCTGCTGCCATATGTTCTCCTTTTGCCAAACCTTCAGCCCTGTTAGCTTGGCTTCGTGTACGCAGACGATGCTGCGTCTTCTACTCCAAATTCCAAGGCCGTGGAGGCACCACCTGGAGCGGTCTTTGCTAACCTGTGCTGGGAGCTCTGCCTTTTCCTGCGGTTGTTTGTCTCCCCAGGGAAGGGATCTTCGCCCCAAAGGCCGCGTGTGGGCCCACAGCAGCAGTCAGCCCTGGAGCTGTGCGGTGTTAAAGGCTGAGGATGCAGCTGTCCCGTGAGGCTGGGGGGAAAGCCGTGGGGGACAGCTTCGTCCTGTCCTTCTCTCCGAGGCCGATGAATGGAGCTTTAGATGCGGCGGAAACGAGACGCGCAGCGACGTGGTCTTCTTTCCTGCGTCTGGAGGTTCCAGTGAGAGCTTTCATCCCGGTGCAACCTCCAAATGTGGCCGTAGAAAGGGGCGTGGACCCTTTAGATGCGGCGGAAAGAAGACCACGCAGCTGTGCGCCCTGTTTCTGCCACATCTCAAGGGCTCGCAGCCCTTTGTGCAGCTACGAGTGCGGAGCTGTTCGGTGCCTCGGGCGGGAGGAGCAGAGCTGAGGGCTTTCCCTCATGGGAAAAGATGGAGGCGTGAAGATGTGCGGTGCCCCCCCGGCGCGCAGCTGTCGTCCGGGCTCTCCCCTCAGGCCGCGCCTCTCTCCCGCAGGACGTGAACGCGGGCGAGGGCAGCGAGTTCACGGACAGCGGCATCGAGGGCGCGGCCACGGACACGGAGCCGCCGTCGCGGCGCTCCGACGCCACCACGGCCAGCTACTCCCCGCCGGCCGGCCGCGCCTTGGTCGGCAGCGACAGCGGCAGCAGCTCGGCGGGCGACGGGCTGCGCCAGGGCGTCTACGAGAACTTCCGCCGCGAGCTGGAGCTGAGCGCGGCCGACAGCGAGCCCCCGGAGGAGGCGGGCTCGGCCCTGAGCGACGAGCAGAGCAGCGGCACGCTCAGCTCGCCCGGCCGCTCCGACATCCTGCTGAGCGCCGCGCACGGCACCGTGCGCAAGGCCGGCGCCCTGGCCGTCAAAAACTTCCTGGTGCACAAGAAGAACAAGAAGGTGGAGTCGGCCACGCGCAGGAAGTGGAAGCACTACTGGGTGTCCCTCAAAGGTACGGAGGAAGGGACCGGGGTGTGTCCGGGTGGGCACGCTGGGTGTCCCTGGGAGGTGTCCAGGTGGGCACAGTGGGTGTCCCTAAAAGGTGTCCCGGTGGGTACAGTGGGTGTCCGTGGAAGGTGGGCAGGGGTGTCTCCAGGTGGACACAGTGGGTGTCCCTGGAAGGTGGCCAGGTATGTGTCCGGGTGGGCACAGTGGGTGTCCCTGGAAGGTGGGCAGGGGTGTCTCCAGGTGGGCACACTTGGTGTCCCTGGAAGGTGTGTCCAGATGGGCCCACTGGGTGTCCCTGGAAGGTGTGTCCGGGTGGACACAGGCCCCGCTGTTCTCCAGAGGTTTTCTGTGCTGGTGGCTGCTGTGCTCAGCGATGGCAGGTGTGCAGTCCAGGGCACAGCAGTGGCGTTCCCACCTTGCTTGGGGCCCTGCTGGCAGCACCCCGGGCCCTGGCTGCTCCCTTGGGGCAGCGTGTCCGTGGCTGGCTGGCAGCTGGATGAATGCCCGTGTGCCGCTGCCGGCACCCCACGGTGGCAGGCTGCTGCCGGTGACGGGGGTGCCAGTCACACAGGGGCACTGCCGCGCTCTGCGTCCCTGCCGCACCTCTCCTTGCTGAAGGATACTCATCCTCACGTGCTTCATCAGCAGGGAAACGGGAAGGCGCAGTTTTGGGAGCCAGCGGAGCAGAGCCCTGTCTGTGCTCTAGGTGGGCTCACCCGGACGGCCCGGTGTGCTCAGGAGCGCTTGTTTATTTTTAATTTGCAGCGCTATTTTAAAGCCAGCAGCCGAGTTTGGAGGCGGCTCCTCCTCGGGGTGGCTGAGAGCTGGGGAAACAAACGGGAGAGGAGAGGGGAGGAGAGGGGCAGCCCTGATCTCCTGGGAGGGGCAGGAAGGTCCTGCTGTGAGGAGCTGGCGAACAAAGGGCCATCTGGAGCAGAAAGGGCAAGGATGAGCGGGGCAGGGGTGTTGCTGTGAGGTGCCTCGGCTCAAGTGGGCTGTTAACTCCTTGGATTGCTGTTTAACCGCGGCTTTGAAGTGAAGAGCTGCCGTTGTTTTCTGAGAGGCTGGGTACCAGAGCATCCCTTCCCAGTGACACAGCAGCTGCGTGCCAGCCTGCGAAAACTGGAGGTGGTGTGGGAAGGTGGGAGAGGAGGAGACCCTTTTCTTCTCGGAGTCTCCCAAATTGCCCCCTTGCTCTTGTTTTCCTTTCCTGGGAGGATTGTAAAGATTATTTTGTAACACCGAGCAGGTTGTTTGCTGTGCATCCAGTAATTAGGTGGCTTCATGCTTGCCTTGCAGGGACTGTAGGAGCAGCTGCAGAGGCCGGGCCTGTCTGCTGCCAGGGCTGGCTCACAGCTGCCGGGCACCCTCGGGGGACCAGGATCTCACACCTGCATCCTCCCTGCCGCGGGCTGGCCGTGGACCGCCCCACATTTGGGATTTCTTGCGGTGTTTCTCACCTGGGAGCGTACTGGAGACCAGACCTGGGGTGGAGAGAGGAGCCCAGGCTCAGGGCTCGGTGTGCCCTCGGCTGGTGGCGTGCCCGCTTGGCACGGGCAGCTGCAGCAGGGCGTTCAGGAGTGCTGCTGTTGTCTCCTGCAGGCTGCACGTTGTTCTTCTACGAGACGGACGGCAGGTCTGGCATTGACCACAACAGCATCCCCAAGCACGCCGTGTGGGTGGAGAACAGCATCGTGCAGGCCGTGCCCGAGCACCCCAAGAAGGACTTTGTCTTCTGCCTCAGCAACTCCCTTGGGGACGCCTTCCTCTTCCAGGTTGGTTTCTGCCAAGTCTTTTCACTCTCTCCCGGCAGGGAGGGCGTCCTAGCTCGGGTGGAGATGGGTGGGAAATCCTGCTGGCCCCGCTGGGTTTGGGGTTTTCCTTTGGCAGCGCTGGAGGAAGGGTATGATCTCGACAAGGTCAGTGTCAAATCTGCTCTTTAGTAACTGGCTGCACCCCGCAGGGCTGCAGCAAGGGATGAGGAAAGGCTCCTGCATCACTGTGAAAACTGGCTGGGCAGCATGCTTAGAGCACACAGACCAGGCAGCCGCCGCACAGCACGTGCAGCTGGGCACTGAATGTGCTGTGCCACTCTCTGGGACCTGTGGCAGAGCTGTGGCAAAGGAGGGCCCGGCAGAGCGGCGCCAGGGGAGCAGCTGCACGTGCGAGGGCACGGCTGGATCTGCAGCAGAGGGGCTGCAGAACCCAGCTCTCGCTCACACGTCTTGCTGCTGCCCAAGAGGAGACTGGAAGTGCAGGGTTTGGTTCTTTCACCAGGAAATGGAAATGTCTCAATTTAAAAAAAAATCCCAGGACTTCCATCAGAGGCCGTACATTAGTTGGCGTGTTTCACTTGGAAACATTTCTAAAATTTGGTAACCACCGCTTCCCTGGGCGGTTTTTAGGTTGTCGTCCCCTTTGTTCTGTCAAGCTGGCACTGAGCAGGGCGTGCCATTCTGTTATTTGCAGTTGGCAGCACGTGCTGAGGTGGGTGCATTTCCTCCGCTTTTGATTCAGTTTTCTTCACTGGAGCAATCCCTTTATTTCTCTTGCCGATGGCAATGGGGTTTCTTTCCTCCTTAAACCAGAAGCTGCTCTGGGGTAGGATGTGTCCCCACATCATCACTCCCCTGTATTCCAGAGCAAAAAATGAAATTACAGGGCGTTGTAGGTCCTTGCAGCTGTCCTTGCAAAGGGCTGGATTCTCAAACAGGTGCATTAAAAAAAAAAAAAAAAAAAAAAAAAAAGCCCTTCTGATTCTTGGAGGGGCTGAGTGTCTGCCTGCATGCTGGGAAAACCCATCTTTTTTTGTGGCCTGACTTCTCTGGCACCTCACTGGGATTTTTCCTCAGCTCCTTCTGTGGAACTGCCCTGCCCCTCTCTCCTCATGTCTTCCCTGGGCAGGGAATGTCCATTTTGGCACCTGGAGACCTTCCTCCAGGTGAGAGGGAATTACAAAGCCTGGACATCCCATCCCCAATCCCAATCCCATCCCTCCCCCGGGGCTCAGGCAGCTCTGGCTGTGCCCACACAAACCCAGCCCTGGCACGTGGCACGTGTGTGTGCCAGCAGCTCACAGCCACCTGTGACACCACACACGTGTGCCAGGTGTTGGTTTGCAGCTTCTTTGGGGGGTCCTGTCCCTGAGAAGGGCACGGTTCCCATCACCTGCTCATCTGCCAGGGGGTCTTCTGCTCCTGAAATCCACTCCAGACCCTTTTTCCTCCCTCTCCCCCAGAAACCAAAGAAATGAATCTGATGGTGTACAGATAATACTTTGAAAATTAACAAGGTAACAAATGCTGTTAGGATTTTGCTAGGAATTAACAAACACGTCCTCTCATTCCAAGTCCAGTGCTGATCTCTTCTCTGCTGGGATGAGGTTTCACCACCCGACTGTGGGCAAGGAGCTCCTGTCCTGGCAAATAATTCCTGCATTTGCAGCAGAAACAGGATCTGGAGTAGATCCTGTTTCTGCCTGGGGCTTCCTGGGATGCTTGCTTCAGCACCTCAAGAGTTTGGGGAGCATCCGTCCCAGCTGGGCTTCTCTGGAAGCTCTCCTTAGCCTCATCCCTGGCTGCTGGTTGTGACCTCAGCAGGGATGACCTTCCTCATCCTCTCCAGCCAATGGAGGAGTCGTGCTGGGCTGTCTATGAATAGATCAGGCATCATCAGGAAGTTTAATTAGAACAAGGTGGTTTGGCACCTTGCTACTTTTCCAGCCAGGAGCCAAATACCAGAGTGACTGTTGCCACAGGCTGACACTCACACAAAGTCCTCTGCAGCCCTGAGCTGGCTGGGAAGTTTGTTTCACGACCTACTGTCAAAAGGAATGGAGTTCAGCAAAAGGTCTACGAAGGTTGACTTTTTAGTTTGGAAATCTGGAAAGAGCGATCTGGAAACGTCGTGTGCCAAAAGCCTCCACTCAGAATAGTTCTCTTCCAGAAAATAGTACTGGTGTCTCAGGACTGGTTTGGGCTGGAAGGGATGTTACAGATGATCCAGTTCCACCCCCTGCCACGGGCAGGGGCGCCTTCCACTATTCCAGGTTGCTCCATCCTGGCCTTGGACACTTCCAGCAAGGAGAACTGTTCCCTTTTCCCAAACTGCCGTATCCGGGCTTGGGAAGGGACAGTGCCAGAGCTGTGGAAGCGAGGATGAGCCTGCCTTCAGTGCTGCCAGGGGTGTCCTCAGGGTGCTTTGGGACCCTCAGAGGCAGAGAGCGTGTTTGTCTGTGCACCGTAAGAAAGCTGTTCAGACTTAGCGTGGTCACGTTTTATGCCATGAATTTATTATTAACTGCTGCCTGCCAGAAAAGCTCTGCATCCAGGGAAGAGCAGAGCAGTGGTGCATTCCCTGCCCTGGGGAAGTGGAGTTCAGCAATCAAGGTTAAACGCCGGGCTAGGAATGATGGCAGCACTGCAGTGAGGCAGGGAGGTAATTCCTGGGGAGCTGCAGAGCACAGGCAGGGGTGTAACTCCACGTGCTGAGTTCAGCGTGGCCTGCTCGGGGATGCTGGGGGTTATCCCTTCCACAGGAGTAGGTGGATTTAAGGCTTTGGGGTCCAGGGCAGAGGAAACTGCTCGGAATTGCGTTTGCTGGTCTGCAGCGAGTTTGAGCCGGGATCCTGCCCTGTCCCCACTCTGTGTCCCCGTGTGCAGACCTGCAGCCAGACAGAGCTGGAGAACTGGATCACAGCCATCCACTCTGCCTGTGCCACCGCCGTGGCACGGCAGCACCACAAGGAGGACACGCTCAAACTGCTCAAAACAGAGATCAAGAAGCTCGAGCAGAAGATCGACATGGACGAGAAGATGAAGAAGATGGGGGAGATGCAGCTGTCCTCCGTCACTGACTCCAAGAAGAAGAAGACCATACTGGACCAGGTAAGCTCTTGGCCGTGGGAAGGACGTCCCTGGCGAGGGTTGCAGGCTTTTGAGAGGTTGGTGGGAGCAGGAGAGCTGTGCTGGCTGCCCTGGCCGCGCCATTTCTCCACTGAGGTCCAGCACGGGCTGCCTTCTGCTGGCCTCCAGGGCGTTTGGAGAGCAGGAGGTTGACTGAGAGGGCTGCCAGGCCGTGGCTGGAGGATGCCCTGGGGAGCAGCTGTTCACACACCGACAAACGCTGCTGCTGCCGCTGCCTCTGCTGGCAGCTGGGCTGAGCAAGCCGTGCCTGCCTCGACCTCGTGGCTGCATCCCTGGCTCCCCGCAAGCTGAAGGGATTTGTACCCCCTGGGAGCCCGTGAGAAGGGGAAGTAGGGGAGGAAGGGGAGGGAGATGCCAGAGAGCCCCACTCAAAGCTGTCAGTCACAGTGAGAGGGCAGAGCAGTCTCTCTCTTGATGTAACCGGGCTCGTCTGGGTGCTTTGAAGCTGTTTCCTATAAGCCATTTGAATTATTTAAATACCTCCTTCCATAGGCTGATTACAGCACTCGTCCCCTGATCAGATTAATTATCCCCGGTGTATGGCGCTTCTTGGAGCTCTGTTGGTGCTCACAGCAAACCTGCTGTCTGTGGCTGCTGATTTGGGGTGCCCTGTGCCTGGAGTTCGCTGGGGTTTGCTCTTCTGCCTCCTCAGATGCTCTTGATGCATGAAAGAGGCCTCCTAAGGGATGCTGAGCGCAGGGTCCTGCAAGTAGAAAAAGAAAATCCAACACGAAATTTTCATCCCGTTAATTAGCATTGCATCAAAGGAGCAGTTGTCCCAGGAGGAGACTTCTGCTGTGAACGTAGAAAAAGTGGTTTTCCAGCGAATGAAAACTCTTTTACAGTTGGCATCCTTTGGGGGGGGGGTTGGGAGGGCAGGGGGATGTGGGCCAGTCAGGAATCGGGGTTTGCTGAGTGGGATCAGCGTGGGTGAGGAGGGTGTGTTGCTGGGCCTTTTCCCAAGGCGCTTACAGCCCGTTCTCCTGTTCTCTGCCCCGTGTCCCTCCCTGGTGCTGCAGATCTTCGTGTGGGAGCAGAACCTGGAGCAGTTCCAGATGGATCTGTTCCGCTACCGCTGCTACCTGGCCAGCCTGCAGGGCGGGGAGCTGCCCAACCCCAAGAGGCTGCTGGCCTTCGCCAGCCGCCCCACCAAGCTGGCCATGGGCCGCCTGGGCATCTTCTCCGTGTCGTCCTTCCACGCTCTGGTGAGTGGCCACGGCCAGGGGACTGGGGCCGTCCTGCTCCCGCAGCCGCCTCGGGCCCGCGCGTGTCGCTGTGAGCCGCCACCGGCACGGATTGTCCTGCCACAGGAGCACAGGGGCACCTCGGGTGTCCACGGGCTCGGGTCTGACCCACGCGTCCCATAAAGTCTCTTCCTGCTAACGGCGGGGTGGCGAGTAATGGTCATTGCAGTTGGAGTCCTGTCACAGCCCAGCTCTGAAAAGTATGGGGAGGTGTTCTGCAAAGGTGTTCTTGTAGGGTTTTAATGAATTTCCATCGAGTTCTTGTAGGGTTTTAATGAATTTCCATCGAGTTCTTGTAGGGTTTTAATGAATTTCCATGGAGTTCTTGTAGGGTTTTGACGAATTTCCATGGAGTTCTTGTAGTTTCAGCTCGGACTCCTGCAGGTTCACAGAAACAGCTGGGCTCCACTGTTGTCTTGTGGATGTCAGCTGTACCCCTCAATTGAGTGCAGAGCTGTAATTCAGTCAGGGGCCTTTCTATTCTTTCCTATATGAAAAGATTAGCGTCATCATCCTGCTAATTGCTGCTGGGTTTGTTACATTTTTTAAGTGCCGGCTGTCATTTGCATTGATGCTTGTTTTTTTTCTTTGCATCGAGCGAAGCGCTGAGCGTTAGCCTGAAAAACAGTCTGCCTCCTCATGCTGGTGTCTCTGGAGAGCCAAGGGGAAAAATATGTTTGGAAAATGTTGTGTTGGAAGAGGCACGTGTTGTCTTCTCCTCTCAGCAAGCTCTCGTGTCCTCCTTTGCCCCCAGGAACGTGGGGAGATGCAGCCTCACGTTAGGAGCCCTAACTCAGCTTTCAGGAAGGGAATTTACCCAGAGCAGCTGTGGCTGCCCCTGGATCCCTGGCAGTGTCCAAGGCCAGGCTGGACAGGGCTTGGAGCACCCTGGGATAGTGGAAGGTGTCCCTGCCCGTGGCAGGAGGGGGATGGGATGGGCTTTAAGGTCCCCTCCATCCCAAATCTTCTGTGATTCCGTGACCCAAGTCTCCTGAAGATGTTCCTCAGCACAGGTGTCCCAGGGTGTGCTGAGTTAGCCCAGGTGGTTCTGCAGAATTGTCCCAGGTACAGCTGTGGAACCTCTCAGAGTCCAGGCTGTGGAAATGGAGACCTTGCTGCGGTGGTCGAGGTCTCCTTTTCCCTGATTTCCTCACGTTTCCCAAGGAGAGCCCCCATTCCTCAGACAGTTCCCTGGGGGCAGCAGCCAGCCCTCAGCTGTGATTTTGGGTGTGCTGCATCCATCCATCCATCCATCCATCCATCCATCCATCCATCCCTCTCTGCCTCCCAGCTGTGATTTTGGGTGTGCTCCATCCATCCATCCATCCATCCATCCATCCATCCATCATCCATCCATCCATCCAGCCCTCTGTCCTGAGCCAGCTGGACACTTGAGCTCCGAGTGATGTCCCACTGAGCTCCTGCAGAGCTTCCTCTGCTAGCTGGGCTCACTCAGGTCAGCTGTCTCCTGATGGCAAGGGTCGTTTCAGCTCACTTTCCCCCTTCCTGTGCCTTGCTCAGTCCTTCACAGGGCCCTTATCTGGAAGGAAGTGCAGGTGTAGATGCCATGGGCTCCCTGCAAGGCTTTGTCTGGCCTTGCTGCACTTCTGAGGCAGCACCAGGATGCCCAGGGTGTTTCCACAGGAAAGAGCCAAGAGGAAGACCGAGTGCTTGGGAAGCGACAGCTGATAAGTTTGGAAATCTCAGATTGCACGTGTCCAGCTTTAAAGCCTTGCTAGGGGAAAAAAAAAAAAAGAAAAAACCCAAACCCTTCACTGATGCTGAGGTTTTGCTCTGTGATGGTTGAAAAGCTTTCAGATATCTCAAATTAAATGCCAAAAAACGATGGGGATGGTGTGTCCCATGCGGGGATGGTGTGTCCCGTGCGTTGCAGTGTTTGAAGCTGGGAGAAGTGCGTTACTCTGCAGTGAGATGGCAGCATCCCCGCCTGCCCAGCAGTGAGAACCCTTGGCTGCCCTGGGATTTGCCTTTTTTGCCCCCGGGGGGGGGTGGGGGTGTGTGCTGGGGCTGCTGCGGCTCCGGAGCTGAAGCCGTGTGGCGTTGACAGGTGGCAGCTCGCACGGGGGAGTCGGGAGTCAGGAGGAGGACTCAGGCCATGTCCAGGTCTGCCAGCAAGAGGAGGAGCAGGTTCTCTTCTCTCTGGGGGCTGGACACTACCTCCAAGAAGAAGCAAGGGCGGCCCAGCATCAACCAGGTAAGCAGCTGCAGCTTTGGGGTGGTGTTATTTGCGGGGTGGGTGTGTTAGAGCGGCACGGAGTCATCGCATTCCTCACCCCCTGCAAAAACCGGGGACTGCTGCGGCTGCGGGTCGGTGCTCACCCGCTCCTGTCGAGGCTTTGGCTTTGGCATTTGCCCTTTTTTAGCTGAATTCTCTTGTTGCATTTCTGCTGCTTCTGCTTTTCCTGGAGGTGCCTTCCCTAATGTCAGGAGCAACGAAGCAGCAGTGTGAAACAGGATAGAGCTTGGGAGAGAAAAAAGCCCCAGAACAATCCAGACTTGTTTGGTCGTTTTTAATTTAAAGTGATGAGTTTTGTACGAGCTGAGTTTGGTGAGAACTTCCTAAAGTGACAAGAAGCTTTGCGTTTAGCCAGGACGCTCCCTGTTTTGCTTCAGATTTATAAGAAAACAGAAGTTGTGCTGCTTGCACCCACGTCTTGCTGTAGAAAACGTGTTCCAGTGTGGCAGGAAGGTGCTCCCTGTTATTCTTTCCAAACATCCCTAATTACAGCTGTCACTTTTTGAAAGCCATACCTCGTGTAATTGCAGGAAATGTGGGCTCTGCCTTTGTTCCTCTCCTCTCCCTTCTGGTGGGGAGAAATGCTGGGGACACACGTGGTTCTGTGCCCTGTGGTTTCTTGTGCTGTCTGTTGAGGCAGCAGTGGGTGTTTGTTTTGTTCAGCAGAGGATGAGCGCTCTGGAATTGTTCAGCTTGTTTGGAGAGAGGCACTGGAAGTTCACCTGATATTTAGAGGCTGAGCAGAAGCCCCGGGCTTGGCTGGAGTGCAGCTCCACGGGCACATTCCCAGTTCCTTGCAGCATCCCCGTTGCTTTGGATGTACTTGCCCCAAATCCCTTGTCCTGAGCTGGGATCCTGCCCGTGCTGTGTTTTCCGACCTGGTTTTTTTTTTTCACCCCTTTTGTTTTTCCTTTGAGTGGAGATGATTGCATTCCTCACGCTGCCTCCCCTGCTCCTGCCCCCTTCACTCCTCCACAGCACGGGCACGGAGGGGGATTCTGTTCCGGGTGAAAGGAAACTCGTTGTGGAGAGAGCTGTAAAAAGTGTGGAGTTTTGAGAAAGTAGCAGAGTGTCTAAATGCAGTTCCTGAGCACATTTCCCTTGCTTGTGCTGAGTGCTGCCTGTTGGAAGCAACCAGCTGTAAATTCCTAACAGGCAGAGAGCTTTTCCCATCCTGCCTGGTCCCTGCTTCATTTGAGGCAGGGAATCTCTGAGCAGCAGCCCAGCGACTTGATCCTGGAGCTGTGCTGATGTGCAGCTACAGAAGTGACCTTTGCAGTTTCCCTGAGTGGGTTGTGCTGCAGCACCAGCCCTGTGCTGATTTGGGGTGGATGCTGCAAATATTCCTGGTGGGTCATTCCTCCTGCACGGGATCCTGGTGATTTGGGCTCTCTGGCTCGTGCTGGCTTAGCAGCTCCTGTGTCACGAGGGAAGGGTTGCACTGGCTTGTGCTGGAGCGTTTGGGTCGTTCCAAAGGCAGCCAGAGGCAGAGCCCCTCTGAGTTCTCAGCCTTGGCAGAGGTGGGGAAGTGTTCATTTCCCACTTGTACTGCACAAAGAGACCTCAAACTAGTGCAGCTGCACCAAGGAAGTCAGGACAGACCTGCAAGCAGAAGTGGCCCCTAATCTTCCTGCACCGCCCCAGCCCCAGCTCGTTTTTCACCTTCCCTCCCATCCGGCTGCTGTTGGCCTTTGCTGCAGTGCCTCTGCAGCAGGGAGGGGGGAATGTTGGAGAGGTGCCCCGGGTCACTGCCCTGCAAACCTGGCTGCAGGGCCCAGAGGGACAGGGACCGGTGCCGAGGTGTGCCTGTGCTCAGGAGGAGTGGTCCTAGTGAGGAGCTGGGGCTGGGGGACACAGGACAGCACTGCCCTGTGTTTGAGGAGCTGCTCTCGGAGTGAGCTGACCTGGTCTTTGGGATCCCCTCTCTGCCGAGAACACCTCCTTGCTCCGGCGTTGGGTTTTGTTTTGTGGATGGCAGGCTCAAGCAGAACGAGGTCAGAGGGGCTGCTGGATGTGACTTCCCCAGCCTGAAGAAGGTTTTCCCCGTCCCAAATTCACAGCAGCGACAAGTGTCTGCAAGCAGCGTGTTTGGAGATGCTGTGTTTGTGTTTCCCAGTTTGAATTCCCTGCTGGGTGCTGGACAGGCTGTTCTGCCCGTGGCACGTGCTGCACACGGGGAGTCACGGTGGTGTTTGACAGCAGATCCCCTCTGGTGTTCCCCAGGTGTTTGGAGAAGGAGTGGATGCAGTGAAGAAATCTCTGGAAGGGATCTTTGATGACACAGTCCCGGATGGCAAGGTAAAAGCCCAGCTCTCCAGCTGCCTCCTTCCCCCACACTTGCAGCCAGTCAATTCAGGAATAAATGCTAGGATTTGCAGTTTTGCCGTTCCTAAGCCTTGGAGCTGCAGTACCCACAGCAGTTTTGTTGGCATGGGTGTGCCCAGAAACGCTGCACGTTTCGGTTTGAGATGTAAATCTGCTTTCATCCCTGCTGCTTTTTGTTGCATTCCTAGCATTCCCAGTAGCCATGGGGTGAAATCCCAGGAGAAGCACGCTGCAGCTTCACTCCATCCTGCTCGTGGGAGCTGCAGGTTCCTGTCCTGACAAGCCTTCGAGCCTTAGGAGCGCAGTATCTTCTCCCTGAGAGGGCTCTGCTGCAGCCTGGTCGTTGCTGAAGAGGGAGCTGGGCTGGGCTGGGCTGCTCCTGATGGCTTTTGTCTCTTTAGAGGGAGAAGGAAGTGGCCCTGAGCAGTGTCCAGCAGCACAACCCCGACTGTGACATCTGGGTGCACGAGTACTTCACGCCCTCGTGGTTCTGCCTGCCCAACAACCAGCCTGCCCTGACGGTCATCCGGCCTGGGGACACCTGCAGGGACGTGCTGGAAACCATCTGCAAGGTACCCGTGCCCTGGGGCAGGGCCACAGCCTCTGTGCCAGTGCCAGCACTGTGGGGACACCAGTGCTGTGCTGGTGCAGGACACACACCAGTGACACTGCAGGGTGAGGCCAGGAGCCTGCACTGGGACACCAGTGCTGTGCTGGTGCAGGACACACACGGGTGACACTGCAGGGTGAGGCCAGGAGCACAGCACAGAATTCCCTGCAGCTGGAGCTGCCCTGGTGGGGGAGCAGGGACAGGCTTGGGTTTGCTTTCCCCGCTCGGGCTGCTTTGAGTCTGGAAGTGCCTTCCCAGGCTGGCTGTGCCTGTGCTGCTGCCCTTGCCAGAGGTGGCCGTGCTGTGTCCCTGCATGGCACCGGGCTGAGCGTGGCACCCCTCTGCCAGCCCCCGGGTGCCCCACGTGCTGGTGGTGCCCCCAGCTCTGCGTGCCTGCCACAGCCCCTACGCCCTGCCAGGAGCCCGGGGAGCTGCTGGCAGTGCCATCCCTCCTGCCTTGCCCTGGGCTGGCACTGGGGACAGCAGCAGCAGTGGCAGAGGTGCCCGTGTTTGCTGCCTGCCCTGCAGAGCCAGAGCCAGAGCCGGAGCCGGCCTCGTGCCTGCACTGGAGTGGGGGCAGAGGAAAAACACCTGGATTGCTTTGCCAGGTGAAGTATCAGTGACATTGGGGCCACGACAACGAGTTACATCTCGGAAGAGTTGGGAAGTTTGACAGATGAAACACAGGCTTTGCAGCAGCTCTGGCAGCTCCATCATTTGTGTTTTCTGAGCCAGCCAGACCCAGCTCCTGGCACGTGCTGCTCCCAAAAGCGACTCTGCTTTGTACAACAACGACAGCAGCAGGAGAGAAAACATTTCTCACTATCGAGAGCAAACTTTGGGCACTTGGAGAGCGTGTTGCATGTGCTTCTGAAGAGAGGGAAGGAGAGAGAAAGGCGTTTGTTTGCGGTAATTGCACGCTGTGCAAACTTTGGGCACTTGGAGAGCGTGTTGCATGTGCTTCTGAAGAGAGGGAAGGAGAGAGAAAGGCGTTTGTTTGCGGTAATTGCACGCTGTGCTCGTGTCTCTGCCAGGTGCTCTGCAGCTCGTGAAAGCTCTGCTTTGTCTTCTGCACCAGATGACATTTTGGGAGAGAGGCTCAGCAGGGAAAAGCTGGGTGACACATCCTTAGTAATGCTTTATTTTTAGGGTTCCTGTTTTCCCTGGGGTGAGGAGGGTTGCCTCAGTGGCTGCAGGGAGCTGCTGTAGCTCCCTGGTCCCAGCAGCTGCCTGCTGAGGGAGGGTCTGGCCTCTCTCTCCCTGTGCTCTGGCCGTGCTGGGTGGGGGTTTGTTCAACAGCTGGTACCTGTGTCTTTCCTTTCTGTGGGAGTTTTCAGCCTGGAAAACGCTGCCTTCTTTTCTGTAGCATTTAATAATCAATCTCTTTCTCTTCTGTCTCTTGCATTCAGCTCATTTTCCCCCCTTTAATATCCGACCCACATCATTTCACATCAGTTTGCCATCTGCCATCTGAGAGCCAGTCAAGGTCTGGTACAGTAAACATTTCAAGCTCTTCATTTCGTACAAACCTCCTCGTGTTGGTAGATGTGGTTAAATCTGTGTGCTGCTAAACTGAGCCTGGTTCTTCTGCTGGAGAACGTTACGTGCACTAAAGCCGTGGTGGAAAATGTGTTCTTCTGCTAACGTTGCTGCTTGTTACTGTACAGCGAGCTGGGCTTTGGAGGATGCTTGCTGACACTTTAATGATTCAGCATGGGTGGGAGGAGTGCTTAAAGCGTTTTTAAAGTGCTTTCTGAAAGATTTCTCCCAAGATTTAGCATTTAGCTAGCAACGTGGCTGGCAAGGCAGGAAAACTCGGTGCATATGCATTAAATTGCTTTCTAGGGCTGCTAGGAAATAGTTGGTGCCTTCCAATCTTCCCCGTCCTGCGATGCTGTGATGACACTGCTCGGGGAAGGAATGTATATGCATTACTGACATTTGCATAATGCTGTGTCTTAACATGGAGGAGGAAATCACACTCTGTGTGTGGATTTAGGCAGAGCCAGTGTGCAGATAATCACACCCAAACCCAATTTGGAGATAATAGCAGTCAAAAACAAGCCTAGGTGACTACATGGCATTTCATCTTTTGACTGCATGAAAAGCGAGGCAAGAAAGGTTTGGGGTTTTTTTTTTTTTTTCTCTCCTCACAATTTACTTTTTTCGAAGGGCCAAGAAGCAGATAGCCCAGGTGTGCTTTGGTTTGGGTTTAGGCTCGGAGAAGTTCCTGAAGCCTGATGCTCTGGGGGCTCGCTCTGCTGCCTCAGGGCTGGTGTTTTCCTGCTGGGGCCACACGGGAGCCACGGGATGGTGGCTGTGCTCCTCCACCGAGCTGGGAGAAGGTGCCAGCCTGGGTGACGAGCTGGGGTCGTGTGCCAGCCCTCTGGGGCACTTGGGGCCTCCTGGATGGGGTCACACCCCAGCTGCAAATTCTTCCTCTCGAGCACCTCGGTGCGGCTGTCGGGTTGTGCTTTCACGGGGCTTGGCTGCCTGGTTCAGTCCAGACACTGCCAGAGTGATTAGGAGACAAATAAATAAACCAAGAAGCTGGTTTGGATGGCTGAAAGGTGTTTTGGGTGGTCCTGAAAGGATATTGCTATCATTACAGCTGCCCTGTTTCTGCTCCCACCTCCCCACATGTGGATGCAGCTCCCAGGAACAAAAAGTGGGTTAATGGTTGGCTTGGCTTTTAGGGCAGCCTGGCTGGGCCCACGTGCAGGGGCCCTTTTCCTTTCCCTGCAGTGGAACATCGTGGCCCTGCTGGAAACGCTTGGCCCGGTGTCAGATGCTGAGGTAGACACAGCCTTGGGGCGACTGTGGGCTGTTAATTCAGTGGCTAAATGGGGTGGCTCAGGGCTCTCCTTCCTGACCTGGATGGGACTGCAGCGTGCTGCATGCATGTCCTCCACTGGGCTGATGGCTTTGGTGGAAGAGATGCATGGAAGAACCCCTCGGTTGGAAGAAATCCTCTCCTCCTGTCCCTGGTCCCTGGGAGCAGATCCCAAATCCCCCCTGGCTGTCCCCACCTGCCAGGGACTTGTGCAGAGCCACAAGGGCCCCCCTGAGCCTCCTTTTCTCCAGGCTGAGCCCCTTCCCAGCTCCCTCAGGAATTCTCCAGCTCCATTCCCTGCCCTGGACACCCCCAGACACGGCTTTAGATCTCCTCTCCGTGTTTTTGTTTAAGACAATTTTGTGTCTAGGGCCAGTAGGCCAAGCCGAGCAGGAAGTCATCCAGGACTCTTGTGTGTCATTTCTGAAACTGTAATGCCAATTCTGCTTCCCTTCAGTTTCTGAGGTGTTTGTATGTGTGTGTCCACAGAGAAAACTCCCGAAGGCAGCAGCAACCAGTGAGAAAAGCAGGCAAGAAGCTTTCCAAACGAGAGAAGTGAGGGAGCAAGGCTATCTCCTACATTCAGCTGTTTTTCCTCTGGCCCTCGATAGATTGCAGTCATTGTTTAATTAACTAGGAATTTGCCTGGATTACAGAGTGATTCCAGTTCAGGTGCTCCATCCAGGGATCATTGGATCTTTGGCTTGGACACATGTGAACAGAGCAGAGTGCAGCAATGGATCCGTTCTGCTTTTCCTTCCTGTTGTTGGTAGCTTTTTTTGCTCCTGGGCTAACCCAGGCTTCCCGGAGCATTCCCTGTTCTGCGTGTGTGTGTGTGTGCTGGAGGGTCGGGGTGGGATGTTTCCCCCGGGTCCCTCAGTGAGCATTGCTCCTCTCCTCAGAGCTGCTCGATCACAGCTGGAACTGGAAAAGCCAGGCTTTCAAAAGCAGGACGGACTGGCAGTCGTGATGCTCCCGCATGAATTTTCAGATAAGCCCTTGTTTTCAGCAGGGCCTGAGAAAGCTCGGTGATTTGCTGGTGTCAAATGAAAAGGCTGAGGTCTAAAGGCCTTTAATAGTGGGATTTTGGGAGTGACAATGAGGGGAATTTACCTCCTGTGTCCCTGAATCACTTCGGGGTTTCTCATTGGGTTTCGTTTAGGACCTTTGAAAGTAACTCCTGGATTACATCCTTCGTGTTTATCGTACTTGTGATGTGTTTTGATTACACACTGCGTTGAGCTCTGCTTAAATCAACCTTATTAATCGTGCTGAGAAAAGGTCGTTAACACCTCCCGGACCAAATGCTGTCTCCTCAGCTAATTATAACTAATTCATTAAAACGGCGTGACCTGGTTCCACTGGGATGCAATCCAGGACGCAACTCCTGGCCTCTGGCCTCATGAGGCCAATGTATCCTGAGCTGCTTGGAATTTAGAGGACAGGCAGGTTGTTTTTTTTTTTGTTTGTTAACCTTGCTTGAAATCTGCCACATGTTATTTACGTGCCAGTTTAGGAAGACGCTAAAAAACGCCAAACCAAACAGAAAACACCTCCTGCCGTGCTCTGTTAGCAGAAGGTGTAGTTCAGTACCCTTTGCTCCCAAGGCATGCCCTGGGGTTTCTGCTCCAGCGTTTCTGGAGCGGCCTGGGAGGGAGCAGGGTGCCCGGGGAGCGTTCCCAGCTGGGCTCCTGGGTCTGGTTCCTGGCGAGAGCAGCCAGGGCAGCTGTGGCTGGGGTTTGGGTCCGGAGCTGGGTGCTGGGGTGGTGCTGCTGCTGCAGTGGGGCTCAAGGCTGGGCTGGGCTGGCTCAAGGCTCTCTGTGTCTCACAGGCTCACCAGCTGGACTGCTCTGCTCACTACCTGCGCCTCAAGTTCCTGCTGGACACCGGCGTGCAGTTCTACGTGCCCAAGGCAGAGGAGGAGATCTATGAGCTGGTAATTGCCCTTCGGCCGGCATTCTGCACTCGTGCTTGCTGTGTGCACTCGGGCTGCTGTGCAGACCCAGCACGCTGGCCTTCAGCCAAAGGCTCTCTGCCGGCCTCTCATGCCGTGTTGTGTTGAGCTCCTCTCATGCCGTGGATGCGGCTGGGCGGAGAGGAGGGACAGCACAGGCGGTGGCCGAGGTTGGCTCTGAGGTGCGCTGAGGCTTACCTGCCTTTTCCTGCTCTTCCTGTTGTCCGTGCTGGTTTCAGAGACACGGCGCTCCTTGCTCCAGTCCCTGTCGGAGCTCTAAGGGGGGGGAAATACCCAAGTTTTTCCCCAAAACCACGAGTTCTTGCGGGTCTGCCTGTTTTTCTTCCCTAATGGTAAAGCAAAGCTTGAGGTCGAGAAGGTCTGCGGTTCTGTGTGAGAATCTGCTTCCTTAATTGCCTCGGCTGGCTGTTTTCATCTCGTTCATCTCGAAAGCAGACTTGAAAGGAATCTTGCCACGAGAGATTAAAAAACAAAGGCCGGACAGGATTAGTGTCGTGCTCAGCTCTGCGATTTTACACAGGCACGCTGCAAACCTTGTCAAAGCTTTGCATTGGTGGCTGGTTTACTTAGAAAGAGGAAAACTCTGCTGGTTATGGAGGCTTCTGCTCGTTTAGCCAAGGGCTTGTGGGATTTGCCATTAGTGCTGTCAGCAACAACAACAATAACAGAAAACAGTGAGAAAATGCTGGAGGAGCGCTAGGACTGGTGAGGGTGATGTGGTTGGGGAAAATGGAAGCTTGGAGGAGACAGCTTGGAGCTGTCGTTGTCTGGAAGGGCTTGGGGCACTTGTCCTGTGCTGAGAGGCTGTAGGGCTGGCAGTCGCCGCTCGGTGCTTGCTGCCTGTGAAAAGCTGTCGTTAACCCAGAGCTCCAGCAGCGGGACGGTGCCTGATGTGTGGATGTCACACCGAATTCTGCGGCGCTGCTAGAACCGGGAGACAAAATTCCGTTTTCATAGAAAAGGGAAACCTTTTGCAAGCGAGTTCTTCTTTTCTAGAGGAATAGTTCGCTTACTGCAGTCCAAACAGTGAGTCTCAAAATGTTAATTACTGGGAGTTGCGTTTTGACGCGCTCACAGCAGCCTGTAAGCAGAGTTAATAAATATTCTCCTGGGGGCTCTGTTCGCCCGGGGCTGTGATTTTCTCCGGGGGTTTGTTTCCCTCGGTGCTGGAAGGGACTGGCAGCTGGCTGGAGGGGCTTGTGCCTAGGTGTGAATTGGTGCTGGTCTCCCGGGAAGGATGGTAATGGCCATTTCAAAGGCTTGGGGGCTTTCCTTGGTCCGAAGGTGCTCAAGGTGAAATGCCGTGCTGAGGCAGAGCCAGTCTGATGGTCTGATAATGAGGAAACATGTATTTAAGGAGCACAATCGCTCCTTGTGACTGCAGTGCTGTCGAATAATTGAATTCCTGTAAATGTCTTCGTTAAAATAACATAAAACCGTGAAGCTCTTGCTGCCTGTAAATTAGGGAAACAGCACCAGAAGCTCTGTTCCTCGGAATGGTTTTGAGTGAGTGGAATGGATGCTTGCTCTGCTCTGCTCTGCTCTGCTCTTCTCTGCGGTGGCGGTGGGGAAATACTTCTTCCTGAGCTGAGTGACACCGCTCCTGCCTCTCACACAGGTGGAGGGACCCTGCTGGAGAAGTAGTGACCCTTTCTTCTGCGTGCAGTTAAAACCCGAAAAGCTGTTCAGAGGCGTTGCGGTTGGCGCGTGCTCCCGCGGTGACACGTTTCTGTGTTTGTTTGCTTTCCCTCCGCTCAGCTGTACAAGGAGATCGAGGTCTGTCAGAAGATCACCCAGCACATTCACATGGAGAAGTCGGACGCGTCCTCTGATATTTACGGTGAGTTGCTCCCTGCCTTGCTGAGCTCCTTCTCCCCGGTCAGTCCCAGCCGGTTCCTGGGTGCTGCTTGCTGCTGGACCTGAGGGGCCTCTGGGGCACGGGGACAGGAGCGTTTGTGATGGCCGAGCCCGTCCCAGCAGCATCCCGCTGCCCTGGAGGAGGAGAGCTGTGCCCGGAGAGCTCTGCGCGAGTTCTCCCGGAGCTGGGGGACGCGCCGGGAGGACGAATGGTGGCCGGGCTTCCCCCCGGTGCCACCACGGCGTGGGAGCAGCGTCCCTGGCCAGCTGTCACATCCCCCAGGAGCCCTCCTGGGCCCTGCTGGGGCTGCCCACAGCCTGCAGGGCTCTGCGGCTGCGCTCCTTGCTCCCTGTCCCCCTCCTTGGGAGCATCCCCGGGGGCACAAGGCACAGGGCAGGTCTGTGTGAAACATAAAGCAGGCCGGGGCTTTCACTGCAGCACAGCCTCTCCTCTCCTCTCCGTGCAGTTCATGCTTGTCAGCTCTCAGGTATTGCAGGTCACAGCCCTCCAGCCTGGCAGTTGCAGTTCTGGGCTGTATTTTAGAGTTACCTGCGCGGCCTCCTCCTCAGGAAGCCGGTCTGCGTCTTGTTGCTGTTTATGTAAATATTCTGTTTTAATGGCTGGGGTAGTTGTGAATCCCAGAGTGCTGATGGTACGGCTGCAGGCCGCTGGGATGCTGAGCTCTGCTGCAAAGAAAGCACTGGGACTCGCTGGGGCTGGGATATTGCAGGCCTAGGAAAGAAGCCCTCACCTGCCCAGCGATGCTTCTGGGTTCGTGGGTGTGCAGTGCCTGAAAGCACTGCGAGACCTGGGGCTGTCAGAGCGTGTCCTCTTTGGGTTTTTTGGTCTCAGTGATCAGTGGGAACAAACGTGAGATGCACTGGTGCTGTCCTGTGAGGTGTGGCATGGAGCTGAGCAGTGCTCTGACCCTGCACAGGGAGGGAGGGAGGGAGGGAGGGCTGAAAGCACCCCAAAACCAGCTGCCTTTTCTCTCACTGAGGGAGAATAGCCAGACGTGGGTGGCCCCTAGCTGGCAGAAGGATTTCTGTGCTCTGTCTGTGTCCCCTCGTGTGCTCCTCCAGTGCCAAGTGTGTGCCGAAGGCACGCAGCCCTGGAGGACCGTGGGCCTGGAAGATCACCTCGTGCCAACCCCACACCTCAGGGAGAGCCTCAGCCACGGGCAGGGACACCTCCCAGTGTCCCAGGCTGCTCCAATCCCGATATCCAGCCTGGCCTTGGGCGCTGCCAGGGACCCAGGGGCAGCCACAGCTGCTCCGGGCACCCTGTGCCAGCCCTGCCCACCCTCCCAGCCAGGGAACAATTCCTGATTCCCAGTAGCCCACCCAAAGCGACTCCGTTTCGGTTGGAAGCCGTTGCCCCTTGTCCTGTCGCTCCAGGCCCTTGTCAAGGGTCTCTCTCATCCTTCCTGTGGGCTCCCTTCAGGGGGGCTGCAGTGAGGTCACCCCAGAGCTTCTCTTTGCCAGGCTGAACAGTCCCAGTCCTCTGAGCCTTTCCCTGGAGGACAGCTGGAGCCTGGGGCCGTTGGACACTCTGCTGTCCTCCCGGTGGGAGCCTGAGCTGCCCCTCAGCCTGCCTTTGATGTGGTGTGTAACCCCAAAGAGNCCTGATTCCCAGTAGCCCACCCAAGAACCTCGCAGTTGAGAAGGGTGATGCTCGGAGGAGCTGATGCTTTGTGCTGACTCCAACTTGGTGCAGCCTTGGGCACCCTCTGCTGGTTTTCTGCTGTGTTTCCCGGCTGGGCTCCGTGGTGGTGACAACCAGTAACTACTGTATTTTACAGCTGCTCTTTCACTCGAGGCTGCTTCTGTCTGCCAAAGCTGGTTGAGTGTTGAGCGAGCTTCACAAATTTCCTTTCATTCAGCCCTCGGAGCTCGCGTGCAGCTCCCGGGTAGCTCAGTAAGTCACGAAAGGCCGTGTGCTTCTCCCTCCTGAGCTGCCACATTCTTCCCCCTCTTTGCTTCTTTTTTTTAATTTTTAAATCACGGGTGAAAACATAACTGTCAGCGGTAAGGATCGGCTTGAAAGGAGTCCTAAAGTCAGGACGGGCTCCCAGCACGTCTGCACCGCTTGCCTGGTGGCTGATTCCGTGTCAAAACAAACATTTCCAAACAGAGGTCTGGAAATGTTTTCCTAGTCTCCAGAGAAAGAGAGAGCAAATGGTCGCCTGCGCTCATTTGGGGAGTGATGAGGTTTCAGAAAGGCAAATGTTCTGCTTTAGGTAACTGTCCGCAGTAAATGAACGACCTGCATTTACCTTGGCACCTTGTATTCCTTGACCCGTGGCTAGCTTGCTGTGTCAGCCGCCAGGGGCAGGACGATGCCCGGAGCCCGGAGTGGCGCTTGGCCCGTGCCAGGCGAGGCTGGCTCAGCGCTGCCCTCCGGGGCTGCTCTGCAGCTGAGCCTGGGCCGGTGCCAGCCTGTGCCACAGGCGGCTGGGAAGGCCGAGGGGCCAAGGGAAGGGGCTGCTGTACGGGCAGCCCCAGCCCAGGGATCCCCCGAGGCAGAGCTCGGCGCTCAGCTGCTGCGCCGTGCCGGGGCTGGGGAGGGGGTGGCACGTCGCCCGTGCATCCCGGCTTCCCGGCTCTTGTCCCAAACCACGGCTCTGCAAGCAGCAGAAGCTCCTGGAGTGACCCTCGAGGGCCAGAGAATGGGGAGCGTGTTCCGAGGGTGTCCCCGAACGTGGCTGTGGGTGGTGGGTAAATGCCCTCGGAAATGCAGGTTGCTGTAAGAGCCCCTTGGATTGCCGGGCCTGCCCGCTGTGTTGGTGAAGGTTTGAGGGAAGGCAGAGGGGAGGGACCCCCTGCCCTGGCTGCTGGGCCACCCTGCGAGGGGCTGGCATCTCTGACCTCTCCCTGGCTGTCTCCCCAGGTTTCTCCCTGTCCTCCGTGGAAGAGGAGGGGACTCGCCGGCTCTACGTGGACGGCGTCAAGGAGACGGGCCTGGCTCTCAGGAAAGGTAAAAGCGCTCCCCAGGCCCTCCCAGAGTCACTCACTGCCACACAACGGCAGTGACAAGCCTCCCCGAGCTCCCCGGCGTGGGATTGCTGCCTCTGGCTCTGCTGCCGGCCTCTGCAGGAGCCAGCAGGGACACCCAGGCTGCCAGCTCGTGCCGGGGCAGAGCGGGCTGTGCTTGAGTGCAGCTCAGCCAGGCTGAGAGCAGCCCTGCCCCACTGCCTTTCCCCGTGCATTCCCACTGCCTTTCCATTGCATTTCCCACTGCCTTTCCCGTGCACTGCCTCCCTGCTGCACAGACAGCGAGCTGGGCAGCTGGAATCCAGCCACATCTGGAGCTGGAACACGGGCAGCAGCAGGGGCGAGAGGATTCCTATCTCTTCATGACCCCGTGGTGCGTGCAGAGCCCTCAGGAACTCCTCCAGAGTTCTCCTGGCAAGGCCTTCCGTGGCCTGGCAGGGCTTACTCTGCAGCTGCCCTTGCCAGAAGCTGCTCCAGAGCCAGTCCAGCTGGTGGGAACGTGCCCGGGAGTTTCTGAGCCCGGGCTGGCAGAGCTGGCTAGCGTGCCTGGGAGTGAGTAGCCCGAGGGGCACGGGGGAGGCAGAAAGAGGAGGGAAGGAGCAGAGGTCAGGGCGTGGGGGACAGCCTGGAGTTGCACCCCAGCTTCAGGAAAGCACCTAGGTGTGTGTTCAAGGCGTCCTGCTCTCCGGTGTCCCTCGTCCCCACGGCATTCCCCGGTGAGCAGGATGGATGTCCTGCGAAATGAAACCCTGTGTGCAGCAGAGGCAGTGCTGGGCGAGGCTGGACGGGCTTCCAGCAGAGCTTCCTGCCCCGTTTGCTCGGGGCTCCCGCTGGGAGAGGAGCTGGAATGGGTGTGTGAGCACAGAGGGCCTCCTGTGGGGCTGCAGTGCAGGGACAGGCCCTGATAAAAGCTCTCGCATCCGTGGCTGCTCAGAGCTGGCCTGGAAAGGCGTTTGTGTGTGAACAGCAGGATATGGGGACAGCATTCCCTGGGGTGGCAGCAGGAGGGGAGCACAGCTCTCTGTGCCCCCCGTTCTTGTTTGTCAGGTGAGACACCTGGCTTCAGGTTTCAGAAACCTGAGACACTGGTTCCACTTCCGATCGTTCCTCCGTTAGAAAACCTTTATTTTCTCCTGGTGGTTTTTCTGATTTGTCCTTTTGTTTCCTCTGTTGGTCTGCCCCAGCCAGGCAGGCGTTCCTGGCTGGGATGGGAGCTCCCTGACTGCACTGAGAGCGATGTGATGCTTTATCCCAAACGATCCAGAACAAAGGCTGCAGAGAGCCAAGGAAGCCCCAGACCCAGTGCTTGCGGTCGCAGGCCTATTAGCGTGCTACTAATACGCCACAGAACCACTAAGTAGAAAAAATTAAATAATGGGCAATGCTTGACTTGCCCTGTTTTGTCCCTCTTTCAGATAGGGTTTTACAGTCCATTTACTTCGCAGCTACTCGACGTAGTTCATTTTACTCACCCTGAAACTGCACACCCCACTGGAGTTTCTGGGCACACTTGTGCGCGTTTAGGGAGATCTCCCTTTCCCGAAGGAAGCTCTTCAGCCTCCTCCCTTCCTGGCAAGTGGGTCAGTGCTGTGTCTCCTGGAGGATTTCGAGCTGTCAGGGTGCCAGGGCATGGCGGGGGTGCTCGCCCCCGTTCTTGGGCTGCTGGGAATTCCAGCTCTGCTGGCTGTCAGTGCCGGGATGGGGATGCTCCAGCAGCCCTGTGTGCTGCTGTGCCATGGGGGAAGGGTCTCAGGGGCGGCGTGCCCTGGGGCTGAGGGAAAGGGGACAAAGCGGGGCTGGCTGGGCACTCTGCTCTTAGGGAGGAGCAGATGCCGCCGTGCCCCTCACAGCCCGGCGTCGTGTGCGCGGAGCCGCAAGCCCCGGCGGAGCTGCCGGGTGCCCGCGGGGGTCTCTGCCAGCCCCGTGAGGCTGCGGTAGCCCCGGCGGTGCCGTGCGAGCCGTCCCTCTGTGCCACAGGCCTGAAAGCCGGCGACGAGGTGCTGGCCGTCAACCAGAGAGCTGCGGAGGAGCTGGACCGGGCGCTGCTGAAGGAGGCGCTGGCGCAGCCCCGGCTGAGCCTGACCGTGCGCGGCCACCCCCCGGCAGAGGACGGCCGGGAGCCGGCACCGCCACCCCCACGGCGCCCGGAGAACGCCCCCGAGCCCGGGGACAGCGGCCTCGCCCTCCCTGGGGACAGCCAAGGTACGCTCGGGCTCCGGGCAGCCGCGGCGGCTCCGCGCATTCCCGCCCGCTTTTCTCCTTCCCTCGGAATTCTCTTGTCCTGGGACGCGGCTGGGAGGGAGGGAGAGCCGGCTGGATTTTAAACGGTGCAGAGGAAGACTTTGTGATTAGCATCTGAAACTTTTCTGTTAGAAACTCTAAGGAAAAAAAGAAGGAAACTTGGGAAAAAGTTCTTAGAATGCTTCTTGCCCGGGAAAGGCCGAGGGGCCGCTTTGGGTTTGTTCTTTGCGGTGTTTTTGTGTTGGGAGATGGGATTAAGAGGAAGGTGAGGCAGATTTAAATCAGATTTAAGTGGCGCGAAGGAAACCTGCACGGTTAGAAGCCGTAAGAGTAAAGCTTGGAATGAAAGGTTTCGGTCACCCCTCGCCCGGTGACAGCGCCCTGGCCTTTGCTGGGGACAGCCACGGGGCTCCCGCAGTGCCTCTGGCGTGTTCATTTTCCTTGGGAATTTCTGGCGGTCAGGTGGGATTAGGAGGAAGGGTAACAGGCCTCGCTTTAGATGGTGAGAAGGAAAACCCGATTATTAGAAGCCAAAGGGAACAGAACCGTAAGTCTTGGAATAAAAGTTTCAGAATGCCTCTCACCCCTCTAGATTTTTTTTTACACTGACAACGTACAGAAAACTACTCAGTTACTGCGTTATCTTTTTAAAAATGATATTTTACTAATGTACTTGGGAGAGGAGAGGTTTTTTTTTTTAGTTTATGGATATTTTTTTGGTAAGAAACAGTAGTTTTGTGGTCTTGGTTTTACGGTGGTTAGCCACCCGGGAGAATGGAATTCTGATTACCGTGTAAAAAGTCCTTTTTTGGATTTACAGGTTTTTTATAACTATTATTGGGGACTGTATGAACTTGTGGGGCACACTTTAAGGATTGTAACAGTTTAATTAGAAGCTTTTTTTAATATTTGAAAGCAGAGGTTTGGTTTTTTTTTTTCCTCTTTTCCCCTGAGGAGCAGCAGGGTTTTTTGTTTTTTTTTTTTTTTTAGTATGTAAACCTAGGGGTTTACAATTATTTTAATATTTACTTACTTTGACACGAATGGTTTTGTTTACAGTTAAAATATTTAATTTAGCCTATAATATATTTTATGTGTTATGGAGAAACAAGAGTTTCTTTTTTTGTAGTATAAGAAAGAGAAATTTTAGTCCACGACTTTTTTTTTTCATTTCTTTTTTTAATTTGGGACCTGCCTTTTGTTTTTGTTTGATTTTGCCATGGGCTCGGGACAGACTGGTTGTACCTCTTGCCTCAGGTTTTTGGAATCCTTTAAAATACAGGAAAAAAACAGTGGAATTGCCAGAATGAGGTCGCTTGTAGGTAATTAAAACTGAGCTGAGTCTGCCTTTGGGGACTGTGATATTTATAGCAAGTGGAAAAGAGGGAGCCAGAGAAATTATTGCAAATGCCTCTGAGGGCACTGCTCAAACAAACTCGTGTAAGATGCGGGCTAAACCTCCAGAGGCCGCTGAAATTCAATATTTTTGGGGAATTTTCCCCTTTTAATTGCCGTGGAGGTTTTTTCCCGGTTAGGCTTTTGAGCTGGGAAATCGAGGTGGTCCCGTGCATTTTCCCAGCTGGCCACAAGATGTCCCCGTGCGCTGCTCCCCCCCAAACTTGGTGACAATTTTCCGCAGCTCCTTGTTTTCCTGACGCCTGTCTTCCCGTGCTCCTGTGCTTTGTCAGGGATCCCTTAGGCCGGATGGGATCCCCGGGACATCCCAGCAAGGCTCTGGGCTTGTGCGGGGGTGCTGGGAGGATTTTGGGGTTCTGATCCTGCAGAGAGCGCTGAGGTCTGAAATCCCCACGGAGCCGTGCGGCTGTGGCCGTGGGGATGCCAGGCATTCCATCAGACTGGGACACGAGGGACACGGACTGGGACAGGAGGGACACGGACTGGGACACGGACTGGGACACGGACTGGGACACGGACTGGGACACGGACTGGGACACG
>VWZS01004691.1:58360-72592 GCA_013397075.1 Rhabdornis inornatus | reverse complement strand
ACACCTGGAGCAAAAAAAAAAAACCAAACCCCCCCCCACACCTGGAGCAAAACAAAAAAAAACCAAAACTCCCTCCACACCTGGAGCAAAACAAAAAAAAACCAAAACTCCCTCCACACCTTGAACCCCCAGGATCAGCACCAGGAAGGAGCCCCTGGACTAGAGGAGAGCCCTGGGTGAGGCTCAGGATGAACCCAGCTCAGGGTAAACTCAGCTTAGGGTAAACTCAGCTCAGGGTGAGCCCAGCCCAGCTCCTCTGGGTGTCACTTCCCCAGCGGAAACCCGTGGGGGCAGGGACAGCGATGTCCCCAAAGCCACCCAGGGCACATCAGGGCCCTGGGCAGGCTGTCGTGATCTGGGTAAAGCACGGAGTTTTCCAGAAATTCCAGAGGGAAGGGGATTTTCCCGGGTTCTGGGGGCAAAGGGGGCTCATCCACACAGCCCAAGGCTGTGGCTGTGCCCTCCCAGCAGCGCTGCTGCCAACACTGCCCGGCTGCCCTTTGGACTCTGCCTGGAACACGGGAACTCCAGGGGCTGGGAAAAACAGGGACAGGGGCAAGGACCAGGGAAAACAGGGACAGGGGCAAGGACAATCAGGGATAGGGGCAAGGACCAGCGAAAACAGGGACAGGGGCACTCCAGGGGATGGGACAAGCAGGGACAGGGGATGGGACAATGACCAGGAAAAACTCAATGAGGGCAGGGAACAGGGAGAACAGGGATAAGGGCACTCCAGGGGCTGGGAAAAACGGGGACGGGGCAAGGACCAGGGAAAACAGGGACAGGGGAACTCCAGGGGATGGGACAAGCAGGGACAGGGGCAAGGAACAGGGAAGACAGGGATAGGGGAACTCCGGGGGTTGGGACAATCAGGGATAGGGGCAAGGACCAGGAAAAACAGGGACAGAGGAACTCTAAGGGTTGGGACAGGGGCATTACAAGAGCTGGGAAAAGCACGGACAGGGACACTCCAGAGGCTGGGAAAAACAGGGACAGGGCACTCCAGGGGCTGGGACAATCAGGGATAAGGACAAGGACCAGGAAAAACACGGACAGGAACATCCCAAGGGTTGGGAAAAGCAGGGACAGGGGTACTCCAAGGATCAGGAAAAGCAGGGACAGGGGAACTCCAGGGGTTGGGAAAAGCAGGGACAGGGACAAAGACCAGGAAAAACAGGGACAGGGGAACTCTGAGGGCTGGGACAGGAGCATTCCAAGGGTTGGGAAAAGCAGGGACAGGAGTATTCCAAGGGTTGGGACAATCAGGGCCAGGGCCATTCCAAATTCCACGCGCACGTTTTCCTGGGAATCGGGGCAGCTCTCGGGAAAAGGGCAGCCGGAGGCGCTCCAGGGCGGGGTGAGCCGCACCACGAGCCAGCCCTGCCACGGTTTTTAGGAAGAGGAAGTGAGTGAGGAGCCCGAGGAGGACAAGATGGTGACTGCAGGTTCCTGCCTGCTTCCCACAGCTGGGATTCACCATCCCCAATCCCTGCCAGGCATCCCAAATCCCGGGATCCCCCTTCCCTGCCAGATAGCCACAACCCCAAACCCCTTTCCCCTTCCTATTAGTCTCAATCTCAACATTTCCCTTCCCTTCTAAACATCCACAAATCCCCAAATCCTTTTCCCTTCCTATTAGCCCCAATCTCAACACTCCCCTTCCAAATATCCACAGTCCCAAACCCCTTTTCCCCTCCAAATATCCACAGTCCCCAATTCCCCTTTCCCTTCCAAATAGCCACAGTCCTAAACCCCTTTCCCTTCCAAATATCCACATCCCCCAATTCCCCTTTCCCTTCCAGTTACCCCCAACCCCTTTTCCTTTCCTGTTATCCCCACCACCCAGCAGCTCCTGGAGGTTTTAGGGCACAGAGCCACTCGCTGCCCCCAAATCCCAGGCTCAGGGGTGAGAGTTCAGCTCCCAGCCATTCCCAGCCTCAGGAAGAAACATCATCCCTTAAAAATGCGAGCAACAGGGTCTGCCGGAGCTCAGGAATGCCGCTGGAGAGCGGGGCGTTCTTCCCAGTTACTTTTTTTAGTCCCTAAACTGGTTGTCCCAGTAGCCTGGGAGAGGAGGGGGAGGAGAGCGGCTCCAGAGGAAAATAAATCCCATGGGAAGAGCAGCGGGAATGGAGACCCAGCATCACCTTCCCCACCTCCAGCTTCCACCAGAGCTTTGGTTTGGATTGGAAAATACTCCAAAAAAAAAAATACTCCAGGTTCAGGGAGGCAGCCTCGGAGTGTAAGGATGGGATTTTGGAACAGAGAAGTATCCACTGGGATGGAAGATTTGGAATTTAAAAAAAAAAAAAAAAAAAAAAAAAAAAAAAAAAAAGGGGAAAAAGCTCGATAATGGAAACCAGATGAGGTTCCCGGCTTCAGGGAAGCGTTAACTGTTGCTTTCCTTGGGCCTCCACACGGATGTGCTGCCTTTGAATCGGCGATATTGAAACAAATAAAAATATTTGTTATGGAAGGGAGAGCTGGGGATGCTGCCGGAGCCCCCCCGGGTAAAAAACTCCGTCCCTGTCCCCTCCCTGGGGACACCGGAGGCTCCTGGGACCCCCAGGAAAAGGGGGCTGGGGGGGACCCAAATTCCCTGGGGTCCCCCCGGGACAATGGGGTCCCACCACGAGGGGATTCAGCGTGGAAATGCCCCCGGGAAAAGCGGGATGTGGGGTGGGAAGAGTGGAAATAATCCCGGGAATAGAATGGAGGGGGGGAGGGAGAGCCGTATCCATAAGGAAGTGCCACCCGTGGGCGGCTGGAACGCTGGTGGGGACCCCCAGGACAAGGAGATTCCATAGGAAAACCCCCAGGAATGGGGGTGAGGAGGGAAACCATCCCACGCAGAGGCAATCCTACNTGGCGGGCGCGGCGGGATTCGAACCTGTGACCTTCGGGGGCGCGGCGCGTGTAGAGGGGATTCCTGGCGGAAGTGCGCGNCCCGGGTAAAAAACTCCGTCCCTGTCCCCTCCCTGGGGACACCGGAGGCTCCTGGGACCCCCAGGAAAAGGGGGCTGGGGGGGACCCAAATTCCCTGGGGTCCCCCCGGGACAATGGGGTCCCACCACGAGGGGATTCAGCGTGGAAATGCCCCCGGGAAAAGCGGGATGTGGGGTGGGAAGAGTGGAAATAATCCCGGGAATAGAATGGAGGGGGGGAGGGAGAGCCGTATCCATAAGGAAGTGCCACCCGTGGGCGGCTGGAACGCTGGTGGGGACCCCCAGGACAAGGAGATTCCATAGGAAAACCCCCAGGAATGGGGGTGAGGAGGGAAACCATCCCACGCAGAGGCAATCCTACAGGGAAAAAAAAGAAAAAAAAAACAAACCCCAAATTCTCATCCCAGTCCCCACGTGCGGAACTCACCTTGTCCAAGCAGTTCACCTTCTCCGTGGGGTACACGATCTTCCCGCAGCGCGCACAGTTGGGGTTCATGGCCAANACTGGGTGTTTTTCCAATCTTTTTGCCCGTTTTTCCCGTGTTTTTTGTCGGTATTTCCGGGGTGCGGGGATCGAGGCGTGAGGGCCGCGTTTGCGCGCGCGCGCAGCCCCCGTTCCATGCATAGAGCAGGGATTGCGCAGGCGCGGAGTGAGCCGTAAATGGAGTCCAGCCGGAACCGGCATTCAGCGGGGGTTTAGCTCAGTGGCAGAGCATTTGACTGCAGATCAAGAGGTCCCCGGTTCAAATCCGGGTGCCCCCTTATTTTATTTTCTACTTTCTTTTTCTCCCTGTACCCAACGTTTCCTCGCCCGAGTTATCCCTGGTTTCTCTTTCCATCCCCGCCGCTCCCTCCCGCTGTTCCCGCTGTTCCCGGTATTCCCGGTGTTCCCGGTACCGCTGAGGGTGCCGCGTTTCCTGCCGCCGCTAGGGGGCGCCGCGCGCGGCGAGGCGGGGCGGGCGCGTCACGTCACTTCCGCCGCCTCTTCCGGCGCCAAGATGTCGAAGCGAGGTGAGGCGGGCCCTGGTCTCCGCCGGCATCCGGCTCCATCCGCCGCCATCCGGTGTCCCCGTGGCCGCCCCGGCGCAGCGGGGACCCGGGGAGAGGCGCCGGAGCCTGAGGGGGAGCGGATGTCACGGGTGATGTCGCCGTCGCCCTCCCCGTGAGGCGCGGGGCGAGCTCCGCGCTGGCCGCGGCCGCGTCGTGAGGCGGTGCCGGGGCCTTAACGCTCTTCTCGACCCGCAGGACGCGGAGGTTCGTCCGGGGCCAAGTTCCGCATCTCCCTGGGTCTCCCGGTGGGGGCCGTGATCAACTGCGCCGACAACACCGGTGAGTGCGGGGCTGGAAGCGCGGGAGCACCGGGAGCGACACCCCGGGAACCGGGGGAGGCCCTGGGGAAAGGGGGGAAAGGGCCCCTCAAGGTGTTCAATGAATTCCAAACCTCAGCGTTCCCTCTGGAATACCTCACGGGGTCTGTGCTGGTGGCAGCGCTCTTGTGTGTCCCTGCAGTGCGACACGAGGAGCTGTCCCGTTATCCCGGGATAGGGACAGCACTGCTCCCCAGTTATCCCGGGATAGGGACAGCACTGCTCCCGGTTATCCCGGGATAGGGACAGCACTGCTCCCGGTTATCCCGGGATAAGGACAGCATTGCTCCCGGTTATCCCGGGATAGGGACAGCACTGCTCCCGGTTATCCCGGGATAACGGCGCCGCCGCTCTCCGCAGGAGCCAAGAACCTGTACATCATCTCCGTGAAGGGCATCAAGGGCCGGCTGAACCGGCTGCCGGCGGCCGGCGTGGGTGACATGGTGATGGCCACGGTGAAGAAGGGCAAGCCCGAGCTGAGGAAGAAGGGTGGGTGCCAAGAGTGGATGTCGCGGGAATGTCGCGGGAATGTCACCTCCCCCCTTCTGTAAAGCACTCGTTGGGTCTGTGCCGTGGCTCAGGGAGTTGTCGTGGAAGGGCAGAGCAAAGGCGCCGCTTTTGGGTGAAGTGGCAGCTGCTGGTGCTGTTGATTTCAATCAGCGGTGGGACATTTCTGGGCTTGGGACCTTCAATCCCATCCGTCCTCAGGGATATCTGCTGCTGTCCCAGGTGGCTCCTGGTCCAGCCTGGCCTGGGACACTTCCAGGGATCCCTGTGCCAGGGAGGAATTCCTTTCCAAAATCTCCTCCTAAGGCCATTTATCCACCTGTAAAACAGGAGTGATGTCACATGGATCTACAAGTAAAAATAGTGGAAAAAAGTAAAAGTAAAAATTATGGAATCACAGAATGATTTGGGTGGGAAGGGACCTTAAATCCCAACCAGGTCCATCCCGTGCCATGGGTTGCTCCTGCTCCAGAGGAGTTTTTTGCTGAATATTGTTTGTGAGTGAATAATTTATTTCAAAATAATAAAAGGGAAAGTGGGAAGACCCTGGATTTTCCAAGTGTAGCTGCAGCTCCAGATTTTACATGGTCAGTTTTAAGGGGACTGTTAACTACAAAACGTAACCTTTTAGTAAAACACCACGAACACGAGGTGCAGAACAAAAGCCACCCTGTGTTTGTGCTCTGGGTTTGGTTGCTGTGGGATCTGTCTGGGATTTGTGTCCATCCTGAGGGCTGTGACACTTTTTCCTCGCAGTGCACCCAGCAGTGGTGATCAGGCAGCGGAAATCCTACCGGAGAAAAGATGGAGTGTTCCTGTACTTCGAGGACAACGCGGGAGTGATTGTAAATAACAAAGGGGAAATGAAAGGTGAGGCTGGGGGTTGTGTCCTGCTGGGGACACAGGGGGTTGGCAGTGCCACAGGGCACTCAGAGAGTGGGATTTGGGGTGGGAAATGCTGTCCTGAACCATCCGTGAGCTCTGAATCACAGAATTCCACAGTGGTTGGGTTGGAAGGGAGCTCAGAGCTCATCCTGGGGATGTCTCCCACTATCCCAGGCTGCTCCAAACCCCATCCAGCCTGGCCTTGGACACTTCCAGGGATCCAGGAGCAGCCCCAGCTTCTGTGGGAATTCCATGCCAGCCTCTCAGCCCCGTGGTGTTGTCCCTGTTTTGCAGGCTCAGCCATCACCGGCCCCGTGGCCAAGGAATGTGCAGATCTGTGGCCCAGGATCGCCTCCAACGCCGGGAGCATCGCCTGATCCCCATCCTCATCCTGCCCCTGGCCAGGGACACAAAATAAAACTCCTCCTGCCAACCCACTGGTGTTTTTGTTGCCAAATAGAAGCAGGATTGTGCTGGGAAGAAATTCTCTGTTTTTATGGAGCTCCAGCTGGAAAATGGGATTGGGGGATTTAACAGCTCTGGTTTTTCAGGCAGGTTCCTGAAGAATCCCTGGAACAGCTCAAATTCAGTGACTCTGAATGGATGCCTTGTCTGAGGGGAGCTGGGAGGGGTCTGCCTTTGTGCAGGAGCTCCCAGGGTTGGGAAATTCCCAGAATTTTCTTCCAGAATGGGCAATTCAAGTGTTGAAAGTGAAACAGTGCCTGAGGCTGAGCTGCCCTGGGAGCTGCAGGGTTCAGGGGGACCTGAGGAATGTCCCTTGGCAGGGGACATGGGGACACCACTGCTGTCACCTGAGGAGTGGCCGGGGCTGGAGCTGGAGCCTGGAGCCAGTTACAGCTGAGCTGAGCTTGGGCTGAGCTCGGGATCAGCCCAGAACCTGCAGGAGCAGAGTGGGAAGGGATGGCCAGGGAAAAGCTTGGGCTGTTTATGGTTTTCCTGGTGTTTCTGGAGCAAAAGGACAGGTTTGGGTGGGAGCTGTGATTTCCTGGCCCACAGGAAGGGGGGAGCCTTATCCCTGACCCCACAGGTGACAGTGGGGTGGCTTTGCCCTGGGTTTGGGGCCCCAGTGCCTGAAGGGCTGCCCTGACCCCAAATCATGGGGCAGGAAAAGGGGGAATCCCAGCACTGCAATTCCTACCTCCAGCTGGCACCGAGCTGATCCTGCTGCACTTCTGTGCCATTCCTGATGGTTCTGTGCCATTCCTGATGGTTCTGTGCCATTCCAGGTTTTTCTGTTCCATTCCAGATGTTTCTGTTCCATTCCTGATTCCTGTGCCATTCCTGATGATTTTGTACCATTCTTGATGCCTTTTTTTCTGCCCATTCCCAAAGTTTTGGTGCCATTCCCAATGTTTTGGTGCCATATCTGATGCCTTCTGTGCTGCCCATTCCCGAGGTTTCTGTGCCATTTCTTATTCCTGTGCCATCCTCATGATTTTGTGCCATTCTTGATACCTTCTGTGCCACTCCCGATGTTCCTGTGCCGTTCCCGATGTTCCTGTGCCGTTCCCGATGTTCCTGTGCCATTCCTGATGATTTCATGCTGCCCATTCCCGATGCTTCTGTTGCCACTTCCGATGTTTCTGTTGCTATTCCCGATGTTCCTGTGCCATTCCCGATGTTCTGGTGCCGAGGTCACAGCAGGGAAGGCAGTGACACCTCTGGGATTCAGCGGTGCCACCCCAGGGAACGCTGCACAAACCCCTGGCCCTCCTTTGGGAGGGACTTTTAAACCTCTCTGTCCATTCCTAGTGGATTTCTGGGTATTTGGGGATATTTTGGGATATTTCTGGATATCCCAGAGCTGGGTGCAGGCAGCAGGAGGAAACCTGGCTGAGGATTTGCACATCCTGAGGGTCACTCCCTCTGCTCTCCACAGGGGTTTGGAGCAGGAGAGCGCCCGTGGATCATTCCCTGGAGCCCCTGGAAGGGCTCTGGGTGTGATCCCAACATTCCAAACCTGCAGCTGGAGGGGATTTGTGTCTTCCCAAGAAGGGACCATCACTGCAGAGGTGCAGGGACCTGCTTCATGTAAGGAACCTGCCCGATAAAGCTGCTCTTGTGGCTCGGTTTTAACATTCCTGGTTTGTGAAGGTTTTCTCCACAGCTTCAGAGCTGGATTAAACATTTCTGGGGGGATTTTTGGAGGCTGTGGCAGTAATTCCTGAGCCAGGCTGGGCACACCCTGAGACCAAACAGAGGCACAGCCCAGAGCCTGCGGTGACATCGTGAAGTCAGTGCTGGAAATGTTCCTTTTGTCCACATTTTGGGTTTTTTAGAGGGACTCAGGTGGGAATTCTGTACCTGCCTCACCAGGAGTGGGGTTGAGAGCAGGGAGGGAGGACTGGGTGTCCCAGGCAGGGCTGGGAGGTGACAGCCAGCCCTGGGATGTGACAGAGCCGTGTCAGTGGCCACAAGGAGCCTCACCTGGCCACGAGGAGCCTCACCTGCCTCGCGTGCACAGGTGGGGGTTTAGCTCAGTGGCAGAGCATTTGACTGCAGATCAAGAGGTCCCCGGTTCAAATCCGGGTGCCCCCTCTCTTTTTCCATCTTTTTATCCCCAAAAATGTGATTGGAAACCCGGAATTCCCAGATTTTTCCCCCTCAAGCCGTGCTGTGCGTGCTGGCCAGAGGAGAGGCAGCAGATTCCCAGCAGGGCAGAGCAGCAGCAGGGGCTGGTGGTGAGGAAAGGGAGGAGGATTTTGGGAGGATCTGGATTTTGTGCTGGGATTAATCAGCAGAGTTTTGCTGGGATGGCAATGAGCAGGGAGATAGATGGAAAGCAGGGCGTGTAACTCGGAGAGAATTTGACTGCCCTGCCCCAACTCCAGGTGCCCCCTCTTTCCTCCTCCTTTTCCTCTTTTTCCAACCTTCCTTCGGCCCAAATCCTTCAGGGGAAGGTTGGGGAGCTGCTGTGGGATGCGGGAGTCGTGCTGGGCAGGGAATGTGGGGTGGGAGCACCCTGGAGAAGAGCAGGGGCTGTGCCCTGGCTGAGGAATCGCCCACAGGGAAAGCCGGGCCTGCCTGAGCCTCCCTCTGAGCTTAATGAGCTGTGGGGAGGAATTCTCTGGAATGGGGAAACCTGAACCTGGATCCCGGCTGGAATCCGGAACGAGGGAAAACTGGGANGGGGGAAAACCGGGAATGGGGGAAAACCGGGAATGGGGGAAAACCAGGAACGGATCCGGGCTGGAATCTGGAATGGGGAAACCTGAACCTGGAGCCGGGCTGGAATCCGGAACGGGGGAAAACCGGGAATGGATCCAGGCTGGAATCCGGAATGGGGGAAAACCGGGAATGGGGGAAAACCGGGAATGGATCCTGGCTGGAATTTGGAATGGAGGAAAACCGGGAATGGATCCTGGCTGGAATTTGGAATGGGGGAAAACCGGGAATGGATCCCGGCTGGAATTTGGAATGGGGGAAAACTGGGACTGGATAACAGTGAGATTTGGAATGGGGGAAAACCAGGACTGGATCCGGGCTGGAATCTGGAATGAGGCAAAACCGAGACTGGATCAGGGCCCGGATACGGAATGGAGCAAAACCTAGACTGGATCAGGGTGGGATATGGAATGGAGGAAAACCTGGATGGGATAACAGCTAAGATATGGAATGGAGGAAGACCTGGACTGGATCACAGGTGGAATATGGATTTGGGAGAAAACCTGGACTGGATTGCAGCTGATACATGGAATGGGGAAAAACCCGGACTGGATCACGATCAGGAAATGGAAGAGAGGAACACCCGGACCGGATTTGGATGGGATAGGGAATGCAAGAAAACTGGGACTGGATTGCAGTCAATATGGAATGGGGGAAAACCCGGGCTGGATAGTAGCCAGCATATGGAATGGGACAAAACCTGAACTGGATCCAGCCAGGACATGGAATGGTGAATATCCCAGACTGGATCAGGGCTGGGAAAGGGAATGAAAGCAATCCCATTTGCCATATTTTATCCCATTTTATCCCTGCACCTTCAACAGGAGCTGTGGAGTAAAGGGATCCAACCCACAGAGAAAAACTTCTCCCTCTCCCAGGAAATGTTTTTAAATTTCCGTGGTGGAGGTTATTCCCCAGGGGGTATAGCTCAGTGGTAGAGCATTTGACTGCAGATCAAGAGGTCCCTGGTTCAACTCCAGGTGCCCCCTCTTTTCCTCCTTCCTTTTGCCAAAATTTTGCCACAGGAAAAATCCCTGGAGAGCTCTGAGCTTGTGCTGTGTGGGGGGTGCTGGTTCTGAGCTGCAGCACCCAAGGAACAGAGAAAAAAAAAACGGGAAAAGTTTTGGGTTTGTGCTCTCACTGCTCACTGTCTGTGTGTCCTTTAATTCTGTCTTTAATTGTGTGTCATCATCCCCAGGGTTTCTCATTTTTACCATCATTTACCACCTTGAACTCCCTGTACCTTTGCCAGGCACCCCCTGGGCTGCTCAGGGAGCTGCCAAGGAAAGGAATCCAACCCACAGACAGCAAAACTTTTTTCTTTCCCAATAAATATTTTACATTTCCCTGGTGCAGGTGTTCAACCCCAGGTGCCCCCTCTTTTGCTGCTTCTCCCTGGGGATTTTGGGGGGTTTGGGCACCGGGAGGCAAACGAGGAATGTCAGCTCAGCCTCCTCTCCTGTTCTCCCTTCTCCCTGCTGCAATCAGAGGTGGGAGCGAGGGGAAATATCAGAGACTCCACAGAGGTCCAGAGTCCAGACTGGGACTGGGAGGAGCTGGGCAGGAACTGGGCCAAGGTGGGAGGGCAGGGACTCAGTGGCTGCTGCTGGAGCAGCAGGTTCTGCAGCAGGAACCAATTCCTCAGGGACAGAGAACTCAGGGATTTGGGAAAAACTTCCTTTAAATGTTTTATTTAATTCAGGAGCACTGGGACAGGGGGTATAGCTCAGTGGCAGAGCATTTGACTGCAGATCAAGAGGTCCCTGGTTCAACTCCAGGTGCCCCCTCTTTTTCTCCTCCTTCCACCTTCCTTTTCCCAAAATCCTTCCCAAAAATAAGCTGGAGAGCTCTGGTTGGATCTTGTGACTTTGTTCTGTACCCTCAGTGCTGGCTGGGACCTTAAACTTCAAAGGATTTGGGCTCTGACTGCTGGGAGTTCAAATTCTGTGTTCTGTGTGAGAACCACCTGCTGCCTCTCTGTGCTTCCCTCTGTAGTAACATTTCCCCCTAATAATAATTTTTTCCCAATTTTCTCCTCATTTCCATACCTAATTTGTGGTGTTTTGCACCCTCCCACGGGCACACTGAGGGGCACAGGGAGCTGTGGATTAATGGAACCCAATCCATGCACAGAAAAACTCCTCACCTTGCAAATAAATGATTTTAAATGTCTCTGTCTGTCCCAGGGGGTATAGCTCAGTGGCAGAGCATTTGACTGCAGATCAAGAGGTCCCTGGTTCAACTCCAGGTGCCCCCTCTTCTTTTCCACCTTCCTTTTGCCAAAATTTTGCCACAGGAAAAATCCCTGGAGAGCTCTGAGCTTGTGCTGTGTGGGGGGTGCTGGTTCTGAGCTGCAGCACCCAAGGAACAGAGAAAAAAAAAACAGGAAAAGTTTTGGTGTTTGTGCTCTCACTGCTCACTGTCTGTGTGTCCTTTAATTCTGTCTTTAATTGTGTGTCATCATCCCCAGGGTTTCTCATTTTTACCATCATTTACCACCTTGAACTCCCTGTACCTTTGCCAGGCACCCCCTGGGCTGCACAGGGAGCTGTTGAGGAAAAGAATCCAATCCCTGGAACACAAAACTTTTGTTTCCCAATAAATGTTTTTAGATTTCCCTGGTGCAGGAGCTGTCCCAGGGGGTATAGCTCAGTGGCAGAGCATTTGACTGCAGATCAAGAGGTCCCTGGTTCAACTCCAGGTGCCCCCTCCTCTTTTCTCTTTTTCTCTCCTCTTCCTTTTGCCCAGATCTTTCACAGGAAGGTCCTGTGGGATGTGGGAGGTTGTGCTGGGCAGGGAATGTGGGGTGGAAGCACCAAGGCCCTGGGGAATCCCAGGATTTTACACTGGGTAAGAATCTCAGACTCTGTGAGTGCCTTTCTCTGGTTTTATTTCTCTGCAGCCACCGTTTACCAGAATTTCTCCTAATTCCCATCATTTCTCATAATTTCTCACATTTAATTCCCTGCACAGTCTTTAGGGCCTGTCAAGTGAAGGGATCCAACCCACAGAGAGAAAAACCTGGGTCTCTAAAAATGACTTTAAATGTGTCGGGGGTTTAGCTCAGTGGCAGAGCATTTGACTGCAGATCAAGAGGTCCCTGGTTCAACTCCAGGTGCCCCCTTTCTCCCCTTTTTTCCATGAAAAAATGAGGAAGATTCCTCTTTTTCTCACACCTCCAGAGCCTGTGCCTGCACAGCAGCAGGGCCAGGAACTCCAGGATTCAAAACTGAGCACTGAACTACACAAATCCTGCAGGAACCCAAGCTGTGGGGCAGGGACAAAGCCCAGACACAACATTTGTTTCCGTGCAGGTTTGGCTGGGACATTAACCTGCAGTGGGAACAAAACCTGAGCTGGGTTTCAGGGATTTTATTTTTCTTTTTTGTGAGCAGTGGGACAGGGGGTATAGCTCAGTGGCAGAGCATTTGACTGCAGATCAAGAGGTCCCTGGTTCAACTCCAGGTGCCCCCTCTCTTGCTGCTTTTCTCCCTTTTTTCCTCCACAAATCCCTCACACACAAGCCCACTGAGAGCCTTTCTTACCCCTCTGAGGTCTTGGGAACCACTTTTGGTGATCTTTTGGCAAGCCTGAACTCTCAACTTCACAACGTTCCCCTCTGCTCTCCTGAACTCTGCACGGCCACACAAACTCAACAGCTGCCACTCGAGTTTTTCCTGTTGGAGCAATTACCCCTAATTTAATCAGAGAATTCTGTGTATAACGTGTTTCTAGGAGTCACGAGCAGTGCTGAGCTGTTTCCCCCAGGCTCTGACGCCCAGGCCAGCCTGCTGGGTGGCTGCAATGACTCAAGGTCATCCTCTGGGTAGCCCCGGGGCTCGAACCTGTGACCCCCGGCCCCGCAGGCGGCAGCGCTGCCCCTGAGCCACGCCCCGGGCGCGGGAATGGGGTGGGGGCGGGGGCGCCGCGGGCGCGGTGGCGCGGGGGCAGCGCGGCGGGCTGGGGAGCGCCAGGTCACGGGTTCGAACCCGGCCTGGCCCTGCCGGCGAGTGCTGGGTCTGTCCCGGGAGATCACAGGATCCAAACTGGGAGATCGCTGCGGGTATCCCGGGAGATCACAGGATCCAAACTGGGAGATCGCTGCTGGTATGCCGGGAGATCACAGGATCCAAACTGGGAGATCACAAGCTCCAAACTGGGAGATCACTGCTGGTCTGTCCCGGGAGACTACTGGATCCAAACTGGGAGACCACTGCTGGTATCCCAGGAGATCACAGGATCCAAACTGGGAGACCACTACTGGTATCCCGGGAGATCACAGGATCCAAACTGGGAGATCGCTGTGGGTATCCCGGGAGATCACGCTGTATCCCGGGAAATCACCGGCTCCAAACTGGGAGATCACTGCTCTTATACCCGGAGATCACCAGGTGTATCCCAGGAGATCACAAGCTCCAAACTGGGAGATCACCTATCTATAGGGCTCTGTCCCGAGAGGTTTCCCAGCTCTGCCCCACCCCGGCACAGGAGATCCTTCCATAGCTCTACCCCACCACAGACCGGGAGGTGCCAGTTCCTGACCCAGCCCGGGCACCACCGGAGGTGCCAGAACCGCCCGGCTCTGCCCCGGGGCAGGTTGCGCGCCAATGAACTCGCCACTTTGGCATCACAGGTCCGAGGCAGAGGCGCTGCCCGTGCCCTCCGCGCGTTGCTGCGATGAGCACAGCCTGCCAGACTCGTTTCGTGCCTGTAGGTGCTTTTGGAATTACTCACTTCATCATTTCCAGACGTTTCTTTGGGATTGCTGCAACCAGCCTCATTTGAAACAGGCTCAGATCTTGTCTTAATTCCCTGGAAGTGCCCAAGGCCAGGCTGGACTGAGCTTGGCACAACCTGGAACGGTGGAAGTTGTCCCTGTCCATGGCAAGGGGTGGGAATGGATAAAATTTGGGGTCCCTCCCCACCAAACCACTCTGGATTCCATGAACGGAATGAAAACACCCCCCAAGCCCGGTACTGAGGGGTCTCCCCGCCGGTTCTTCCTCTCCCTCCTCCCGCACCTCTCCTACTGCGCGCCGCCATCTTCCGCACCACCTCAGCGGCGCGCCGGAAGTGACGCACTGAGGAAGGAAAGACGTGCGGAAACACAAGCGGCGGCGCGCTGATGACGTATTTCCTGTCCCGGTAGCGGCGGGGGACGCGTTCGACCGGCGGCCGCCATGGGAGGGGGGGACCTGGTGAGGGGAACCGGGGCGACTGAGAGGGAAATGGGGGAACCAGGGGGGAGACCCGGTGAGGGGAACCGGGAGGGCTGAGAGAGGAACCAGGGGAGACCTGGTGAGGGGAACCGGGGGGGATTGAGAGGGGAACAGGAAAGCGTG
>VWZS01004691.1:26841-46027 GCA_013397075.1 Rhabdornis inornatus | reverse complement strand
GGAGCGGGACCTCGTCCCCCTCATCCCCCTCAGCCCTCTTCATCCCCGGCCCTGCCCTCAGCAATGCCCGACCCCCTCAGATCCGACCCTTCCCCGCTCCCCCTCAGGCTGGGCCTTTTCCCTCTCCTCCAGAGCAGCTTTTTTCCCTCTCGCACCCTCATCCCCGCTGAATCCATCCTTCTCTCCATCCCATCCCTGATCCAGCCGCTCCCTGGGCTCTGTGGTCCCTTTCTGTTGGTTCTGTGTCCCCAGGCAGTTTGGGGACCCCACACATCCCTGTGTCCTCCACACACCCACCTCTGGCACCTTTTCCAGCACCCTTTTCCTAGGACTGGGCAGGGGCACTGATCCCTTTTGGGGTGATGCTGTTGTGGCACAATTTCCCCTCTGGCACTGGGGGGGACCCTGAGGACGGGAATTTGGCACCCCAGCCCTGTCCCCTGTCCCAGCCCCCGGGTTTCCAGCCGGGACTGTCCCTGTGGCTGTCCCAGGGAGGGATTCCCCTGTGGGGAATCACTTGGACAATGTGTCTCCCATCTCCATCCCCCAAAAATGAAGGGTTTGGCCCCTTTGCATGTCCTCTTGGTCTCAGTTCCTCTGGGACCGGGTTGTGAGAGGGTCCTTTGGGAATGTCTGTGCTGGCTCAGACGTTCCCAAATTCCCAAATTACCTCCTTTGGTAATTCCTCACACCATCCCTGTGTGTTTTCTCTGGAAACTTCTCCCCGGTTTATGATGGCAGGCACGGGGATTGATCCTTGGATGTGGGTGCTGGGTGCTGTTCGTGGTGGCCAAAGAACCCAGAAGCCTCATCCCTTCCTCAGTTAATCCACTTTTAGGGCTCAGACACACCTATTTCTCCAGTGGATTAGTGGATGTTTCCTAGAGAGTGAAAGGGATTCGGGCTCATTTTTTTTTTTTCCAAAACAAATAACACACCAAGAATTTAAAAAAAGAAATAAATTAAAAATCCTACTTGCATTCCTGGCCTGCCTGGCTGGAGTGAAAGCTTCCAAATGTGGTTCAGCACCGTGCTGGCTTTGAGGCAAAGGATGTTCCAAGTGCTCCCAGCCTTGCCCAGGAAGCAGGATAATGAGTTTAATCAGCCTTTGATCAGTGGTGCCATTAGCAGCCCTGAAGGAATGGAAATTGTGGGATTTTCTGAGTTTCATTCCTGGCCTCATAGGCACGGTTGTAGCTTGCTGGCAATTGGCCTTTTTTGGGATTTTTTTTGTGTTTTTCTTTGTTGTAGCTGTCTGGGCAATAGGAGCCTGGCAGGAACTTGAGGCCCTGGATGAGGACAGAGTAACTTTGGGAGCACTTGGCTGTGAGATATTTGGGCAAAGGGAGGAAGGCGAGCTGACACTAAGCTGGTAATGAGATTATATTGGATGTGTATTAGGAAGACATTGCTGCCAGGAAGGAACCGAGGGGCTGGGAAAGGGGGTGAGAAAAATTCAGCTGTGACCTCCTGACCTTTGGAAAGGCGTTTAGGATTTTCCAATAAATCCCTCCACCTCCCTGCCACATTGGGGTGAGGGTTTGGTGGCTCCCCTGACTCACCACAAGCAGCTGCTGCTCCTGGGCTGTGGCTGGGAGATGATCCCAGTGCCCTGCTTAGCGGGGAATTGGAATTACATGCTCCAGCTGATGGGTTTGGAAATCATTTTGGGAACACCTTTGTGGAGTGGGATTGTGGGGTTGTTTAATATTTGGCTGCGTTGCACAAGGAGGGGTGAGTGAGGAGGCTCTGGGCTGTGTCCATGGAGTTCTGCTCTGGGATCCTTGCAGTGGGAGGTGGGGAAAACAGCTCTGAGCACAAGCCCGGGGCTGTGCCAGGAAGATCCTGTCAGAATTGCTTGGATCTGGGATGAACTTTTTCACAGACAAATCAAACAAACAACCATTTTATGCAACTCGCTGCAGAAATCCCCGTGGGTCCGTTCTCCCAGGCTGGAACTGCCTTAAAGAGGCTGCTGAGCACAGGCAGGGCTGGCTCTGGGGAGCAGCAGGAGCACCCCAGGAGCAGGAGCTGCTTTCTGGAACAGCACTGTGGGGTGTTTAAATCAGGGGTCCTGGAACTCCCCATCCAGGATTGGGATCGGGATTGGGGTGGGGCTGGCGTGAGCGGGGCCAAACGGGGGTGGTATGAGTCAAACATTTTGAATTTTGGACCAGAAAACCACGGAGAGGAGGGGAGAACTTGTGTGAAAGTTGAGCCACCCAGGCTTAGGCTCGATTTCTGAGTTTTCTGTCAGCCCCTGCAGCCAGCAGCCATGGGGATGGTTCCTGGGGAAGCTTCTCCTGCTGTTGTTATGGCACTGGGAGAGGAGCTGCTGCTCCTGGGGTCTCTGTGCTTCTGTGTGTGCTGCTCCAGGTGTGGTTTCCGTGCCCTGGATGGATCCTCGTGCACAGGATGGGGAGGTTGGGATGGTCCTGGAAGGGAGCAGCCACCTCCCAGCCAGAGAGATGAGCAGAGTGTTGTGTGGTGCTCTGGGAGCCATGGAAACAGTTGTAAGGTGCTGCTGATGGGAGGCTCTGGGATCCCAGGGTTTGATCCCAGATTTAGAGATCCCAAATTGTGCATCTTTGTCTGTAGGGCTGTGATTCCTCAGCTGGAGAAGATTCCCCTGGCTGCTGGCAGGAGGGGAGAGGCACAAACATCCCGTTTTTGTGGGAAGGAGATCTGTTGGCTGCATGGATTTTACTCGAGGCAGCTCCAGAGGCTCCAGCTCCTGGCTGGAGCAGCAGCAGCCATCTCCCAGCCCTCAGCACAGAGCAGAGCTCGTTAGTATTCCAGGGAAACAGCAGAGCTGGGAATGGCAGCACGGCGCTCCCAGCTCCACAGCCTTGCCTTCAGTGCTGCCAGAGCAGCATCTGCCACAAATCAAACACCCAGATCCCAGAAATTGGTGCTGGCACGGTGGGAACAGCCTGGATCTGTCCCTCCCAGCCCCAGCTCTGACTGACCTCTGGAGAGAGCAGCACACGGATGGCCGTGGCTGTGCCAGCCCTGGAATGAGCGAGGGGCTGGCTCCAAACTGCTCATCCAGGGGCTCCTGTTCAAATCCACCTTCCAGGAGCCCTTTTCCTGTTCAAATCCACCTTCCAGGAGCCCTTTTCCTGTTCAAATCCACCTTCCAGGAGCCCTTTTCCTGTTCAAATCCCCACTCCAGGAGCCCTTTTCCTGTTCAAATCCCCCCTCCAGGAGCCCTTTTCCTGTTCAAATCCACATTCCAGGAGCCCTTTTCCTGTTCAAATCCACCTTCCAGGAGCCCTTTTCCTGTTCAAATCCCCACTCCAGGAGCCCTTTTCCTGTTCAAATCCCCACTCCAGGAGCCCTTTTCCTGTTCAAATCCCCACTCCAGGAGCCCTTTTCCTGTTCAAATCCACCTTCCAGGAGCCCTTTTCCTGTTCAAATCCACATTCCAGGAGCCCTTTTCCTGTTCAAATCCACCTTCCAGGAGCCCTTTTCCTGTTCAAATCCCCACTCCAGGAGCCCTTTTCCTGTTCAAATCCCCACTCCAGGAGCCCTTTTCCTGTTCAAATCCCCACTCCAGGAGCCCTTTATCCTTTTTGGGATAGAAAATAGGGATTTCCCAGGTGGTGCAGTGAGGAGAACAGGGCTCATTTCCCTGCTCATTTCTGCTGACTGCCGTGGCCATGGCTTGGTTGTTGAATTTTCCCATTCCTCAGCTTTTTTGGGCCAAGGGAAGCATCAGCCCTGCCCACCTGTGGGAGGACTGGGAGCATGGATGTTTCCCAGTGACCCTGAGGCTGACAGGATTGGGGACAGGAGGGTGGCACTGCCTGATCCCTGTGATGCAGCCAGGAGTCCTTTCCAAGTACGTTTTTTTTTCAGGAGCAGTTGGGTTTGCTGTCACCAAGGGATGTTTTTATTTCCATCTTAAAGCATCCTGGTGTCCCCAGAGGAATTATTGACTGCAAGATTCACTCCTGCTCGTGTTGCACAGGGGGTTGTTAGTGTGGATACTGATTAATCATGCTCTAATTCATGGAAAACAGTTTTTTTTCCTCAAACCATCACCCAGTTGCTGCTCTGTGCTAAGCAGCAGTGAAGTTTTGCAGCAGCTGTGGGTTTGTCTCTGTGCTAAAATGATTTCCCCACGTGTTTTTTACCTCCTTCCCCAGAGCATAATGGAGTTTAACTAATACTCACCAATATGCCTGATTGGAAAGCTTTGAGGGGAACAAAGTATCTTTATTTTCCTGAGCAAATTCCTGTGGCAAAGAATCCTGGAGAGTGGGCTCACACACTCCATCAGCTGCATCGTGTTAGTAAACAAATCTCATTTTCCCATCAATTTACTAATGCTAATTGCCACTTTGAGGCTACAGTCAGGTTTTGAAACAAAATTATGCCTGGCCCATTCATCCCAACAGCTGTCCCTGAATGACACAGAATATTGATGTGGCTTTTATTGGGGAAGGAATTTGGTGGCAAAGGACTCTCAACCCAGAGTCCTGAGTGGTGCTGCTGAAGAATTCCAGTGACCAGGAAGTAAAAGATTGGCACAGAGAGAGGGGGGAGGTGTTTTTGGAGCCCTGCAAAGCTGAGGATGAAGGGAGTGGAAGAGGTTTTTCTTCCCTCACCTCCTGCTCTTGGTCCCTGTTGGCATCCAGCTGCTTTTCCCTCTGGGGCTGGGCAGCTTTGATCCCTCTGTCCTTGTGGGGTGGCTCTGGACACTGCCTGACCTGCTGGGGAATCTCTCCTTTGTTCTCAGGACGTGACAAAACCAGGGAAAAACGGGAAGGGGCTGTGTCCCAGTGCTCCTGCTGAAGGTGCCAGCAGGTTTGTCTGAAATGTGCCTTGGACTGAAATGCTGAGAGCCCCCAGGGGTGCCTTGGATTGAAATCTGAGAGCCCCCAGGGGAAATCCAGATTGAAATCCTGAGAGTCCCCAGGAGTGTCCAAATTGAAATCTTGAGAGTTCCTGGGGCAAATCTGGATTGAAATCCTGAGAGAACCCAGGGGAAATCCAGATTGAAATCCTGAGAGTCCCCAGGAGTGTCCAAAATTGAAACTCGGAAAGCCTCGGGGCAAATCCAGATTGAAATCCTGAGAGTCCCCAGGAGTGTCCAAATTGAAATCTTGAGAGTTCCTGGGGCAAATCCGGATTGAAATCCTGAGAGAACCCAGGGCAAATCCAGATTGAAATCCTGAGAGTCCGCAGGGCAAATCCACACTGAAATCCTGAGAGCCTCCAGGAGTGCCTTGGATTGAAATTCTGAGAGAACCCGGGCCAAATCCGGATTGAAATCCTGAGAGTCCCCAGGGCAAATCTGGATTGAAATCCTGAGGGAACCCAGGGCAAATCCGGATTGAAATCTTGAGAGAACCTGGGGAAAATCTGGATTGAAATCCTGAGAGTCCGCAGGGCAAATCCACACTGAAATCCTGAGAGCCTCCAGGAGTGCCTTGGATTGAAATTCTGAGAGAACCCGGGCCAAATCCGGATTGAAATCCTGAGAGAACCCAGGGCAAATCTGGATTGAAATCCTGAGTCCCCAGGGCAAATCCACATTGAAATCTTGAGAGAACCTGGGGAAAATCTGGATTGAAATCCTGAGAGTCCCTGGGGGCAAATCCACATTGAAATCCTGAGAGTCCCCGGGAGTTTCCAAGCCCCTCTGGGGCTCAGCTGTGCTGCTCCTGCTGTGTCTGACCTGGGAGGGGCAGCACCCAAACGCAAATGGCACAGACAAAAAAAACAAAAAAACATTTCTTGATGGTGCTCTCGGCCTGGGCTGGTCCCTCTCATTGCTGGGAGAGGGAGAGCTCTGGGCAGGAGGGGACTGGGCAAAACTGGGCTCATTTTCCAGGGGATTTGACAGTAGGTCTGGGCCACAAAATGAAGTGAATTTGAGGGTGGATTGGGGCTGAAAAATGAAATGGGCTTGGGGGCAGATTGGGGCTAAAGAGTGGATTTGAGAGCAGGTTAGGCCTAAAAACTGAAGTGGGTTTGAGAGCACATCAGGGCTATAAAGTGAACTGGGTCTGAGAGCAGCTCAGAGCTAAGAAGTGGATTTGAGTACAGATCAGGGCTAGAAAGTGAAGTCGATTTGAGAGCAGCTCAGGGCTAAAAAGCCGAAGCCTTACATCGTTCTGGGTGTGTCTGTGAATCCCCAGGCTCCAAATGAGCCGTTCTGTGCCCACTTTGGGGACATCAGTGGCACAGGTGTGGCACCACCCCGGGCACAGCCTGCTGATCTGTGCCTTGCAGTGGCTGTGATGCCCAAAACAGCCCGTGAGGGCTCAGGTGTGAGGGCTCAGGTGTGTGCTCGTGGTGCTGCCGCACCTCTGCCTCCTCCAGAGCCACACCCAGCATCTCCCTGGTACCCACAGAGATCCTGTCCAGGCAGAATTCCTGCTCTTTTTTGGGGACAGAGCACCTCCCTGCTGTGCACCTTGCTGTGACCTTGCCTCCTGGAGCTAAATACCCCAGACACACACACACACTCACACTCTGCCTTATTTAATCTGCTGCTCCACGCCTCTCCCCGGGAGAAGGTGAGAGAGCAAACATGTGCCAGGCATTTGTCACGTTGCTCCATCCCTGAGGCTGCTCAGATTCCCCCGGGATGAGCCTGAGGAGAGGATCCCTCTGGAGAGGTGAGAGGTGCTGCTGGCCAGGCTTTCCTTTGGGCAAGGGCTCCTCGTGTGTCAGGATAATCCTTGGGAAGGGAGCTGAGGGCTGTGCTGTGAGGAGGGAGGGGTTGGGATATCCCTTTCCCCAGGAGTGTGGGGGATTTTTGTGCTTCTCCCGTGGGAAAGTGTCAGGCATGGGTGTTGCTGTGGGAGCACACGGTGCTTAAACAGCAAAAAATTAAAAAAAAAAACCAAAACCAACGTAGCAACAAAACTAAACTAAATAAATCCACGTTCTCTGCCAGATTGGTGCCAGGAGCAGAGGCCCAGTGAGCACTGCCCCAGAGCTGCCTTGGGGGAGGGCAGCTGGGCAGTGCTCGCTCTGGAAATGACCAGTCCAGCCCTTCATCCATATCTTGGTGCCCAGCACGACCCCACTCCTTCTTGGTGCCTCCTCCAGAGCCAGAATCCCAAATCCACCCTTGGTGCCCAGCACAACCCCTTCCTTTCTCCCTGACTTTNTTTTCCAGAGCCAGAATCCCAAGTCCAGCCCTTCATCCCCATCTTGGTGCCCAACACAACCCCATTCCTTCTCTGTCTCCTCCAAAGCCAGAATCCCAAATCCAGCCCTTGGTGCCCAGCACAACCCCCTCCCTTCTCCATGTCTCTTCCAGAGCCAGAATCCTAAATCCAGCCCTTCATCCCCATCTTGGTGCCCAACACAACCCCATCCCTTCTCTGTCTCCTCCAAAGCCAGATCCTAAAGCTTCCAGCAAGCTCTGCTGGAAGGGAGGGGGGGAAAGGCTTCCACAGGGAGGATTTTTTGACCAGTTTTATCTTCTGAGGAGTGGTGGCACCTCAGAAACGATCCAGAGCCATCCTGCTGCACCATTTCTGCCGCTCAGCAGGTGCCACACTCGCTTTGAGCTTTGTGCCGTGGCAGAAACCGGGGCACCCAGCGAGGCCTCGCAACATTTGTGTCTGAATTGCTGCCAGCGAGGAGGCAGCCTCGGAATCGCTGTTCCCTCCCAGCCGTCAGCACCCTTCCTCCGCTCGGCGAGGAGCTGATAATGGCTTGTTTGTGCCTTCCCCAGGGCGGGAGGAGGGCTGCGAGCAGGCTGCCATGGGAGCAGGCGTGTGGCAGGAGCTGTCAGGCTTCCCCTCCTGGTAGACAGCAATAATTAGTGGCTGGAGGCAGCGCCTCTGTCTCGGTGCAGAATGAGTTGTTTTCTCCTCGCCCCGAGGGGAAATCTCTGCGTGGGACTCTGCTGCAGCTCTCTGCAGTGGTTGTGAGCTGGGAGATCCCTTCCTCACCTGGACTCTGTTCCCTTTTCCCTCCCCTCTGGCTCAGGGGTTGGATCAGTGCAGGATTGAGCTCAACCCGGGGGGCGTCGGCCTCTCTCTGGTGGGGGATGTGTGCCATTATTTATTCATTCATTCATCCGTGCAGCGTTTTCCATACATCCCAGAGGGTTTGTGGCAGTGCTGGGATGCCTTGGGCTGGATACCTGGAACAGAGGTTAGACAGAATTAGAGTGGGTAAATAAATACATAAATAAATAAATAAAGTGGGTATTTATTAAAGGCCTTTAACAGGTACACCCTGGGCAGAGGCTGCACTTGAGATGGACAACAGTCACAAGTTTTTCAGGCAGATATAAATTTGGTCTGTTTACATATCAGGGGTTAATTGTCCAATTACAGCTTCAGGTAATGAAGTCATTCACCCCCAGTTTGATCCTCCCATTTCACTTTTGTTTACACTTTTTGTGCCTGAGGCTGTGATGATGTCCTTGCTTCTCAGTCCAGGATTGTTTCATCTGACCAAACTGCAGAGAGCTCACTGACATCTACATAGAGTTCAGAGTTACACACCAGTCCAGTGCAGGATCTGAAAAATACAGAAGCTAAAGCTCGAGGCATGAGCTGGGAGGGGAGTGCAGGGCAGGGCTTTGCTGAGCTCCATCTCTGCTCCCTCCAGGAGCTTCACTTCCTGCTGCTATCTGTTGTGTGGGATGGCTGGCTCTGAAAATAGCCACCTTCCCTCCTGGCACTGGGATGTGTCTTTCTTCCCAGTCTGACGTGTGTTAAATCTGGTCTGGTTATTTGTGGTGAGATGGAGAAAGGCTGGGATAAACACTGTGCTGCATGGGATGAGCTCAGTCCCCGGGGCTGAGGGATGTGGCAGCACTTTGGGCAGTGCTGTGTGTCCTGCTGCATGCAGGGAATGGGGAATCCCTTTCCTGGGCCTGTCCCCTGCTCCCAGCCAGCAGGGAAGTTTTCCAGTAGCTTTCCCAGCGTGCTGGGAGTCACTTGACCTGCTGGAGGTTTTGGTGCTGGGAGCAGCCCCCAGAACTGACTGGGAGCCAAACCCTGCTCTTGCCAGCCTTGTCTGCCTCTCTCTCCAGCACTACCTGCTTGGCACAGCAGTCATGGGAACAGAGCTGCAATGGAATTGCATCCTAAATCCAGGCTGTTAACAGCAGTTCAGGGAGATGGGAGTCCCTGGGAGGGGATGGCACTGGGGCTGTCCTCAGAAAAGGCAGCTCAGAAACCTCCTGACCTGCTCTTGATTCTGGCACAGCCTTGGCAGTGACTGGAGCAGGGCAGCCAGCCACAGTCCAGAGCTGGATCTTTATTATTATTATTATTATTATTACTACTACTATTATTATGTTATTATTATTATTAATGCTGGCACTGCTGGGTGCTGCAGCGTGAGCCCTCCTGTACAATAGTAGCTGAACATTCATTCTTCTGCTTGCCCGTGTTCCTGTGGCTGCCACACGTGACTAAGGAGCAGAAACAATCCAGTGAGTGATTCATCCCTCCAGAGAAGGTGGGATGGGAGCAACAGGAGACAGCCAGCATGGAAACAGCATCCACGGGGAGCTGTGCTGGGCTGCACCAAAACCTTTGGTCATCCTGCTTTGTAGAAGCAATAATTAAGATTAGAACATTTTCTCAGCGAGGTGGTTAAGTTAAAACATAAAATCTGCTGGTTCTTGGCCCCGTGGTTTGTCTGGGTTCCCAGCTGTGTGTTGTATTTATAGTGGAAAGGGAAATGTCTCAGGAGGATTCACATGGTGGAACGAGGTGCTGCTGTGGCTGTCACCACAGTGTTCCCCTGCTGCTTCTGTCTGATGGGTCCTGGTGCCCCAAACCCATCCCCTGTGGGGTGTTGGGCATCCCTGCACGTCCCCAGGGCAGAGGGACCTGGGCTTTGAGTGTCCCTTTGCTTTCTCTTGCAGATCAATGAGCTCAGCAATGTTCCCGTCCCTGTCATGTTAATGCCCGATGACTTTAAAGCCTACAGTAAGATTAAGGTGGACAATCATCTATTCAACAAGTAAGTAGGAGCTTCTCAACCTCTCTGTGGCCAGGGCTCTGTGCTGTGAGGCAAACTGGGCTGGGGGAGGCCTTCTGGGCTGTTCCCAGCTGTACTGCCAGGGGGATGTGGCATGGGTGGGCACAAACCCCTGCCCAGACCCCAGGCCAGGCCATGGTGGGCTCAGTCTGTCACTGAGATACTCTGTGGTGACTGATTTCCATCCTTGGAGGGGTGAAACTGTTCACAGGAGGCAGCTCTGTAGCTGTGCTGTGCTCATGAGTCTGTCTGCAGTCATCCCTGTCTCCTTTTCCCAAAAAATCCATTTTTGGAAGCTCTTTTGAAGTCGTGGTTGTGGCTGGTGCTCAGAGCTGCGTTCTCCACCCCAGCCCTGCAGGGCTGCAGTGCTCCCTGATCAATCCTTTGTTTTCCCCGAGTTTCACAGGGATCAGCTTTGCAGAGTGGGAGGAGATTGGGAAGTTTGTCCAAGGTGCAGGATCTGCTCCTGCCCTTCTCCCCCGGGGATCTGAGCTCCCCACGTGTCACTGCCAGCCTTTCTCATTGACAAGGAGCTGCCAAATCCTCCCACTGTGGCCAGGCAGGACCAAACTCTGCCTCTCCCCCTGGGCAGGATCAGGGCTGTGGGAGGAGCAGATGCAGCTCCCTCAGTGACAGGGAATGCTGTCATTGTCCCCCGTGCTGAGCTTGGGGCAGCCTGGCAGCAGAGCCAGGCTGGAGCTGATCCCTGGGATCACTGGGTGGTGTGGGATCCTCTCCTGGATGCTGTGGGATCCCTGGGTGCTGTGGCATCCTGTCCTGGGTGCTGTGGGATCCCTGGGTGCTGTGGGATCCCTGGGTGCTGTGGGATCCTCTCCTGGATGCTGTGGGATCCCTGGGTGCTGTGGGGTCCTGTCCTGGGTGCTGTGGGATCCCTGGGTGCTGTGGGATCCTCTCCTGGGTGCTGTGGGATCCCTGGGTGCTGTGGGATCCTCTCCTGGGTGCTGTGGGATCCTCTCCTGGGTGCTGTGACTGAGCTGGTTTGTGGGCCCTTGACCTTTCTTGTGCTGAGTAATGTGCTGGGATCTGAACCCAGAGCCCGCCCCCTCTGCTCCTGTAGCTCTTCCTGGTGTGTGGTGACAGCAGTGACAGCGTGTGCAGGGACAGTGGTGACTGTGTGTGTAGGGACAGCCGTGTGACAGTGTGTGCAGGCACAGCTGTGACAGTGTGACAGAGCCCATGAGGGCACAGGCACAGCTCTGTGACAGTGTGACAGTGTGACAAAGCCCATGAGGGCACAGGCACAGCTGTGACAATGTGACTGTGATGGTGTGACACTGTGACAAAGCCCAGGGGGGCACAGGCCGCAGTGCTTCCCTCAGGCCCAGCCCCTGTGGCCAGGGTTGTTGTGGCAGCTGCACAATCTCCACCATCCCATCCCATTATCCCATTATCCCATTATCCCATTATCCCATTATCCCATCCCATCATCCCATCCCATCCCGTTATCCCATCCCATTATCCCATCCNTCCAAAGGCAGGAGCTGCCCTGGCCAGGGCACAGCAGGGCTGGGATGTCCCGGGGGCCTGGCAGGGAGCTGGGGTCAGTGTGGAGCTGGCTTTCTCTGCTGGGCACCGCCCACAGCTCTTGTGTGCCCTGCCCTAGGGAGAACCTGCCCAGCCGCTTCAAATTCAAGGAGTATTGTCCCCTGGTGTTCCGCAACCTCCGCGAGAGATTCGGCATCGATGACCAGGACTACCAGGTACTCCCCTTCCCTTCCCTTCCCTTCCCTTCCCTTCCCTTCCCTTCCCTTCCCTTCCCTTCCCTTCCCTTCCCTTCCCTTCCCTTCCCTTCCCTTCCCTTCCCTTCCCCCTGGCACAGGGGTAGTTTCTCTTCCCTGGCAGAGAAACCACGATGCAGACACTGATGCCAGCAGCTTTTCAGGGTTTATGATGAGGTTGGAGTGGTTCCACCATAACCACAGCAGTGGGGTGGGTCTTGCTGTGCCAAGCACTGGGCAGTAGGAGGAGAAGGTGATCCCTGCTCCCAAGGCATGAAACGGGCACAGGTGGCTGTGGACAGGCAGGAGCTGGAGGATAACAGTGATCCAGCATGGAATATCAGCAAGGAAAATGAGTCTGGCATGTTTGTAGATTCAGGTGGATCTGCCGCTTTCAGCCAAGTGTGTGTTGTTGATTTGGGTTCTTCGAGGTGATTTGTGCTTTGGGATACATCCCCTAATGCCAGAGGGGCTGATTTCCTTGGAGAGGAGTCTGCTGTTAGCACTGCTGGGCTCAGCTCTGGGGACAGGGAGATGTCACAGCTCTGGCTGCTGCAGCAGGGCCACCCTTCCCTTCCTCACGCAGCTCCGAGCCCTGAGCACGAGGAGCTGAGCAGGAGAGAGAGCAGGAGAGAGCAGGGCCAGGGAGGCCAGAGCTGAGCAGGGACAGCTGCTGGGACATCACAGAGAGCAGGGCCAGGGAGGACAGAGGTGAGCAGGGACAGGTTCTGGGACATCACACAGAGCAGGGCCAGGGAGGACAGAGGTGAGTAGGGACAGCTGCTGGGACATCACACAGAGCAGGGCCAGGGAGACCCTGGTGGCCACGTGGCCGGTGTCAGGGAGCTGGAGTGTCCCCAGCACGTGGTGACAGAGCAGGCACCGTGCCAGGGGCATCCCCTGGAGCACTCTGAGTGCTGCAGCCTCCCTGCTCCCTCCACGTGCTCCCTGGAGCAGGGCTGGTCCCACACTGCTCCCTCCTGTCCCCTTGTCACACCCCTGGGGACACGCCCTCCCCAGGTGTGACCCACACTCAATACCGCCTTTATCATCTACACTCCCCTGCTGTTGTGAGGAATTGCTTCCCCCATCTTCTGTCTGATCTGGCTTTTTAAGAAAGTATCGAGCTGGAACAGAAAACGTGAATTGAGCTAAACTGGGGTGGGTAAAATGTGATGGCTGGAGTGGGAGCAGAGCCAGGACGCTGAATTTAACAGCCCAACTGTGGGAGAGGTGGGAGGGACAGGAAGGGAGCAGAGATAAGAGAAGGGCTGGGAATGTGGTAATGCTCTGTGTGGTCACGATTTCTGCTTCCCAGCTCCAGAAAAAAAACTCTGTGGTTTTGAGGTGAGGGCTGATTAAACTGCCTGGCACCGACCACTTTGCAAATGTCAGCGAGCAGCAAAAGGGGATTTTTCTGTTTGCCTTTATTTTCCTGACACTCTCTAAAGCCATTGGCAGCAGCAGAGTTTTTCCCCTGCTTCATTAAAGTTTTAAAGGCTTTAAATGCTTCATTCTGAAAGGAAACCTCTCAGCTCACTTGCAGCATGACGTGGTAAATCTCCCTCTCAGAGCAGGCTCTGCTGCCAGAGCTGAGGGAGGGGGACACAGCAGTGCCACTGTCACCTAAAAATAATAAATAATTCAGCCTGAAACACAATGTCCAGCCCAGAAATGCTGGAAAACTTGCTAAGGATCATTGTTGGTGCTGCTGTGTTCCCATCTGTGGTAAAGAATTGCTGGTTGATAAAATGACTTGTGGACAGGTGGAGGGGACAGACAGGGTGACAGCTTGGCCTGAGGTGTGAGCAGCAGTGGCTGGGCCTGAGGGAGGAGCTCACAGCAGGCCCCTCTACCTGGGGAGAGGCAGCACAACAAAGAGCTCGTGTTGTGGCTCAGGGAATTGATCCCTGCAGTTTTCCTGGGATTTTCCAGCCCTGCTGCACTGTCTGGTTGCTAAGGGTGGAGACAGGGATCTAAAGGCAGATGCTGCTGGTTGTCAGAAGAACAACCAAGCTATTTATACTCATCTTGTAGGTCCAGGGGTAAGAATAGCAGAGCCTGAGGGTGGCTTTTGGTGCAGGATGACCTGTGAAGAATCCCCAGATGCTGAGACTTTAGCCAGACTAAGCTGATTTTTGATGGAAAAGCTAACAGGCCATTGCAGTTGTTTTGCTCTGATTTTCCTTAAGCCTTAGAAATATCCTGGCTGTTCTTAAATGCCTGAGAGGAAATGCTGAGAACTCTTGGCCTGTGTATCCTACATCTCTAAAAACCCTTCAGTAAAATATGCCTTCCAAGAACACACCCCAGCTGTTGGAGTAAAACCTGCCAGCAAATCACAGGGCCAGGTGGAAACACTAAAAATGTGTCCAGACTTTTAAACAATTGGGTTTTACCCTCAGCAGTGCCAAAGCTGGAGTTCACAGCCAGAGTGGGTGCCCTCAGTTTGTTCTGTGGGGCTGGTCCTGCTTCTCAGGGCTGCTCAGGGGGTTCACAGCCATCCCTGAGCCCATCCTGTGGGGCTGGCCCTGCTTCCTGGAGCTGCTCAGGGATTCCTGTGGGGCTGGTTCTGCTTCCCAGAGCTGCTCAGGGGTTCCTGTGGGGCTGGTNGGGGCTGGTTCTGCTTCCTGGAGCTGCTCAGTTGTTCTGTGGGGCTGGTCCTGCTTTCCCAGGTCTCTCAGGGGGTTCACAGCCATCCCTGAGCCCATCCTGTGGGGCTGGCCCTGCTTCCTGGAGCTGCTCAGGGGTTCCTGTGGGGCTGGTTCTGCTTCCCAGAGCTGCTCAGGGATTCCTGTGGGGCTGGTCCTGCTTCCCAGAGCTGCTCAGGGGGTTCACAGCCAGGGTGGGTGCCCTGAGCTCATCCTATGGGGCTGGCTCTGCTTCCCAGGGTCTCTCAGGTGGTTCTCAGCCATACCTGAGCTTGTTTTGTGGGACTGGCCCTGTTTCTCAGAGCTGTTTAGGAGATTTACAGGTAGAGTGGGTGCCCTGAGCTGGTCCTGTGGGGCTGGCCATGGTTCCCGGGGTTTCTCAGTTTGTTCCCAGCCCATCCTGTGGGGCTGGCCGTGCTGCTGAGGGCAGTGGCAGCTCATGTCCCCTCCCCACGCCTTGTCTGTCCCCCAGAACTCGGTGACACGCAGCGCCCCGGTGAACAGCGACAGCCAGGGCCGCTGCGGCGCGCGCTTCCTCACCACCTACGACAGGAGGTTCGTCATCAAGGCCGTGTCCAGCGAGGACGTGGCGGAGATGCACAACATCCTCAAGAAATACCACCAGGTACGGTGAGTCTGGAGCCCCCCCTGCACACCTGGGGATCTGCAGCTCGGGTTCACAGCTGGCAGGGCTTGCACGGAGGTTTTGGGGAGAAAAACAGGGATTTGGGGTGTGAGGGACTGAGTGTGACAGACAGAAGTCTGAGGGACGAAAATCTGAGGGACAAAAATCTGAGGAAAAAAAATCTGAGAGACAAAAATCTGAGGGACGAAATCTGAGCGATAAAAGTCTGAGGGACGAAAGTCTGAGGGACAGAAATCTGAGAGACAAAAATCTGAGGGACGAAATCTGAGCGATAAAAGTCTGAGGGACGAAAGTCTGAGGGACAGAAATCTGAGGGACTGAAATCTGAGGGACTGAAATCTGAGGAAAAAAATCTGAGGGACTGAAATCTGAGGAACAAAGGTCTGAGGGACAGAAATCTGATGGGCAAAAATCTAAGGGACAAAAAAATCTAAGGGACAGCCTAGCAGCTGTTTGTGATGCTGAGCCTCTTCCCAGCTCATCCTGGTCCTTTTATCAATAAATTATGGATCCCTGGTAGCTGAGACCTGCAAACATTCATTGCCTCAGACTTTCCAGAGGGGCTGGACACTGCCCTGTCCCTGTGGGTGTGACACAGCCCTGTCCCTGTGTCCTGTCAGAGCTGGGTGTGTGACACAGTCCTGTCCCTGTGTGTGTGACACAGCCCTGTCCCTGTGTGTGTGTGACAGCCCTGTCCTTGTGTGTGTGACACAGCCCTGTCCCTGTGTGTGTGACAGCCCTGTCCCTGTGTGTGTGACACAGCCCTGTCCCTGTGTGTGTGACAGCCCTGTCCCTGTGTGTGTGACACAGCCCCTTCCTTGTGTTGGTGTGACAGTCCTGTCCCTGTGTGTGACAGCCCTGTCCCTGTGTGTGTGACACAGCCCTGTCCTTGTGTTGCTGTGACAGCCCTGTCCCTGTGTTGGTGTGACAGCCCTGTCCCTGTGGTGTCACAGCCCTGTCCCTGTGTCCTGTCAGAGCTGGGTGGGTGTGTCACAGCCCTGTCCCTTTGTGTGTGACAGCCCTGTCCCAGTGGGTGTCACAGCCCTGTCCCTGTGTGTATGACAGCCCTGCCCCTGTGGTGTGACACAGCCCTGTCCCTGTGGTGTCACAGCCCTGTCCCTGTGGTGTGACAGCCCTGTCCCCTCCCTGCTGTCCCCAGTTCATCGTGGAGTGCCATGGGAACACGCTGCTGCCGCAGTTCCTGGGCATGTACCGCCTCACGGTGGATGGTGTGGAGACCTACATGGTGGTCACCAGGAACGTCTTCAGCCACAGGCTGACCGTGCACAGGAAGTATGACCTGAAGGTGAGGCTCGGGGGGGCTGGGGGCTCCTCCAGAACTGGGGGATTTGGGGCTGGGACCCCCCCTTGGCTGGGTCCTGGCTTTGGGGTTCACTCAGAGGATCAGGCTTTGGGGGGCTGTGGATGGAGCTTCGGTGTTGGTCCATTCCCGCATCCCAGGAGATCACCAAAAGGGAGTTCAGCACTGATTTTTAAAATGTTTTCGTTGTTTTCCTGCATGGAGAAATTAAATGGTGTCAGACAATTAATTGGGAACGTGACCCATGTCCAGTATTGATACTTTTTGTTTTGCTTTCATTGTTTTCCTGCATGGAGAAATTAAGTGGTGTCAATGAATTCATGGGGAATATGACCCATAGTCATAGTGCAGTATTGATTTGTTTGGTTTTGTTTTGCTTTTGTTGTTTTGTTCCGTTGTTTTCCTGTATGGAGGAATTAAATGGTGTCAATCAATTAATTGGGAATATGACCCATAGTGCAGTATTGATACTTTTTCATTTGTTTTGCTTTTATTGTTTCTTTCATTGTTTTCCTGCATGGAGAAGTTTATAATTGGGAACATGACCCATAGTGCAGTAATGATATTTTTTATTTTTGTTTTGCTTTCATTGTTTTCCTGCATGAAGGAATTAAATGGTGCCAATCAATTAATTTGAAATATGACCCATAGTGCAGTATTGATATTTTTTATTTGTTTTGCTTTCATTGTTTTCTTTTATGGAGAAATTAATTGGTGTCAATCAATTAATTGGGAATGTGACCTATAGTGCAGTAATGAGATTTTCTTTATTTGTTTTGCTTTCATTGTTTTCTTGTATGGAGAAATCAAGTGGTGTCAATGAATTCATGGGGAATATGACCCATAGTACAGTAATGATATTTTTTTATTTGTTTTGCTTTCATTGTTTTCTTTTATGGAGAAATTAATTGGTGTCAATCAATTAATTGGGAATATGACCCACAGTGCAGTAATTTTATTTTTTATTTGTTTTGCTTTCATGGTTTTCTTTTATGGAGAAATTAAATGGTGTCAGTGAATTCATTGGGAATGTGACCCACAATACAATAATGATATTTTCTTCATTTTTTTTTCTTGATCAGGGCTCAACAGTATCCAGGGAAGCAAGTGACAAAGAGAAGGTATGGAGCTGTGCCTGGCCTTTCCTTTCTCCTGGTTGTTGAAGCAGACAGGATGCAGCTGAGTTCCCTTTTCCAGAGGGGTGTGGAGCAGGAGAGGTTTCACAGCCCCTGGGTCGGTCCTGGCTCTGTCCCCCTCTGTTCAGGAGCTGTCCTGCTGCCCTGCTGTGCTGTGGTGGCACTGCCAGCACTGGGGACACTCCCTGGGGACAATCCCAGCAGGACCAACCCCCGCAGTGGGGCACTGCTGTCCCAGCCTGAGGCAGCCCAGGGGGACATTTGCCACCAGGTTCTTGTACAAACCAGAGCAGCTCCTCTCAGATCCTTGGCACGTTCCTAAACCTGGCTTCTGGTGCCGGGGGGGAATTTAGGCCTGAGCCTCCTTCCCCTGCCTTGAGCCCTCTGTGGGAATCACAGCAGTGGCTCCTGCTGTTCCATGCTTTTCACAAAGGATTTTCAGGTTTGGGGTCTGCTCCAGCCTGCCCTAAAAGATCTCCTGAAAGCCAGAGAATCCTATTTGCCCTGAATCCTCTGGCCCAAGTGCTCACCACTCCCTGGGCTGTTCATGTGAGCTCACAGAGCCACCACAGCTCCTGTGTCACTGTAAATAATTGAAACCTTGAGGCACAAAGGGGCTCTGAGTTCTTCCACATCCCCAGAAATCCTCAGGGCCTGCTGCAGGCAGATCCCTCCAAGATCAGTGGGGTTCATTTTTTCCTCAGATCTTTAGGGAGAGAAGCTTTTTAAATTTTTTTTTTTGCTCCCCAAGCCTTCACCCCTTACCCTTCACAGTCATAAGACAAGAAAATGAATTTCTTTAATTAATTTCTTTTCAATTCTGGGAGCTGCTTGGAGCATCCCTGGCCCAACTGTGCAGTTTTTAAAGCTGACTGGCTCCATGTTTCCCTCAAGCTTCCTGAGTTCTTCCACATCCCCAGAAATCCTCAGGGCCTGCTGCAGGCAGATCCCTCAAAAAAACGTGGCTTGAATTTTTTCCTCAAACCTTTAGGGAGAGAAGCTTTTTATTTTTTTCCCCAAGCCTTCACCCCTTTCCCCCCACAGTCAGAAGCCAAGAAAATGAATTTTTTAAATGAATTTCTTTTCAATTCTGGGAGCTGCTTTGAACATCCCTGGCCCAGCTGTGCAGTTTTTGACTTGCTCCACATCTCCCTCGAGCTTCCCTGCAGGTCCAGCTGAGCTGGACATTCCCTGACCATTGCTGTGCTCTGCCTGGTGCTGTTGCCATCCTCAGTGAATTCTGGGCAGCCAAAAAGCCCAGACTGAGCAGTGGCTGTTCCAGCACAGCCTGCTGCTGCTCCCTGGGCTGGGAAATTTGACCACAGGCTTTTTGTTGCAGGCCAAGGATCTCCCAACCTTCAAGGACAACGACTTCTTGAACGAGGGGCAGAAGCTGCACGTTGGAGAAGAGAGTAAAAAGAACTTCCTTGAAAAGCTGAAGAGAGATGTGGAGGTGATTTCCTGGGGGACAGCTCTGCTCTGTGTCCTGTCACTGCAGCCTCACTGCAGGGCTGCAGGGCTCCTTCCTGCACCAGCCAGGATCCTGCAGGGCTGCAGCAGTGGCTGCAGGGCTCCTTCCTGCACCAACCAGGATCCTGCAGCTGCTCTGGAGTCTCACAGGGTTCAGCTCTCACTGCAGCCCTTGCTTAAGGAAGCTGTCTTGGTTTGAAAGACAGGTGTTTGTTGAGAAAGGCAGGAGCCTCTCTTTGAAATGGAGA
>VWZS01004691.1:3925-16015 GCA_013397075.1 Rhabdornis inornatus | reverse complement strand
TTTTTTCTGGGAGGGAATTGCTGCTTTCTTGAGCTGCCTCCCATGGGGACATGAGAGGATCCCCAGCCCAGGCAGGCTCAGGGTGGTGAGGAGGTTGTGGTGGTGGATATTCCCAATCCATGACTACTATGCAGTCCTTTTCCAGGCCTCACCTGCAATTTCACCCCCAGCTGAAGGATTTTCCCCCAAAATCAGGGGGGTGTGTCCCCAGCGTGGACCTGGCCTGGCCACAGCCCCAAATTCCCAAATCTCCCATTCCTGCAGAGCCACTCCCAGTGTCCCCCTCAGCCCCTGCCCTGTGTCCTGGCTCTTTGGGATGGATCCCACAGGGAACTGGGATGGCAGAGCTCTGGACACTTCATTTTTAGTGGAAACCACTCCAAATTTGTGCTGGGTGGGAGTGGAGCGAGCAGATTCCACACACAGGTCATGAGGGTGGGCAGGGCTGATGATCAGTGCAACTGAATTAAAAAAAAAAAAAAAAAAAGAAATGTGAATAAATTAAGTTTAATCTAAAAAGTAAAAAAAAAATAAAAAAACTAAAAAAAACAAAATTTAAAAAAAAAGAACATTCTAGGTTTTTTCACTGCTGTTTTTTAAATAGGAATTTGAAGTCCTCTGTGCTTGTCTGTTTGCTAGGAGCAGTTTGAGACACTGTTACTGTTTTGAAATGCATGCATGTTACAAGATGAGTCTCCAACCAGAGAAAAAAAAAATAAAAAAACTAAAAAAAACAAAATTTAAAAAAAAAGAACATTCTAGGTTTTTTCACTGCTGTTTTTTAAATAGGAATTTGAAGTCCTCTGTGCTTGTCTGTTTGCTAGGAGCAGTTTGAGACACTGTTACTGTTTTGAAATGCATGCATGTTACAAGATGAGTCTCCAACCAGAGAAAAAAAAAATAAAATTAAAACTTTGTGTACATCTGGGGCCTCCCTGCTGTGCTCTTTGAGGGGTCACCCTCAGCTGCTCCACCAGCATGGGGCAATCCTGGAGGGGACAGGATGGGGAAAACGGGAAAAAAATGGGATTTTGGGGAAGGAATTCCCCCCTGGGAGGGTGGGGAGGGGCTGGGATGAATTCCCAGAGCAGCTTTGGCTGCTCCTGGATGCCTGGAAATGTCCCTGGAAATGTCCTGGAGCAGCCTGGGACAGTCAAGGTGTCCCTGGCATGGCACTGGGTGTGTTTGAGTCCCTTCCCACCCAAACCATTCCAGGATTCCATGAACCACAACTCATTTCAAAGCGTTTGTTTCCAGCAGTTTGAGCCAGCGCTGGCTGTGAGAACTGAGCTGTGGCAGGAAAAGCCCCAGTGCAGCTCCTGTGCTGCAGGAGCCTCTGCTGCCTCCTCAGAGATGTTCCAGGGCTGCCAACTCTGGTGCTCAGAGCCAGCCAAAGGCAAGTCGAGGGCAGAGTTTTGTTTTGTTTTGTTTTATTTTAAAAAGTCCCCAGGGGCACAGAGCAGCTGAGCTGGGCTTAATCCATGCGAGCCTTCAGGGTCCTCGTGGTGATCTTGTCTTTCTCTCTGCAGGGGGAACACAGGAGAGGGTTCATTGTTAAACCCAGGTTTAAACCCGGCCTAAAGCTCCTCCCTTGCCTTGGGAAGTCCCAGCTGCAGCTCAGGTGACAACAGCGTGACAACAATGAAATCATTCCGGGGAGCTCCCGGGGCTGGGATGCTGCAGGAAACAAAATGGGAATTCCCAAAGCCAGCCTGGTGACAGAGCTGGGAGCTAATGAGGGGCAGAACCTCCTCATTCCCATGGGAATGTTGGGAGTTAATCCTGCATCCATGAGGGGCAGAACCTCCTCATTCCTGTGGGAATGTTGGGAGTTAATCCTGCATCCATGAGGGGCAGAACCTCCTCATTCCCATGGGAATGCTGGGAGTTAATGCTGCATCCATGAGGGGCAGAAGCTCCTCATTCCTGTGGGAATGTTGGGAGTTAATCCTGCATCCATGAGGGGCAGAAGCTCCTCATTCCTGTGGGAATGTTGGGAGTTAATCCTGCATCCATGAGGGGCAGAAGCTCCACATTCCCATGGGAATGCAGCCAGGGAATCCCTGAGCAGCAGGAGCCAAACTCCAGGAATGATTTCTTTGTTCCAGCACTGAACTGCACCAGGAGAATGCTGGGGGAGGGGCAGGAATTGGGGAATCCCTGAGGGAAGGAATGCCAATCCTCTGGATTTGGGGAATCCGTGGATTTGGGGATTCCCCAAGGGAAGGAATACCAGCTCCCTGGATTTGGGGAATCCCCAAGGGAAGGAATACCAGATCCCTGGATTCGGGGAATCCTGGATTTTGGGAATCCCTGGATTTTGGGAATCCCTGGATTGGGGAATCCCCGGACTGGGGAATCCGTGGATTTGGGGGATCCCTGGACTGGGAAATCCCTGGGTCTGTGGGATCCCTGGATTTGGGGAATCCCTAGATTTGGGGAATCCCTGGACTGGGGAATCCCTAGATTTGGGGAATCCCTAGATTTGGGGAATCCCTGGATCTGTGGGATCCCTGGATCTGGGGGATTCAGGGAGGAGCAGCACTCACATGACGTGCACCACCACGCCCATGCCGGAGATGGCGTCCCTGTCCACGGCGTTGAGCATGGCCTGGGAGATGGTCTCGAACAGGTGCTCGGGCTCCTGGCACAGGGAACACAGCGGCTGAGCCTGGGCCTCACCTGGGATGTGCCTGGGATTCACCTGGGACTCACCTGGGATTCACCTGGGATTCACCTGGGATGTGCCTGGGATGTGCCTGGGATGTGCCTGGGACTCACCTGGGATTCACCTGGGATTCACCTGGGATTCACCTGGGATTCACCTGGGATTCACCTGGGATGTGCCTGGGATGTGCCTGGGATGTGCCTGGGACTCACCTGGGACTCACCTGGGATTCACCTGGGATTCACCTGGGATTCACCTGGGATTCACCTGGGATTCACCTGGGATTCACCTGGGACTCACCTGGGATGTGCCTGGGATTCACCTGGGACTCACCTGGGATGTGCCTGGGCCTCACCTGGGCCTCACCTGGGCTACCAACCCCAGCTTTTGCCCAACCCCCCCCAGTCGTGCCAGGCTCCCCCCTCAGGCTGTGAAGCCACAGCTGCTCCTGAGCCCAGTGACTCCAGCCAGTGCAGGAGGGACAATCCATGAATCCATGAATCCACAATTCCATGAATCCACGAATCCACGAATCCATGAATCCACGAATCCACGAATCCATGAATCCCAGGTGATCACAACTGACCCAGGATGATCCCAAGTGACCCCAGGTGACCCAAAGTGACCTCAGGTGATGCCAGGTGACCCCAAGTGATCCCAACTGACCCGGGGTGATCCCAGGTGACCCCAGGATGATCCCAGGTCACCCCAAGTGACCACAGGTGATCCCAGTGACCCCAGGTGACTCTGGTTGATCCCAGTGACCCCAGGTGATGCTGGGTGACCCCAGGTGACCCCAGGTGACCCCAGCTGATCCGAGGTAACCCCCAGTGACCCCACATGACCCCAGGATGATCCCAGGTGACCACAAGTGACCCCAGCTGATCCCAGGTGACCCCACATGACCCCAAGTGACGCCCAGTGACCCCTCATGAACCCAGGTGATCCCAAGTGACCCCCAGTGACCCCAAGTGACTCTGGCTGATCCCAAGTGACCCCAGGTGGCACCACATGACTCCAGGTGACCCCCAGGTGACCCCATGTGACTCTGGCTGACACAAGTGACCCCAGGTGACCCCCAGTGACCCCACATGAACCCAGCTGACCCCCAGTGACTCCAGGTGACTCTGGCTGACCCCCGGTGACCCCAGGTGACCCCCAGCGACCCCAGGTGACCCCCAGATGGTCCCAGGTGGCCCCCAGGTGGCCCCAGCCGCACTCACCATGTCGGGCTCCCACAGGGACTCGCACATGCCGTACATCTGCTCGGAGCAGGTGCCGCTGACCACAAAGTCGTCGGTGACCATGGGGCAGCCGATGAGGTCCAGGGAGCAGATGAAGGGCTCGTGGCTGAGCGGGTCCAGCCCCGCAATCACCGGCTCCGTGTAGTATGGACCAAACCTGGGGGACAGCTGGGCTCAGGGGACACAGCCCTGGGGACACAGCTGGGCTCAGGGGACACAGCTGGGCTTAGGGGACACAGCTGGGCTCAGGGGACACAGCTGGGCTCAGGGTAGCCCTGGGGACACAGCTGGGCTCAGGGGGACACAGCTGGGCTCAGGACAGCCCTGGGGACACAGCTGGGCTCAGGGGACACAGCTGGGCTCAGGACAGCCCTGGGGACGCAGCTGGGCTCAGGACAGCCCTGGGGACGCAGCTGGGCTCAGGGGACACAGCCCTGGGGACACAGCTGGGCTCAGGGGACACAGCTGGGCTTAGGAGACACAGCTGGGCTCAGGGGGACATGGCTGGGCTCAGGGTAGCCCTGGGGACACAGCTGAGCTTAGGGGACACAGCTGGGCTTAGAGGGACACAGCTGGGCTTAGAGGGACACAGCTGGGCTCAGGGGGACACAGCCCTGGGGACACAGCTGGGCTCAGGGGACACAGCTGGGCTCAGGGGGACACAGCCGGGCTCAGGGCAGCCCTGGGGACAGCAGCAGCCCAGGAGGGAGCACAGGGATCATCCTGGCAAGGGACAATCCCAGAAATCCCAGCCTGTGCCCGGGAGCAGTGTCTGAACGCTGCTGGAGCTCTGGCAGCTTTGGGGTCGTGCCCATCCCCAGCACTCATCCCCCTTTTCCCCTCAATTCCCAACCCACACACAGCTCCAGCCATTCCCTGCCTCCTGTCCCAGTCCCAGAGCACAGACTGGGGGTGTCCCCAGTCCCACATCCCACACAAACATTTTCCAGGCAAGGAAAACACCCCACAGCTCCTTTAAGGCACACCAGGAGCACCCTGCCATGCTTTTGGCCCAGCAAACAACCCTGGAGCAGCAGCAGTTTGCTCTGCTTCGACAACTGACTCGGTCTGAGACAATCTGAGGAGGAAACATCACCCCAAAACAACAACAATCCGTCCAGGGAAGGTGATGGAGACACCATGGAACGACCCAGGAGCAGATTTCACAGAAAAACTCCTCAGCTCGTCCAGAACTGGAGCAGCTCCAGCGCCCTCAGCCCTCCCTGAACTGCTGTGCAGTTTTACCTCCTCTCATAGAGCAGGTTGGACACCATGCTCATGAAGGTCTGGGGTTTGATCTGCCTCCCCTCCTTCAGCTCGTAGAGATTCAGCCTGAACTTCAATCTCTGCGCCCTGCAAGAGACCAGAGCTGGGTTAAAGCACAGCAGCTTCCTCTTCCTGCCCCCTTCACCCAGGCCTGCATTGTCCTGCTGAGGCAGGGAGGGCGTGCACAGGCAGCTTCTTCTGGAGTTTAAGTGAAATTTTAGTGGTGAAAGTTCAATTCTAGCAGTGAAAATCGAACTTTCATAGTGAAAATTCAATTTTAGCAGTGAAAGTCCAATTTCAGCTGTGAAAGTTCAATTTTAGCAGTGAAAGCTCAATTATAGCAGCAAAAGCTCAACTTTAACAGTGAAAGTTCATTTTAGCAGTGAAAGCCCCATTTCAGCAGTGAAAATTCAATTTTAGCAGCGCTGTGATCTCAAATCACAGGCAGGCTTATTTCAAAAGCTCTCCCGCACAGGGAACCAAGAACAGCAGCAGTGGCACCGTTTAACTTTGTATTAATTACAAATACGAATTACGAACATTACTACCCCCCCTCCCCACGGATAAACCAAGCCAGCCCGAGCTGCCCCTCGGCACGGATCCCACAAACGCCTCCTGCGGCTCCTCCCCGCTCACTTACACGGTCTGCACGTCCGTGGCCAGCCCGGCCAGGCCGATGTAGAGCCTTTGGCCCATGGGGAAAATCTTCTGGAAGTCCGTGGTCACCGTCTGCGCCTGGATGCCGAAGCGCCGGTCGGCGGCGATGGCCACGCAGTCCTTGCCCCTCATGGCCATGACGGCCCCGCCGTTGTAGGACATGATCGACTGCGGGGGAGCGGCGGCTCAGGGACACCGGAGCGGCCCCGGGGGAACCCCGGCCCGTCCCGGCCCCGCCGCTCCGGCCCTCACGGAGCGGCCCCGGCCCCCGCGTCCCCCCGCGCTGTGCCGGGTCCTGGAGCCGCCCGCGGGTCTCACCATGGCTGCGGCTGTTCGGTCCCTGCTCTGTCACCGCTGTGTCACCGCTCTGTCCCCACACGGGTCCCGCTCTGTCACCGCTCCGCTCTCCGCCCGGGCTCCGCTCCGGCCCCGCCGCGCTGCCGCCGGTCCCGCCCCCAACTCTTCCCATTGGCTGCCGTACCCGCTGGTCCCGCCCCAGCCACTTTCCATTGGTCTCTAGCACCGCCACTCTCACCTCCAACGCTTTCCATTGGTCTTCGCAACCGGTAGTCCCGCCTTCCACGCTCCCCATTGGTTGCCACCGCCCCCTGAGGCCCGAGCGCTGCCGGTGATTGGCGGGACTGATGAGGCTCCCGCAGCTGATTGGCTGAGGCCGGCCAGGGTGGGCGGGGCCGAAAAGTGACGAGTCACAGTGAGAGCGCGGGGCATGACGGGAGTGGAGGGGCACGACTGGAGACATGGGAACAGCTGGGATAATGGGAGAACAGCTGGAAAAATGGGGAATGGCTGGGAAAATGGGGAACAGCTGNGAAAAATGGAGAACAGCTGGAAAAGGGGGAACAGCTGGATCAGGACAGGTCTGAATAAGTGGAGGCACAGCTGGATCAGTGGGGGAACAGCTGGATAAATTGGGAACATCTGGATAAATGGGGAACAGCTGTATTATGCACAGCTGGATCAGTGGGGGAAGAGCTGCAGCAATGGGGAACAGCTGGAAAAATGGGGAACGGCTGGATCAGTGGGGGAACAACTGGAGAAATGGGGAACGGCTGGATGAGGGGGGGAACAACTGGAGAAATGGGGAACAAATGGATCAGTGGAGGCACAGCTGGATGAATGGGGAACAGCTGGAAAAATGGGGAAACAGCTGGAGCAATTGGGAAAAGCTGGTTCGATGGGGAAACACCTGGATGGGACACAGCTGGATCCAGGGGACACAGCTGGAACAATCACATCTCCACCTTGGAGAGTGGGGACAAAGTCCCGAGCTCGCCCTGAGGGGCCGGGCACAGCCGATCCAAAGGGGATTCTCCCAAAAATCTCCTCGGGAAGCGCTGGCACGGAGGGCACCGTGGCCTGGGAGCGGAGCCCAGCCCCTGCCTGCTGCGGTTTTAACGTGGATTTTTAACGTGGATTTTAAAAGTGGATTTTTCAAGTTGGTTTTTGGGGGTGTTTTCCATCGCGGAAGGCTCCTGGCAGCAGCCGGAGCCGAGTCCCGCGCGGTGGGAACAGCCCAGGCAGAGCCCGGCGGGGATCCCTGGGATCAATCCCAGCGCTCCTCGTGCCCTGGGCTAAACCGAGAATTCCATCCTTTCATTCCATCAAACCCAGCTCAGAAATGGAATTTACGGGAGTTTCAGGGGAGGGGAAGCTCAGTCTGGCAGTCTTGGGGCCACCTTCAGCTTAATTTTGAGGCAAACTGCGGGGTTGGGAAGGAAACGGGATTTCAGGTCCGATGTTCACGCTCCAAAACGTCTTTGTGGGAGCAGGCGGGGAGCGGGTTTGGGCACACCGGGAGCTGCTCCTCCGCCGCGGAGGGAGCCACGAACAAATCCCTGCCTCTGGAATTTTCTCCCGATCCGGCTCCGTCCATCCCGGGCCGCTCCTGGGGCGGGTCCCGGGAAAAGGGGGGAAAAAAGGAGCGGCCGCGTCCCTGGGTGGGCTCGAACCACCAACCTTTCGGTTAACAGCCGAACGCGCTAACCGATTGCGCCACAGAGACCGCGCTGACAGCGCCCCGCGCCCGCCAGACTCGGAGCCGAGCCGGGAACGGGACACGGGGAACGGGGACACCGGGACACCGGGACACAACGACACCGGGACACCGGGACACACGGACACCGGGACACCGGGAACGGGGACACAGCGACACCGGCAATGGGGACACGGGGAACGGGGACACCGGGACACAGCGACACCGGGAACGGGGACACACGGACACCGGGACACAGCGACACCGGGACACAGCGACACCGGGACACAGCGACACAGCGACACCGGGACACCGGGAACGGGGACACAGCGACACCGGCAATGGGGGCGCAGGGACACCGGGATCACCGGGACACCGGGAATGGGGACACCGGGACACCAGCAGTGGGAACGGGACAGAGGGAACGGGGACACCGGGACACCGGGACACCGGGACACCGGGACGCGGGCACCGGGCAGAGGGCAGGGCGCGGCGGGGTGGCCGGGGCCAGGGGACTTCTGAACTTAGACCCTGCGGTCGCTTCGCCTCGTATTAGCACTGGCAAATCCAAAATCGTTTTTAATGACACATACCACCCCCACCCCAGCTCACCCCGGATCGAGGGCTGCGCTGGACTTTTCTCAGCTCAACTAATATCTTTTTAATGACTTTGGGAGGGGGCAGAGCCCGGCTCTGCCCTAGAGCCTGGATTGCTCCAAACAGATGTTGGAGCAGAGGGAGGGGGATGCTCTTCCCTGCCAGGGACTTTCTTCTAAAGTTCAAACGAGAGGGGAGCTTTCAATCACCGCTAAAAATGTATTTCTCCCCATTGAACAATGGGCTTCTTTCTGCGCCCGAGGGTACTCGGCTGCGATCGCGTTTCTGCTGCCGGAGAGGAGAAACCTCCGGTTTTAGGGCAAGAAAAACTCAGCTTCGTAAAGGGCTCTTCCCCGCGCAGGTTATTTTCGTAGCTCTGCATCCTTCCTGCGTTCACCTTCTATGGAAAAAAGAAATAAAAATAATACAAAATTGTACTAACGAGGCACTAATCCTCCTTCCGCGCTGCAGTCCTTCCCCGCCGCACAGGAGCCGCGCAGATCTCGGCAGTGAAGCCGGGCAGTGAACGNAGCTGGAAAAATGGAGAACAGCTGGAAAAGGGGGAACAGCTGGATCAGGACAGGTCTGAATAAGTGGAGGCACAGCTGGATCAGTGGGGGAACAGCTGGATAAATTGGGAACATCTGGATAAATGGGGAACAGCTGTATTATGCACAGCTGGATCAGTGGGGGAAGAGCTGCAGCAATGGGGAACAGCTGGAAAAATGGGGAACGGCTGGATCAGTGGGGGAACAACTGGAGAAATGGGGAACGGCTGGATGAGTGGGGGAACAACTGGAGAAATGGGGAACAAATGGATCAGTGGAGGCACAGCTGGATGAATGGGGAACAGCTGGAAAAATGGGGAAACAGCTGGAGCAATTGGGAAAAGCTGGTTCGATGGGGAAACACCTGGATGGGACACAGCTGGATCCAGGGGACACAGCTGGAACAATCACATCTCCACCTTGGAGAGTGGGGACAAAGTCCCGAGCTCGCCCTGAGGGGCCGGGCACAGCCGATCCAAAGGGGATTCTCCCAAAAATCTCCTCGGGAAGCGCTGGCACGGAGGGCACCGTGGCCTGGGAGCGGAGCCCAGCCCCTGCCTGCTGCGGTTTTAACGTGGATTTTTAACGTGGATTTTAAAAGTGGATTTTTCAAGTTGGTTTTTGGGGGTGTTTTCCATCGCGGAAGGCTCCTGGCAGCAGCCGGAGCCGAGTCCCGCGCGGTGGGAACAGCCCAGGCAGAGCCCGGCGGGGATCCCTGGGATCAATCCCAGCGCTCCTCGTGCCCTGGGCTAAACCGAGAATTCCATCCTTTCATTCCATCAAACCCAGCTCAGAAATGGAATTTACGGGAGTTTCAGGGGAGGGGAAGCTCAGTCTGGCAGTCTTGGGGCCACCTTCAGCTTAATTTTGAGGCAAACTGCGGGGTTGGGAAGGAAACGGGATTTCAGGTCCGATGTTCACGCTCCAAAACGTCTTTGTGGGAGCAGGCGGGGAGCGGGTTTGGGCACACCGGGAGCTGCTCCTCCGCCGCGGAGGGAGCCACGAACAAATCCCTGCCTCTGGAATTTTCTCCCGATCCGGCTCCGTCCATCCCGGGCCGCTCCTGGGGCGGGTCCCGGGAAAAGGGGGAAAAAAGGAGCGACCGCGTCCCTGGGTGGGCTCGAACCACCAACCTTTCGGTTAACAGCCGAACGCGCTAACCGATTGCGCCACAGAGACCGCGCTGACAGCGCCCCGCGCCCGCCAGACTCGGAGCCGAGCCGGGAACGGGACACGGGGAACGGGGACACCGGGACACCGGGACACAACGACACCGGGACACCGGGACACACGGACACCGGGACACCGGGAACGGGGACACAGCGACACCGGCAATGGGGACACGGGGAACGGGGACACCGGGACACAGCGACACCGGGAACGGGGACACCGGGATACCGGGACACCGGGAATGGGAACGGGACAGAGGGACGGAGGGACAGAGGGACAGAGGGAACGGGACAGAGAGAATGGGAACACCGGGACAGAGGGAATAGGAACGGGACACCGGGACAGAGGGCGAACGGGACGCCGGGAACGGGACACCGGGAATTGAAACGGGACATCGGGAACTGGATACGGGAACTGGGCACCCGGAAGGGGACACCAGAACGGGGACCGGGAACAGGACACCGGACACCGGCCCCAGGCACAGGGACACGGGACACCGGGACCAGGGCAAGCGGGCACTGAGACCGGCACCGGGAACGGCTCCAGCAGGCACCGGCCCCGCCGTCCCGGGAGCCGAGACAGCGGAACGGCGAGACCCCCGGGCACGGGACCACCGGGACCACCGGGACCACTGGGCACGGGATCACCGGGACCACCGGGCACGGGACCACCGGGACCACCGGGACCACTGGGCACGGGATCACCGGGACCACCGGGCACGGGGTCACCGGGACCACCGGGACCACCGGGCACGGGATCATCGGGACCACCGGGACCCTCCGGAACCCCCGGGCACGGGACCACCGGGGATCCCCGGGCACAGGACCACCGGGACTCCCGGGACCCTCGGGACCCCCGGGCACGGCAGGGGAGGCGGCCGAGCCCTCGGTAATCCCGGGCGTGCGGGAGCACCGCGCTCCGCTCAGCGCCTCCCGCTCCTCTTCCTGCCCCTTTCCCCCTCCTTTATTTCATTTCCTTCCTGGCTTTTCCTTTTTTTTTTTTATTTAATTTTTCTTCTCTTTTCCTGCCTTTTTTCTTTTCCTCCTTCATGTTCTTCCCCCCATTTTTCCTTTCCTTTTCTCCTATTCCTTTTTCATCCTTTTCCATTTTATTTTTTTTCTCCAGTTTCTCCGGTTTTCTTCCCTTCCTTCTCCCCGTCATTTTCCATCTTTCCCTAATTTCCCTCCATTTTTTCTTACCTTCCTTTTTTCCCTCCCTTTCCCCCCCGATTTTCCCATTTTCCCTTTCTTTTCCGAATTTATCTCTATTTTCCTTGTTTTTCCACCTTCATTCCCCGCTTCTTCTCCATCTCCCCTTTTTAGTTTCCCTCTGTTTCTCTTTTTTTCTCCCCTTCTTTTCCTTTTTTTCCTTTTCTCTAATTTCCCTCTATTTTTATTCCCTTTCTTTTTCCCCCTCTCTTTCCCCCCTCTCATTTTCCCTTTTCCTTTTCTTCCTCTCATTTCCCCTAAATTTTTTCCCTATTTTTTTTCCTCCCCCTCCCTCCAATTTCCCATTTTCCCATTTCCTTTTCTTTCTCTCATTTCCCCTAAATTTTTTCCGTAATTTTTTCATCCCCCTCCCTCCAATTTTCCATTTTCCCTCTTGAAATTCCCTTTATTTTTTTTTCCTCCTTTTTTTTCCCCTTTTCCCTTTCCTTTCCCCTCGGAGCACCGAGAGTCCCGCTTATCCCTGGCCACAATTTGGGGCAAAAAAAGCTTTTCGAGGGCGGGGAGGGACACGGGTTCCGGAGCTTCCACCGAAGCATTTTGGGGCCATTCCAGCGGTTTTTGGGGCGTCCCGGGGGTCTCTGCGAGCACCGGGGCTGGGGGGTTCGGGGGGGGTCCCCCCCAATCTCGGCCCCTCATTCCCCTCCCCCACAGCCCCCCCAAAGGAATGAGGTCACGTGAGGCGGGCGGGGCCTGGCGGCGGCTGGAGGTGGGAAAAAAT
>VWZS01004689.1:0-73728 GCA_013397075.1 Rhabdornis inornatus | reverse complement strand
TAATAAAATTTAGTTGAAATTTCTGGAGAATTTTAGTAACAACAGCAAAAAATCCCTCTTGGAATTAGATTGTAATTGCACCTAAAATACTCCTGTTATTGTTATGTTAATGTGTATAGAATTTTATTTTCATACCATGTTTGAATAGAAATTTTCTGAGTAAGTATTTTTGTATTCTTATTAGTTCTCTTTACATATATTTTGAGTGCTTATTCTTTTGATGTATGTCTGTTATAAAAACAAGGTGTGACTAGTCTCTCTCTTCAGTTGTAAGTTCTACTCACATGTAGTAGTGTTTCAAAGTGCTGCACATGTGAACAGGGTGAGAATGCAAGTTAGCTGGTTCTCTAATGGAAATTAGTTCTGTCATTCTGATATCTAGAGAGTATCCTTGTCTTAGCATAGTCAGTTGTGCACATTTCTGATATCACAATTAAGTATTGTTTTGTTTTGTTTTGTATTGTCAGATGGCATGAAGAAATCTGTGGTCATGTGGAATATCCCTGCCGTTTCCAAAATCCTGCTGCCAGGTTGCAGGCAGTCATTCCTTATAGAGTCTTTGCTCCCTGCTGCCTTATGGAAAGCTGTGAAGAATATTTGCTTCAGCTAATTCCTCAGTGCCTCTCAGCTGCTTATGCCACGCTGGGTACCCACCCCTTTTCCAGGCTTGATGTTCTGATAGTTCCTTCCAACTTTTCCAGCCTGGGAATGGCTAGGTAAAGAAACTTCTTAGTATCTAATCTGGTGTATTTTGTTAGACTCCTCCTTATCAGCTTGTTAACAGTGTTAAGTTGCTGTCAATATGAAGTTGCTGTGCTATTTTTCTTAAACCAAACTCAAAACTCTTGTTCTGACTTGATGTGAGTAGGCTTGTTTGCATCCTTTGTGACCTTTAATTTTAGTTTTGACAGGGCCTAGGGAAGGAAAATATAAGCTTATTAGAAATGTGGGTCTGAGTTTTTACATTTGTCAAACTGAAGTTCTTTTGTTGGTTCTGTTGATCTAAATACTTGATTTCATTGTCTTGTTTTCTTTTGGCATTGATTTTAGCCTTGTATTTTGGCAGAATAGGAGTATGTTAAAATCCAAATCTAGAGTTTCTTCATAAGCATTTCCCATGTATGAGTTTCCAGTGAAACACTTATCTTCAGAAGCTGAAGGCAAATAGTAAGGATTATATTATGAAGTTTTCATGGAATTGTGAAGGATCTCAAGCCTGTCCTCTGAATGGCACCTGTTCTCTCCAGCAATTTGACTGTACTGCTCAGATTAGTGCCATCAGCAAAAACTGATTGTCTGCATTTGATCCCACTGCCTGTGTCACTTAAAAAGATGTTGTACAGTGCCAGTCCCATAATTGACCCCTGAGGATACCACTTGTCAGTGCTCTCTACTTGGACAATGAGCCATTCACTGCAACCCGTTTGAGTGTGACCATTCAAACAATTTCCTTATCCACTGACTGCTCCTCCCATAAAATCCATGTCTCTCTAGGTTAGAGACAAAGGTGTTATACAGGACAGTGTCCAATGCTTTGCATTCAAGTAGAGGACATCAGTTTCCTTTCCCTTGTCCACCACTGTTGTAGCCGCATCTTGGGAGGCCACCAAATTCTCAGGCATGATTTGCCGTTAGTGAGCCATGTTGGCTGTCACCAATCACCTCTTTATCTTTGATGTGCCTTCACATAGTTTCCAGAAGGATCTGCTCTATGCTTTTGCTACATACTTTGAGTAGAGGCTGACTGCCCTGTAGTTCCCCAGGCCATCCTTCTCTACCTTTTTGAAAATGGGGACTGTGTTTCTTTTTCCAGTCAGTGGGAATGTCACTGATGCCAATAAGATCATGGCTCTGCAGACCATATTTATTCCCTGTACTGCATGCATTAGCATAGAAGCTTTTAAGATGGGCCCTTAAGGGAACTGACTTACTGGCTGGAATTCCTTTGTACTGCTCTTCAGGTGCCCTTGTGCTGACCTGTGACCTCTCTCCAGGCTCTGGGCATCATATGAGTGGGATGGATTGAGGTTCCCCTTCCCCAGAAACATTAATTTAAAGCACTAGTCACAAACCTGGCAAGCCTAGGACTGAAGATGTTCTTACCCTTCTCTGACAGATGGACGTCATCAGCAGGCCAGGTTTTGCAGAGTGAGTCCCATGGTCCAAGTCGCCAAATTCCCGGTGTGGCACCAGTCCTATAACCTTTAGCTGATTTGCCAGATTTGACTGGCCCTATCAAGCTGTAGATTATTTTTTTCTACAGCTTTCTTCTTTCAGTCCTCTTTTGGGTTAAAAGTAGCAAATTATGTTGGCACACTGACAATATTGTATAGTTTTTAGTATTTTATTTCGTTAAAACCTAGAAAATTTAAAACTTTAGCATTCGGTCGCCCTCCTCTGTCATATAAGGCTCATTGCTTTCTAGATACCTTTTGCTGGTTACTGAGTTTTCAGTGATAGTTCTTCACTCAATGAAATCATCATATTGGTTTGTGCACCTGCTACAAATTCTCCAGTTCTTTGCCTGGTGGGTTGATTTGGAGTGAGGTGTGGTACTCTGTGCCATAATCTCAAAGCCGTATGAAATTTGTTGCTGCTCTGCAGTCTTCTGTGACTTCAGAGCCATGGTACTGAAGGGTTGGCACAGGGCCTTGCTATAATTGAGGAAGAAACCAGCCATTTGACTTAGCTGTGAGATAAAAGCAGGGATCTGCAGAACTGTGAAAGGCAAGACACACAAATAGTTCAGAATGAAAGAGAAAGCAGATAGGCTTTGCAGATGGGCTAAAATTACAGCACACAGTAGCAGAAATCTTCAAGATTTAGTTGTTGAAATGCTATTGCTCTTCAGGAATTTTCAGTGCCTTCTCTGCATATACCTTTCCCAGAATTTATGGGGGAAAGGTACCTGCAGGGAATTCTGTTGCAAAACCATCTGTCATTATCTGAGTCCAGACTGCGTGTTCAGAATACTGTAATTGTGTTTTCTTTGTGAAGGAGATAAGATGAGAAAAACCTGTGCTTTTATTCTCCTATGCTTCATCTAACCACTGCCAGTTCCAAGCAATCCATGTCATTGAAAATAAGGATGAAAGAAGGGGCATGCATACTTCCTGATGGCTGTCATTTAACAGTGCATCAAGCCAAACACATTCCAATTTTTCAAAACCTAACTAATTTAAGAACTAATTTAAGGTGTTTAAATGTCAAGTTGTATTTGGACAGGAGATTAAGTGACTCATAATAGCTCATTTGTTCTTGTTTGATGTGATTTTCCTAATAGAAACTCATATGTATATAGCAAGCTACTTAAATGGTTAATTCCTATGCATGCAATAATAATTGCCTAAATTGCTTAAACTAACAATAAGCTGTGTGCAAAACCATGTCAAAACCCACACAAAGAAAAAAAGGTAGCAATTACCTTGAGTTAAAAAGTTGGCTGTAGTATTTATTTTTTTATCTTCAAGTCCATCTGTAGCAGTACAAACATAATACAGCATGCCAGTGCATAGAAGATGTTGTTATGAGAACTCTAATTGGACTCCTGTCTACCAGGGAAGGAAAAAGACATTAATTTTAGTCATTATCTGAAGTATTCATGCTTTATGGCATTTGGTGCTTTTCTTTGTTCCTCCCTTGATTATACTTACTGTGCTTTTCACATCTCAGAATGCTTCTTATTTAGGAGCGATGTTTTCCCCAACATTTTTGATTGGTATGAAATTATGGTAGTTCTTGCACAGAATTATCTAATGAGGTGTTTTGAACTGTCTATTTCAGTGGCACCTGCTGTGGGTCAGCTGCATTTTTCTTGAAGTCTGACAGATGCATTATGAGCAAAACGGTAGTTGAAAGCATATTCATTGGACTTGTGTTTTCTGTTCATATTTTCCCATGTTTTAAAATTTGCTATGGACTTCTGTATGGAAATACATAATAATTGCAATCATTTCCTCCTGCTTCCTATAGATCTTTGAAGCTGGAGGATTTAGTTTTCCACGCTTTAGTTTTATACTGTTTAGTTTAAGTGATTCTGTACAGCTTCTCATAAATTCATGCTAGTAAAAGAACAATGTGACCTACACATCTTTGTTGGTATTATGTTGAACTGTATAGAAATTAAATTCATAAAGCATTGTGGGCCAAATTTAAATAGCTTAAAATCCTGAGATTCAATGCTTTCTCTAGAATTTTGATAATCTTATGAACATGTAGCAGCAGTAAGTTATCTAATTTTAAATTCTTTCACTAGCAGAAGAGAGCAAATTGGAGTAAAAGGAGTAGGGAAGTGTGAAAGAAGACAACTACCGGGCCCTAGGGCTTCTAATTAGGTTGTTCATGGAAGAGATCCCTGACCACACACTACATTGAAAGGTGTATATCATTCATGCACTCAGAGAGCTAAGAGGTTAAAATCAGGGGATTAACAGTAGCACTGTGTTTTGATGCTTTTGATGATATGGTACTTCCCGAGGAGTTGTTGACCCCATTGTCATTTAAACATCAGAGGTATTTCACAGTTACAGATGCTCTCATATGAGCCAGCAGCTACTCATATGAACAGAGCTGAAGGAAAGATTTCAGATGAAAAGTAGGGTCTGTGATTTAGCTGGTTGTTTGGGCTCCTCAAATCAGTACACTTCCAGTCTAGTTTTGTTGATTCCATTTGAAAGCCTAGTGTTCTGACATCTCTTCTCACTGACCTACAACTCAATTTCCTTTCCTTTTTTCAGAACCTGAAGAGACTCTGAATTCCTTGTTCTTTTTAATTCCCTGAGGAAAAACATTTTTTCAAATATAGAAACTCTAACTTTTGGTGCCACTGGAGCCTGCACTTGAGACTTTAACTTCTCTTGCAGTGTTTAACTGCTTTAGCTCTTTCAGTCACACTAATCTCTTGTGTTTCTGTGGTGTTACAAACTGCTTAGCAGCTTTCCACTTCTTCAGAACGTATGTGCTGATATTTATTTTACTCCCCCAAGAACTGTAAGCCTCTGCATTCAGTTGAAATTCTCTTTTTGAAACAATGGTTTTTAAAGTTTTTTTTTGTTTCCAGCACACATTGTTTAAATAATGTAAGATTACTGCTTTTTTTCTGTTTAAATTGATGTATTAATGTACTAGTTTTTTAGTAAGTGCTAGCACAAGAAAATTTTCTTATCTGAGTACAAATAACCTTATAAGTACAAATACTTATCCGAGTATAAATAGCCTTTCTAGGCACTTCACATGTTGCTGGAATCTAGAGGAGTGTGATGAGGAAGGTGTCCTTTGGTGTATACCATGCTCCTAGTTTTACCTTAAACTCTTACTATTAGTATTGACTGTGGGATAGATGGGCATCTGGTCTAACCTAGTTTATCTGTATTTACAGACAATTTTGCCTAGCAAAGTTAGTGGAACCAAAGAACTTCTAAGCAAGATTTTGACATTTTCAAAACAGGATCCTAATATTAGGTTATTTGAATTCTATTTAGGCTCTAAAAGTAGTGGCCTTATTTTCAGCTATGCTGGATACCCTTGAAAGCCAAATGGTTTTTTGATGATGAGGATGCTTGGGATATTTATAAATCAGGTCAGCTTATATAGCTGACTAAATATGGATTTAGCAACCGAGCTTTCAATTCCTGTTCGTAAAGATCTTATTCACTCTTCCCCTGTCATGTTAAAAATTGTCTTTGGTACATACACTTTTCTTCTTTGAAGAAAGAATATCCATTTCTTCAAAAAATGTTATCTCAGCAGAACTCTTGAGTCTTTCCAGTCTGTGTCACCAAGGTTGTTAACTTCTTAAATTGAAAAGGGAGAAGACTGAAGCAGCCTCTTTGACCAGTGCATCTGTAGCCACCATTTGTCTCTTCTGTATGTCTGCAATGTTGCGATGACAACTGATAAGCCCGTAGAAAATCAGCCAGGACTACTGGAAAACATTCAAATGTCAAAGTTAAATGTAAAACCTTTAATATTGTTCAGTCTTGCAGAACTGTGTTTTACTATTTGATACAACTGTAGAAGCCTTTTCTGAGTCAATACAAACGTAGACACACTTTTTTTGCATATTTCCAGTTGTTTTAGTTTGACAAAATACTCACAAGAGTAATTCTTTACCATTTAGTTTATTTTTTACATATCACTAGTTAGCTATCCACACAGAAATAATCATGTACAAAATATAAAACTAGAGGTAAATATACAGTGAAAGAAAAATTGAGTCTTAGCTGTGCTTGTAGTAAATCAGAGTATGTGGCTGTACCGCACATGCATATGGACTTAGTGTCATTTAGAAGTTGTGTGAATTGATACAAAGAGGTAACTGGGGCAACCACCAAGTCGCAGCTGAAATACAAATAATAGATTTATTTCATTGACCCACTAACAACGTTGGGCAGAGACCCACAGGAACGCAGCCTCTGTTAGGTTTAGTTCATCCCAGTGAAAAGAGACCCACAGGAACATAGGCTCTGTTAGGCTTAGTTTGCCCCAGTGCACAGTGGGGAGCCTGCTGCCTGCCCCAATATATCTTGTGCATGCACAGTTTATTACAAGGTGGTGTTTTTATGATCTCACTCTCTCCCAGCAGGAGGCTCAAGCATGTCTGTGTTATCTCTACACAGGAATTCTACTTCTCCGAACAGGTAGAGGATGAACACTAGGCATAATAAATGGAGTTTTACAGCAGAAACAGTTGTAGCATTCCTACCTGCACGGTTACTTTGGGAGAAATCGTTCCCTCCTTCTCACCAAATTTACTGGTTTTAACCCTTTCCTCCCGACTGTTGTTGGAGATATTTGCTGATATTAGCTGAAGTCCGAAGTATAGTTTGGTACCACTGCAATCACTGTCCTTCATCCAGTTGTCATTTTGGCATCAAAACAGGATTTGGAGTACTTCAGGCATAATGTATTTCCTTATTAATGTGCCTTGTTGGTCTATTAACTTGTAACAGGTACCGTTTTAACAGAGAAGCCAGATGTGTTTTCTGCAGTATCAGGGGGATTTCTTTCATATTTCTGATAGTCTTCCATAGAGCTTTCTCAGTGCTTTTGGAAGACAAGGTACAGTATTTACCTGTCATAAGATGCTTCTCTTATGGGATAGTATTACAAGAAGATAACATCTCAGTCTGACATTAGTGACCAAAATTAATACGAAAAAAGATGTTTTAGAACATATGGACTTACTTATGTTTCATGTATGCAACTTTACATTCCATTTTATTATTTATTCAAATATGCAAACATTACACTTGTAATTTTATGAGACAAATAAAGAATATTGTTTTAGGAGTTTAAAAATCACTTGCTTCTTTCGCTGTGTGGCATATGAATTCTTGAAATTCTTTTGTTAATTGAAGCTGGAGAGGTGGTGGGGCTCTTTTGATGTTCCTGTAGAATAGTAACTGCATGTTTTTTAAATTCTAGGATTAGAATTATGGCAGAGCCTGTTAACATCATTATAGTTGAGGGTGCCTAAGCATTTTCAATATAAACTTGTATTTCAGTGGTTTATAGCTGTAAAGTCTTGTTCCCAGCTGAAAGCTGACATAAAATGGTTTGGCTTAGGAAAACTGGGAGTAGCTATTGTACACACACTTGTGAGAGGCTAGCATGTTTCTATGCATACTGTGTTTGTATATCTATAAAAAATACATATATTATATGTATATGACTAATATATATCCATACCTGCCCTTTATATATGTGCATATATATGTGTGTAGGTAATACTAATAATTTTTTTTGTTGTATTAGTTGCATGGCATTTATAAAGTAAAAGTATAATTTTCCCTCAAAAGTGGCATATTTACGTGGAGAATATGGAGAAATTTAAAAATTTATTGAACACTGGGTTTGCAGTTTTGAAACTAATTTTCAGAATTCTTTCTCCCTGTGTCTTACGTTAAGTCTCAACTTTTTTCTCCTACCAATAGAGGTGTATAAGATGATTGAAATTACTTTTGCTTGTAGATCAGTAGCAATATAGTCTATCTAATGTTTAAAATTCAGTCAGCAGCATTAGATTGTTCCACTTAACTTTCTGAATCATATAAATAGTAAAGTGCTTGTTCAAGTGCAGAGATTTTGCATGTATATGCTGAGTAGTAAGAAAGAGATAATAAATGAAGCCAATTGTTTTGAAGCCTTAAGCTTAATTTTTAAAGGGCTGAAAGGAAGACACTGTTCAAAGCAGCCACAGGCTTCCGTCATGCAATTATCTCTGATCTGACTTGCTATACGAAGTATGTGGAGCTTTTGTAGTCTTTATGATAATTACTACTAGTCTGCAATTTACCAGCCCCACCTAGGAAGAATCCGATCCAGGTAAAAGATTTTAGATTTTAAATGTAGACTGCAAGACCAGTGATACTTAAAACAAACGGAAGTGCAGGGAAATCATTAAATCCATGCATAATACTTTACCTCTGCTGTAATTACCCCACCAAAACTGTGCAAACAAATTGGTGGCTTTATTTACCTTTTTGTAGCTTTGTTTGTTTTGTTGCTAACAGGAGTCTGGTTTAATGATCCCTGGCCCTTTTCTTGTACGAGTAGCAGTTTGAGTACCTTGCTGATGACAAGCTCAGAGTAGGCTAAGAGAATTCATGTTCCTAAAAACCATGATGTTGCTGAGCAAAAACTGTGCAGTCCTGTCCTTATGAGAAGTAGTGAGGAGTATGAGCAGTTGAGTGATCAATTCCTAGGCTCCATCCTTTGATTCTGGCCAGGGAAACTTTGGTTAGTCACACAGCTGGCTAGGCAGACTTGGTTTGCCTCTGCTCTGCTTGCCTACCTCTGGCCTGGAGCAATAGTTTTGTCTACACTTACGACACCATTCTGTTCCCAGTTTTGGGCTGCATGATAATGACACAGATACTAAGTGAATTAGGCCTGTGCTAGCATAATTAGCAGGTAGGAGAATATGCTGTATGAGAAGAGACTGATAGAGCTAGATTTGTTCAACCTGGGAATAGGTATTACTAATTGTGACTGGGCACTGTCTCCTGCTACCTGAGCACATGGTTGCAGAAAAGGCAGAGCCATGGTTCTCTCAGAAACAGGGAAAATATGTGAAGCAACATTGACAACATGTAGTGATAGAATTCAGACTAGATACAAAGAACCACAGTTACTGTGGTTAAGCATTGAAACAGGCAGTCCAGGGAGCCTGTGGAACCTCCATCTCAGGAGTTAGTGAAAAGAGGCCTCTTCAAGCTTGATTTTTTTGCCTGAGATTCCAAGCCTTCAGTGCTTTTTACCTGTGCTACCCCCCAGGGTTTATGTTCTGTTGCAAATGGCACCTCCCCTTCCATATTACATGTATTACTCATTCATGCTGCCATCGTATTTTGAGAACCTTTCAACAATGAAAGTAATTTGTTTTCAGAAAATCTGGGAAAGTAGTAGGAATGTATTCTTATGTTGCAGGTAAATAATTGGTGGGTATAGATGTTACAGGACATCTTTTGAAGAAACACTTATTTCCTAATTCCCTTTTCATCTCTTATCACTTGCAAAGGTTAAGGTAAAGTGAAAACTACAGCAATACTTGTTTTCTGAAACTTGATAAACTTCGAGTATGTTTTTCATTATGTAAATCCATAATTTTTGGAGACTTAGATTATTACCCTGTTGAAGGCGCTTTTTTTCCCTTTATTTGGAAATGTGTGCATGTTAGGATTGCTCTTTAGGGATCTGAGAGTCCTTGGAAGCATTCTGAAGTGACAGAAGTAAATGGTAGTCAAAAGAGACTAATATGTTCAGAGACCATTGTAGTTGTTGTTGGTTGATTTTGCAACTTGTTGGAGTATTTTGTAATTGGTAGTAGTTTGTGTCCTTCTTTGTGGATCTTTTTAAACAATTGACCCAAAAGTTCTTTTAATTAAGAACAAAACCAAAATCTGGCCCAAAATTGCGAAACAAGGTTATCAAAGGCTTTATGTATTTTTGCACTGATTTAAAGAGATTTTTCCACTTCTACTAGCAGGGCATGTTTGAGTGGATTTCCTGTGAAATGGTGCTAGAAGAGCCTGCTTTTCATATTGTTCCTTTTCCTTCTCAAAAGTTAAAGTCAAAATAGAAGCTGTGATAAGAGGAAATTCAAGTCTAAACTGGTTGTGAAGGAAGTGGAAGAATAACAGAATGTTTACAAACACAAAGAGATGTCTGTATAAGATTTATGTTTCTCCTAGTCTGTCAGTCAGACTTTTCCTGCTGATTTTGGTATTTTTCTAGAAATGCCATTGTCAGGTAACTTCAAGTGAGCAACACACAGGGGCTTTTAGATCTTCTGAAATGCATAAAAACTAAACTATTTACTCTGGGGCAGAGATTCAAGGTTTCGGGTTTTTTCCTTCCAGAAAGCTTGAGAGGAAAGACAAATTAGAGGCAAAAATAGCATTAGCTCGAAAGAATCCAGACAAGACATTTAGAACATCACTACAAAGTGGTGGAGATTGGGTGTTTCTCTGCAAGTAATAATTTTTCTTGTAACCATGTATTTCTTCTACATTTCTCCACAAGGCTTACCACAGTCATATTCTGTCAAGTCAACTTATCACAGTCATCTTCTATAGTTAGTGGAATAATTTATCGGTCATTAAGAATGACTCCTCTTCTATGACCACCATCAGAGGTTGTAAGATTATAGTTTCAATTTTACTGAAATTTCCTTATTGACTGCTAAGTGGTTGGGTAGGAGTTAAATGAGGCCTTCACCACTACACTCCTTTGCAGGGGATTTTGGCCTTGTGGTTTTCCAGTGGTTTAAGGTTAGTTTCTGCTCCCAAAATTAAGCAGTTTCTCCAGGAAATTCTTACACAAAATCTGGTGGTGAAAGCTCTGACTTGATATAAATCAGGAGCTAGGAATGCCTCTCTCATGACAGTTGGGATTCTATTTATATTTTTTTGAGACCTCCTGCAAGTACTTTATTATATACCCATTGCCTCTGACTGGTAACTTTATCTTCCTAGATCTGTTTAGTTTTAGGTCTTATTAATGCTTGAGCGCTTTGAAAACTCATCTCAAGGTGTCTATTTTAATAGCACTGGGACTTTGGATTTTTTCCCACTTTTTTTCAGCTGCTGCAAGTCTTTTTTCTAAGTTCCATACCATTCACATCCTCTATGCTATTCTACAGTTAAGTCTCTTTTCCTCATATATTGTGATTCAGTACTAGCTTTGATCATGACCATTCAGTTAAGTTTTCCTCTGCTTAATTACTTGGATCCTATACTTCCTGCATTTGCTAATCTTCCTGTTTCTTTGCTGTCCTATCAATCTGTCACTTGGGAGACTTCATTCCTGAAGAACATTGTTAAACAGCTTATTTGAACTTAGAATGATCCTTTTGGCTTGAACATTTTGGTAATCCCTTTTTTGCTCTGCTCGCCAACATCTTCTAGAATGGGGCTTCTCAAGGGCCTAGGTTACTTTTGATGAGAGGTAATAGCCAAAACTTTTTAGTGCCTCATGATCAGTTGCTGGTTGTCTAAGCGAAGTTCTGATATTCCCTTGCTGTGTGAGATCTGAGGTTTTCCTCTAATTTTGGCGGCTGTGGCCTTCAAGCTGTTCTAGGGTTTGGCATATCATCTTCAGGAGACACCAGCATGTGTCAAAAGGCATAATTTTCATCTGCCACGTGTTCTGTGCTTTTTAGAAAAGTAAATCCGGTCTGTTTGGCTAATGTTACTATTTTGACGTTTTAGTGCTGATTACCTAAATTTGCTTCTGAATCCACTGCTGAGCTGTGATTATGACATTCAATAAGCTGCTGCTCCTGTTTGGCTAAGAGTGCAGTACTTATTTTTTCAACACTGCCACCATCTCATGCTGGCAGCTTTGGACCTATTTTGCCAAGGAATATAATCTCTTCTTTCTATCTGGCTTCTTTCCACTGTGTGTCACTTCCAGCTGCTTTACACACCACTGCAGAACCGTATGTTAGTTTTCTTCGAAATTAAATAGCCTTCTGCTTATTTGGTTTGTGCAAGAACATTTGGACATGAGTGTGTAAGTGGTTTATCACACTTCCACAATAAAGTTTTTTATTTTTAGATGAGAAGTTCTGTTTGTTTACAAGGCCTGATGGCTGGCAGAACTGCTAAGAATAGCTTGAGCAATGTTACATTTTCAGCAAAGTACACATTTTTGGTAGATACTATAGGAAACACTTGGTCCAGCAACTGTAGAGAGATCTTACTATCCTTCTCTGGTTTTTTTGGAGTGTGTGTGTTGAGAGGATTGGCCAGCCTTCTCTTTTGATTTTTTTCCCTGCAATAAGACAGGAAGGGACATAGTACTTCCTTGCACCTTTTGCTTGAAATAAACTCCCTGGATGCTGACTTGACTCACAAATGTTTTGTCCTGGAGGCCTATAAAACTGAGAAATTTAGTTGAGCTAAGTGACTTTTTGTAATAGGTTTAAGTCAGTCCAGCTCTTAGGCAGCGAGTACATTATGTACCTGTTCTGCATTGAAATCAATCTCAAATGCTAAAAGTTCACAATGATGGTGTTGAACTAATTTCTACTTTATAGATCAACTTGCTTAGACCCAGGAGAGTAACTTTAAAATTTATTCTAAGTGCCTTTGTATTTCTGCCTGAACAAAAAGTAGCCTTAAAAATTCCACACTTTTAATGGAGTTGACTGTGTTAACAAGTAATACAGTGCCAAGGTATTGGATGAATAAATAGTCTGAAGTAGTCAGTATGGAGACTCCTACATCTAGAGTCTGTACAGTTGGAGAGATGTACTTTCTACTTGATTTAGTCTGGCTCCCTGAGCTAAAGATTCCTTCCTCAGCATGAAGATGTTCATAAGAGTGCTTATTTTTTCACACATTGATGTTACTTTTGGAACGACATGGAACAGAAATTCCTCTCTAGTTTCCACAAGGAATAATCTATCTTGCCTGCACCAAAATCGCCCTGAGACCTGAAACAGATTGGAACCTGTGAATGACTGAAGGACTTGCTATAGAAACACACTGTTGATCCAGATTAAAACACTAATGGAGACCATAAGCATTATCATCCTCAGCAATAAACTCTCTTACCAAACTAAGCAGTTAGTATACAAACTATGTGGAATACTGTTTTACTGTGCTATTTACATGCAGTAACATGTAGTTAACACCAATGGGGATATCTTACCGGTGGGAAAGGTGGTTTTAGCTAAAACAAAGCCTGAAACAAAATAGGTTTCACTTGTTCACTGTCACAGGAGCACCAGAATGGGTATGATGTCCAAGAACTTTGTCCAACAGTCTGACACCATGATCTTTCTGTCCAGATGTTAGGCTGTGGATTGGTTGCCATAACACGAAAGACATGCTTCAAGTCCTGACATCTCCTGAGTTCTTAGCTTCTAGTTTGCCTTTTTGGAGATAACAGTGTTGTTTTCCCCTTTGTGAATGATCAAGCTTTGATCACTGCTCTTTGTCTCTGGATTTGGATATCTTTTTGAAGCCTGAGTGACCTGGGAGCTTGATGACCTGCTAAACTGCATGCGATTCTGAGAGCCTTGTCTCCCTGTGTGTTCCTCTGGGTGCTACCACTCCCAAGCATTCCCATTCATTCTCCATACGTGCATACTGTTGTAGTTCTCAGCAGAACTCCTGCCAAAGATGAAACACTACTGAGATGTTACATTCTGTGACTTAGTTCTCTCTCTGACATTTTTTCACAAAAGTTTTGTTAAAAGGTAGATCTTTTGACAACTTGTGGCTGTGGTGTTGAATTTGGGCTAGGAAAACACAGGACAGTTTTTGGCAGGACATGTAGGCCAGTAACAACCTTATAAGCTACAGGTATTTAAGGCATGTGGAAATACAGAGTGGAGGTACAGAGCCATTTTGAATCCTGTGCCTTATGTCAGCAAGATAAAGGTGCTGATCAACAGAGTACACAGACTTTCTCTCTGAAGAATATATACCACTAAGTTAAACAAGGCTGCTCAGGACCCTTCTTGTGGCTCAAGAAGACTCAGAGAATACAGAAGAAAACATAATGGAAAATGGGACTGCATCATAACTAGCATGACAACCTGGTTGTGATGAGCCAATAACACTTGCAAAGCCTCTTGCTTGGCAACAATCAAATCAGCTTTGGAGACTACAGTACTTAACTATGTTTATGTCCAACTAACTGGAGCTCTTGCAGAAATCACTGTGTAGAAGGAACACCACAGAGAAAGTCGTTGAACTGAAAACTTAACGAGAACCAGCATATTGATATCATACCCATATCTGAGAAGCATGGAATGACTATACCAAGAAAGGATTTTGCCATGAGAGCAGGACATAGCAGAATTAGATTAGTAAAACTCTGAAGCAGTGTCTGTTTCCTGAGAGCAGCTTGATATGATTAAACTTCTTGTGAGTTGACATCAGCAGGAGCTAGACACATCACATTGGTCTGGGCCAGTGTTTGAGCTAAGTACTTTGATCTGAGAAACTGGTAACTTAGATTTTTGCCTTAGTATCAGCTAGAGGATATAATTGATGGAGAAATAAGTTTCAAGAAGCTGGTAAACCAGACCTGCTAAGTTTTCCTTGCTCAAGTTCATGGTGTGCAGTTTTCAGTTTCTTCCCAACTCCCTCTTTTCCTGTATCATTGCAGTTAGCAGTAGAATCTACCAAATCAGTCATGGGTACCATATCATAACCTTCATGAAGTGGTTTCTGGATGAAACTGATTGGTACTTTGAGAACTGATGGAAGCAGCTGATGGAAGCAGCTTTAAAATATGTAAGGCAGAGGAAGATTTCAGAAAAAATGGAGTAAGACAGACATTCCTTTTTGTATATGTTCTGGCTGTCACTTTGTTTTATAGTTTTTCATTTTTTGTTTATGCTGTGTTGTTTGCTGGAAGGCATTTTCCATCAAGGTTGAAATGTTTTCGTGGCTGGCCTGGAGACACCATCCTGTCCTGACAGGTGAAGGCTTACTATCAGCTGCTCACACCTGTGTGACCTTCTGGCTGGACGGTGCAATCCACCTGTATTCAGTATGCACTGTGTGAAACAGGAAGTTCTTTTTTATTTTTTTTCCCCCACAGAATTTGGGTTATGTTTCAAGGCTTTCAGTATCTCTGTCATATGGGCACAAAATCCTAGAAAGACCCTGTAGTGGTGATGTGCAACACAGGGGAAAACTGAGAAACACCAATGTTTATCAAGGGGATTAAATGTCAATGAGGTTGCTCCAATTTTGCCACATGAATTCTTCCAGGAAATAGGAGACAGGATGTACTGTACCGCCTTACTGTCAGGAGTGAAAGGAATGTTGTTGCCTATGCTTGCTTATAATAAATATTTAATACTGCATATATTAATAGAAATGGAGAGAGAGAGATGCAGCTATTGATATAAACAGGTATAAAACCCCCAAACCCTATCAAAACAGGAAACATCTTTGCTTCTGCTTTTTCCCTGGAGGAAGGATCAAAGAAGAAACAATGTGCAACAGATGTTAGTCACATGGCTTAATGCAGTGTGATGTATAAAATACATACAGAATACAAAATACGTACAGAATACAAATTTGCTTCCAGTTTGATTGTTGTTAGTAGATTATCTCGACTGAAATCTGGTCAAAATATTCCCAAATTACACAAGTATGAAACAATTGAATTAGTCCTCCTCGCGTGTCTAATTGATTTTGGATGGTGAGGCTTGAAGAAAACTTTTGTAACTTTGTGTATATGTTACTTAAACCAGTGCTGTTCAGTCATGAGCTTTTGTTTATAGACTGTGTATTTCCTGATTTTCTCAAACATATAAAGGCTGTTAAAAGATAAAGATGATGAGTCCTGTAGTAGTCCATTTTTATTTTGGTTTATACTAATTTATTAATGTTGCTTTAAAGCTTAATGAAAGTAAGATTTTATTTTCTACAGTTGGCAAAAACTTTTTTTTTCAGTTGTCAAACTAAGAAAAAATCATGTTTACCAGTACAAGTCTTTGCATTCTATCTCAACTGCTATTGCAGCAATAGTCAGTTGAAAGTTATGTGTATTTTAACAGTCTTTCTTATGAATTACTTATTTTCATTATGATAGCATTGCTTTTTTAGTGCTGTATTAATATTCAAGTGGGAAGTGCTCGAAAAACTAATCAAAGCTACTAGAACACATTGATACAAACCTTACACCTCGCGTAACAGAGTGTAAACCTGCCCCCAGTGACTTCTTAGGTAACTCAGTAGTGTAACAAGAGCCCCTTTAGAAAGTGACTTTAATGGTAAATGGTTGCTTTGCCAACCAATGTTTAGTTGCACTACAGAAGTTAATTAAACTAAATCAAAAAGGTGTGTTATGGTAATTCTGCATTGTGCTTTAGTTTTATACACAAGTTACCAGGTATTATGTATGTGGTAAATTAGTAACAGGTATAAGCTATTGGATACATTGCATATTTGGTGTGAAACTGTGCTGTGCAAGATTGGGTACTACATTCTAGACACTCTAAAATTATTCTTGTAATGAATAGTAGTTGTGTCTTCAATTACAACCTGAGAAGATAGGTGGCAACTTTTTGTAGAAATGTGTGAAGAAATTTTCCAGTGATTAGTGGCAGTGTAGCAGTTTACTTAATGCAAAAAGGGTCCCCTTTTCTGAGGTATTTTTCATTTGTCTGACATTAGGGGCAGAGCATGGGTGCTATTTTTAAATAGAATTCAACAGATAAATACTTTATCCTTAGCAATGTTTGGCATCTCCCAGAAAAAACTTTTAATTAATATCTGCGTAACAAGTCTGAAATGTGCTAAATTTGTTATATTTGCATTCTAAATTGATTATTAATGTAGTATTTCAGGAGTGTAGAGTGGGAATTATTTATATTTTTCTCCATCTCAAAGCAAACCATTTTTTTACTTGTGTCTCTCTCTTCAGTCATATATTATCTTAAATATGATTCGTTGTGAAGGTAAGGAATGGAGTTTGTTATTATTTTGTGCCAGCAGCATTTGTTTATGAGCTTATATTTGTGGGCTGTTGTAACAATTTGACTTCAAATGGATGTATTTGAACTGCTATACAAAATTATATTCTGAACAGCGTACGTGTAACAAGAATGCTGAATGTGTCAAAACAAAAATACCTTTCTAGTAATAACTACCTTGAAAGTAGAAAATGACACAGCTGTTAGGTTTTTTTACTTGTTGCAGGTGAAGGTACCAAACATTCATCATTATATTTTTCCTCTGCTTACAAATATTGTCACATATCAATCATGTTATTGTGATAGCAGACCATTAAAAATTGTGCAAGCCAAAAGATTAGAAGGGTTTAACTTCTCTTTTTTTTTTCTCTGTGATTTACTGTTACTTAGAATTAATTTTAACATAAATTACTTTTTTGGTAAATGGAAATGAAACCTAGGATGACATAGTCTTATAGCTGTATTTTCATGGACTCTTGCCATCTCTAGATGCCTCTTCTCTGTCTATTCACATTTAGTCATCATTATTCTCACAGGCTGTCTCAGAATTCCCATAACTTCTCAGTCTCATGGAAAAGTCAACATTCTCCACAGTTTGCATTCTTCACATTTTGAGTAATACGTATTTGGTAGTTTTTTAAAGTATTGCTACCTGAATGCCTGGCTGAGGCGTGACCACTGTGCAGCTGTGTGCCACTTGGAACTGAATATGTTCTCTGTTTTTCTGAAAGTGCTCAGCCCTCCTCTATCGCTGCACATCCATTATAGCCAGAAGAAATTTCATAAATGTAACTGGCCTAAAAAACTTTGATTTGATATAATATATCCTGCTCTTTTGAAACACATGCATAAATCTTGTTAATGCTAATGGACACTGCATTACAAAGCTTACAAAGACAGGGAAGGATGACCATGTGTCTGAGATTTATATGGTCTTTGTGATGTTATTTGTAATGATTTCTGTGTTGCATTCAGGCATAAGTTTTTCCTCACAGGGTTCATATTTATGTCAATAGGAGGTATGCTTTCATAACTGCAGAGTGTAATTGTTTGTTTTTAAATACATGAGATATGGATCAGTGCTTAGAACCCAAGATTGTTTGAGCCAGAGAAATACCTAAATAGAGAGACAGAGGTAAAATGGCTATAAATATGCATGCAGATTTAGATATCTTAATTGAACATAATACATCTGAAAATGCAAGGCATACTTAAGATGTTGATCTTCGCACTTCAAAAAATAAGAGAGGTGAGCATTCCCAGTCAGTTTATAACTTTTCTTTGGATAAAAAAATCAAACTGAAATCAAACCTTGAATTAAACTACTATCAGTCAATGGATGATGTTCTAGAAAGCTTGCCCTCTACCTCATATTTTTTGCATAGCCAGATGTAGCTAAGCACAAATCATCCAGATTTGGATGTAATATTGTTGTGCTGTAATCTTGTAGTGAAGTTAATGATACAATATCAAATTTTTAAAAGGGCTGTTATTATATTAAAGTTTTCTTAGACTGCCAGCTTGTTCTTTTAAATTAGATTTTGCTTTTAGTATTTCATATTGATACAAGAATAAATCCTTCATGCTTATAAACTATTATCACACTGATCTTTTCTTTTTCTCTTCTTGACTTGACTGAAAGTGTGAGGTATATTATAAATCATGACTAGCCACTAACTCACATCACTTTAGCATTGTTTTCCACATGTGTATGGCACTTTCCCCTGTGATTTTTTGAATGATCAGTTTTATGTCTCTTTGTATTGATTGAAAATTTATCCATGATTTGCAATAGATAGTGTTTCTACTTCTGTGTATCTTTTTACATGTGCTATCCATATAGTTACCACTAATATTGCATGTACAGTGAAAAGGATTGCATTATATGTGTTCTAAACAGTTAAAATGTTTGGTCACTTTCTTCCTCCAAAGGTATGGGTGCTTCTGGTAGCTGGGATTTTGGAATAAGTTAAAGCTCCAAAAGAAAAAGGTTTTTCATTGTTGTTTATATTATTTTATAAAATGTTTTTCTACATATGAGAAGTGTTGTCTGAATTATCTGCTTGTGTTAATAGGTATGAGATTGTATTATGGATAACCTATGTATTGTATTATATTATTGATAAACTGAGTAAATTAGGTGGCTAAATTAAAACCTGATTTGTTTACCTATAAATATTCTCATTTACAAAAGAGCTGAGGAAAGTGTGGATGAGAGAATTTAGTTGTATTCTTTGTGTTTGGTATCAAGTGACAAAGATTTTTCGTCTTGTGTGCAAGTTGCTGTCATGAGACTAAACTAGCAAATTTTGTTGTTTCAACTGCTTGCTCAAGACCCCTGCTTTTCACCTGACTTGGCTGAGTTCACTTGACTAGTCTGGCAATATGGGAGTTATTTAAGGTATTTGCTCTGTGTGGCTAATCTGTGGTGCTATCATCTGGAAATAACCCTAGGATCTCCTAGACGCTGTGGGTCTCAATACTTGTGCCAGAAGAACAGTTATCTGTCTGTGAACTCCTGAAGGAGAGACTGGAAAGAAAGAGGTAGCATCCAGGATTTTGTTTATGGTGGTGCCTGCCTTCTTAGGGTTCAGGTCAAAACCCATACAGGTTTGAAACAGATTACATAGTGTCTCCTCTAAGTGACTGTCAGTACACATGTTCCACTTTGGAGTGTAATTGCACCTGTGCAACTGAGTTGATAGAGCATTTTCTAGGCAAAAGAATCTGCATCTTCTACCCTTCTAGGGTTTTTTTGTGCTTTGCACTGAGTGCAGGGAGAGCAATGCACATTTTCTATTCTTTAGTGTCTCTCAATTCTGGCTCTTGCTTGGTAAAGCTTCCTGTGGCTTCTAGTCTGTAGTTTTATCTCTTCTAAGATTATGAAATTAAATTTTAAAAAGCCTAAACAAATAAGTTTGTAAACAACCTCAAATTATAAATATCTAGACCTTGCGTGGTGTTTTAAAATCTGAGTTTGGAAAGCCTGTGAATATGGATACTATACAAATGCATTTGTATAACATTAAATCTAAGTGATTGTGCTCCTGCAATGCTTTTGTTTATGATTCTCTTTCACTCTTTCCACAGGAATTAGACAAACAGAAAGTTGAATTATACGCAGCATTTTAAAACCAAGCTGCCTTTTCCCAAGTGCATAATTCAATGGAAGAAAAAGCCAGTGTTCAGATGGAAAGAATTGTGCTGATATCATCTATTGTTACAGTTCTGTAGTTCCACTAGAGAGAGACAAGGGGTCTCAAGATAATTTACTTTTCTAGGTCATGGATTACCAGTTGCTGTTTACGACTTGGAGAAATTAACTAACAGATATGGATGTGACACTGACAGGCTCATTAGAACATTTCAGTGGGTTGAGGAGTGCCAGATACTGTTTTACAAATGGCTGGGGTTTTCTCTGGTTAAATTGTTGGTGTTCTCAACTTTGTTAAAAATATCTGCTGTCTTACTTTTTTTTGAGTAAGTCAAAAAGGCACAGTGAAACTCTGGCAAAGGGCAACACTTGATGGTTTCTTGCTACAGAATGTTTAAATTGAATGTGACCTGGATCATTCACCAAAAAGGAACTTACATATGAGGGCGGGTTGTGTGGGGTTTTTTTGCATGTTACTAATTGCAGAGAACAGTGTGCTTGCTGCTCCAGGAGACTTCAGTGAAACTCTGTGCAGTAGTTTCTATCACATGTTCCTTTATGAGATACCAGGGAATGAGGTGTTTCTTTATTTGTGGGGTGTAATATGTTTTGCCAAGACCTGGCAATTTCTTCCTGTAGTGTGTGTCTGGGTGTGGTGAGGAAGTGTTTCAGATGGTCTATCCTTCCATGTCCTCAGAATGCTGAAGGTACCCACCTCCCCATTGTTATATCCAGGTGGTGCAGGCTCTGCTTTCCCATAGACTCATGGATTCATAGACTTATATAAGAAGTAGTTGGCTGAGTTTCAGCTAGAGGTAATTCTTATAGAAAGCTGTGAAAAAATTAGTGGCGTGTTATCTGATTCCACTGTTGAGAAAGAATTCTTGCTTCTTTAGGAAATTTCATCTTCTACTGATTTAATAGCTTCTGCTAATGCTATGGGATCATAGTTGGAGACAGCTTTTTTTTGGAAGAGGCACATTTTTACTAATTTATCTGAGAATTACTGGTCAATGAGTGAATCTTCTCAATTTAGAGCCTTCTGTTTTAATTTGGGGTGTGGGTTGTCTGTCATGGCAAGTCAATTGTTGGACTTTTTAATTTACTTAAATTGTAAACTTGTCCAAATCTTTATGTGTTTAAATGCTGTATAGATGTGAATATCAGAATAAAATTCTAGTCTGAGATACACGGATGTCTCTGTTCCACTGAAATAGCAAGAGTCATATGCACACATGTGAAGAACTGATCTAGGCTTTAAGCATTCTCTAAAATACTTATAAAGTATGAACATAATTTGCTTTTATTTCTCTGCATGAGGATCCCTAAAAGGGCTCAGAACAGGCAAGAACAACTTCTTCACAGATAAGTACTGTGATTCAGGTTCACCTTCTACATTGCATTTCTTGCTTTACTTTTTTCTCTTTTTCAGTTTTGCTATTGCCTTTTTTTTATTTGTATGAAGGATATGCTTTTGGCTGGCGAGAGATACTAAGCTGATGACCTGTTCTGAGTCTGATTAGAATCTTGCCCATGGACAGTAACAAAACCGTCAAACCTCTCATGCAGCCGGCCCTTATACCTCTAGGGAAGACAGTTTGTTAATAGCTTTGCTTATGCTTTCTTAATTTATAGAATACTTGTACTGCTGTTTCTGCTTTGATACTAGGACCATTTCAAATTTTGTTCCAGATTATCAAATAAAGCTGCAACACTGCAGTGGCCAGGAAAATGAGAGGCTGGACAGTAACAGGTTTATGATTGGATTTCTTCCAGTTTTTCAATTCTTACACTATTATCTGTGTTCAGGAGTTTCCAGCAGTTGTCTGCAATAACTGAAGAACTATTTCTTTACATATTTATCAGTTTTATTTTATTTTAATTGAAAGAAAATCCTTCTGAACAAGTAAAAAAGCTGATAAAGTTTGAGAATTGGTAAGCCAAATGATTCTTGTCATTCAGCAGAGGACTACATTATTTAGGTAATAGCTTAGTTCAGCCTTTTTGCATATCACTGCTTCATCTTAACCTAAGAAAAAAGATGTATTTCTTTGCAAAGTTTCGTCTTAAAAACACTAGAGTACAGAATTCCTTGAAGAAAAGTCTGTTCTGCATATTCAGAATAAATCACCATTATAGATTGGGGATTTCCTTTACTGGGCTGTTTTATGCCTAAACACAGATTTCTCATACATAAGGGACTTACTGATGTGGGCATCATGTAGCAATGTATGTGAGGGAGCATTCTTCCCATCAGAAATATTATGCTACCTCTTCCTTACCCAGCTGTGTGTCTCCTCCTGTGTGTATATACTAAATAGTATATTTAGCTTTGGTCTAGAATGTTACCTCATCTTCCTGACAGAATTCTGACTGGTGAATGAAAGTTGCTCAGAGTCCTTGTCCTTTTTGTGGAGTGTGGGTTAAGGGCTCATAAGAAAAACTAAGATCAGAGCACAGGAAAGCTCTTCTAAGAGCTTTGTGCTTGCAGTTGTATATGCAAACACAAACACCTCCAGAGTTCGCCAATGTTTTGGATTAGTTCCTGCTTGTTAATGTAGCAGAATTAAACTGCAAAGACAATATTAATAGGAGCGGGAAGGAAACAGCTGGTAGTTGAGGATCTTATTGAGGGGCAAAGAGCTTTTTTGTGGTCATGTTTGTTACTTCTGCCTTATATCTGGTGCTTGTAACATAGCTGAAGGAGGAAATACAGGGGATCTGAAGGATGCTTTGAGAAATAAATTCAGATACATAGATATTCTAGCCCTTTTGTTATAAATCTGGAATTTAAAAATATAAAAGCTTTAACCCTGTCAGCAGATGCTAAGCTTTGTAACAGATTCAGTTTGAGTATAAATGTGAAATATGGTTGGAAGGTCTTGTGCTGCCCTTTGCCACAGTTATTACACACTGGCAATTGTTGTTGTTGTCATCATACGTAGCAGTTTTTACCGCCTTTAATAAAAGGCAGAGAAGTGGTGGTAGTGCACCAAAACACCCCAGTGTTCACCTTACTGCGAGGCTCACAGAAGTTGTCTAGTATTTACTTATTAGACTTAAGACTCCCATGCTGACACCATAGTTCTTGCAAAATGTCTGCAAGCTGGTTCATTTCTGTTGATTTGATGGTTTCAGATAACCTTGTTTCATCTTGCTATCTTTAGTTTTTTTATCGTAAACCACAGGAAAAGGTTTTTTCACTATTATTGGTGCTACTTTGAGCACAGTCCTATAGCTGTGATCACAGTGGAAATTATAGCAATGGTCTGCTCTTTTATACGTAATTCTTTGGGATTTTTTAAAACTTTCTAAATTAACCTTATTCTTTATTTATTATCTGCCTAGAAACCACTCTCTTGATCACATAATTTTCAGACTTTTGACATTTGAATGCAATGAATACATAGAATTCTTAATGGTAGGTGATTTTAATCTTTACAGTGGCAATAAATCTGGCAAACCCCTTAAGCAATGGCATGGATTTCTTGATGTTTTGTCCTCTTTCTCCTTTTTGAAAAGGTTACTTGATTTAAAAATGTAGGGCTGGCAACTATTGTTTTTATTACTAATGCTCAAATATCAGAGCAGGTGTTCCAACAAACTTTACTTCCAGCTAATCATTATAATCTGCTTGTTCTAAGCTTAACTGGCGTGGGTTAGCTCTCTTTGGCAGTAGATTATTTCTCTTTACTGAGGTGTAGGAAGCTATTCTAATTTCTTCCTTAACAGGCTAGTACAAGCAGAGAAGACTGAATAGAACTGGTTTGATATAGTATTTTGTCATGACACGAATATCCAGATGCTTGTTTTGGAAATGTTCGATGGAATACATAAGAACATTCATTAAACCACAATGAAAAATGTGTTGAGAGGAGAGGGGACATTATAGGACATATTGTGGGGAATCTGGTCTGTAGTGATTTTTATTTATCAATGTTTAATTTATCAGTGTACTGAGACTGTTGCAGCAAATGCACTGATAAAGACAATAAAATGAGAGATGGTTGTTATAATTGACTTATACTAAACATCTGAAAAAAATTTTTCTAGCTTTTGCACTTTCTCTGCCACTGCTGAAGTTTTAAGGCTTTTATATTTTATGCAGAGCAGATTTCTCTGATGTGTTGGTGATATTCAAATTATTCTGTATCCCTCTCACAGGGAAGAATGCTATTTGAAAGGTAGAAGCAGATTTTCTTACTTACATGAGTAAAGGAACAGTTCAATTAGAGCTCCTAAAATGCACTAAACTACATCAGTTGCACTCTGTAAACAATTTCATCTGAAGTCTCATTCCATCTGTTCCAGCCAAATAATTGCAACATTGTTTAATTTTTTGAAAAAAAATGGTAATGAAAAACGTTCATGCTTTCCAAAGTGAATCTATACTACCATTAAACACTAAACATTTAATACAGTTAAAAACAGATTTTCCTGCCTTATTTTGTATTTCAGTGATTTAATTTCTGACAGATTTCTTCTGATTGTGCTGACTAAGGAAAAGTTGGGTTGTTTGGGGTTTTTTTTGAGAAAAGATGAATGGTGAAACTATAGAATTTTTTAGTTGTCAAAGTAGTTTGTTCCATAAAAGTTAGCACCTGTTAGCACCTATTGCTTGTGGCTCATTATATTTGAAATTTTAAATGGGTGGCAAGGATGAGTGCCAGAAGGGGAAGTTTGGGATGGAGAAGAAAGTTGTTGGATTTCTCATGTGTTTATGGTGGAGGCTATAGTTATGCCATGCAAAGGATAAGGCCAGTGTCACCAGCTTGGTTGTAGAGTACAGCTTGGAGGGCAGGTGGTGTTGGCTTCCCCTTGCTGTGTCATCAGCTGACTAGCAAGAAAGATGTGATTCTGACTCCTTTTCAGCCAGTGAATAGGATAAATAGGTTGTTAGTGATAGTTAGAGTAAGTATTGCAATTGCGAAGAATAGAATATAGTGAAGAATTGTGATGTAGAGGTCTGAGGCCATGTATCATATTGCGAATTGCAGAATAGATCGTGATATGAATAAGCCAATGGGAAAGAATGTGAGGGAGTAGAAGTCTGTTTTCAAGCTGATAGGGATTTTGAAGTTTATGATGAATTTTCATTTTCAGAAGGAGGTTAAGCTTTCTGTCCCTGAGTAGATGTAGATTGTTATAGAAATTAGGCTAACCAGGAAGGAAGTTTTGACTGTGTTTGTAATGATAGTTGGAGTATTTTTGAGGCTGTTTGACAGCAGTGGGAAGATGATTGGAGAGGGTAGCTAAGGTTAGTGGTATGAATGTGTTTAGGACTAGTGGTAGGTCCATTATTTTTGCTTGGATTTGCACCAAGATGAGTGGCTCCTAAAACCATTGGATTACTGTTAGCCTTTGAAAGTAAGGGGGCTGAGGTTTTAGACTCAGATGCAAGAGTTAGCAGTTCTTGTTGGTTAAACCTCCCTTCTGCAGGTGAGAAGGGTTTAACTTCTGTCTTTAGAATCACAGTCTAATGTTTGGATTGGAACTATACTTTTTTATCATTTTTCCAAGAGCTGATATGTGATACATTATGGTCAGAGTGTTGTATATGTATTTTCTCTGCACACATCATGCTTCCCACCAGTTTGTGGCTGCTGGTAGATTCACTTTTGGACTAGTGGGAATCTTGTGCTATAGACCAAGCGTTAAACTGTCCAAACAGGTGGAGGAATGCATGTGAGAACAGTTTCTCCTTAGGGAGATCGGAAGGACAAGTGTAGTGCTGAGTGTGCTGCCAAGGACAAGAAAAGGGTGCTGTGTGTTTCCTTCTTTTGTGGGGGAATTGGGTCTATGGAGGACTTGGGATAAATAAGTTGGGATGAATGGGTTTGAGTATATGAAAAACCTGCTTGGAGATTGTGGTTTGTGAATAAAATAATAACTCTGTTTCCTCAGATAGTTTTTGGATTTCCTTTGTCTGTGGTTGCATGATGGAAAGAGGTGGTTTAATTTCTTTCAATGTAAAGATCAGTCTGATTTTTTGCTGGGTGGCAGGCATCTGGTTTGTGATGACGGTCTGCTCTTTCCACAATATTGTGTAAATTCTACCTCTGCTTAACAAAGCAGGTTACTATGTGTTTTGCTATTACAAGTTTCTGATAATTTTGACTTCTAAGTCTAGTTTTAGATGTTGAAAATTTTGAACAGTGAAGTCATATTCATTTGATAATGTGACATTTGTGATATGGTATTGCAGTGATACTTATTAAAGTTTCATTTTCCTTTAATTATGGAATAATTTTAGATTTCCAAGTATCTCTAAGATTACTTGGAAAATTGTTCTCCTCTGCTTAAATTGTTTGAAGGTAAAAGTTAGGGTAATGTTTTGAACTTCAAGGAGCCAGTACAGTGCATTTCATTTATTGTATACAGAGCTGTTTTGTCAAATAAACATCAAGAAGTTTGCTCTTAGGAATATGGGGCTTTTTTGTATGATCACCAGCTTGGTAATGATTGTGAGTTAAAGCAATGAGATTATTCTAATTAGCCTTGTTAGTCTCCTTGACAATAACTTTATAGACCACCAAAACAGAGGCGCATATCATTTGGTCACTCAACAATTTTTTTTGCAACCTAAAATAGACTTTATCATTTTGAAATACAGAAAGAGATTTGTTGTCAGTGATAGAAATGGCTTTGCTACTATCTTCTACATCTTATATCTTGCAATATTTAATAGGCTTCTGTCTTTGCACATAAAATTTTTTGCACTTTTCAGGGCTACCTGAAGCACCATTGTATTTTCCTAAGAGTACAGTCCTGCAGATAAAAATGCAGCATATTGGAGACAAAATTGTTAGTTTGGAAAGAATGAAAAGTTACTTCTAAATGACTGTAGAACATGACTTTGAACTGTTTGGGGAAATTTTTTCTTTTCCCCACTGGCTTCAGTAGCATAAAAAGGTAAAATAATCTTCAGGGCCAGTGCTGCTTTTCTGATCTTGTATGATGTATTTCTAATGCTAAACATTGCATATTGATAGTACATAGTATGTCTGTAAAGGCAGTATGTGCAAGTTGTCTTGGAACAAACAGATAACAGATAAATTCCTCTTTCCAAATCCCATCATTAAGTTTGAGTTATCATGTTTTCTTTGCACCAATTTGATAGACTAAATATATGCTGAAACAGTGCAAAGAGAACTGGTTTTATTCACTCACTACTCTAGAACAATTGGAATACTATAATAATTCAGTGGCACAAAGATCCCAGATGTAAAAAAAAATTTGCCTGCCTTTATTGCAAGGAAAGAGTTGAGCATAAAATGAAGTTGTGCTATTGGTTTACAGTTTCTGTGAAGTCTTAGCTTTACATAATTTTCTGAAAAAAGATCTATTGGCAGAGAAAGTACAATTCAGCAAATTCTATTTATACACTAAACTTCTCTTTTCTCATAAGCCACAGTGGACACACCCTCGTATAGCTGGCATATACAGCAACAGTCTCTGCCTAACAGCTGTTTACTTTTTTCTTAAAATATCTGAGAAACGGGCCTCTGATTTTCACCAGTTCCTGGTGTTACTCTGTTGTCTGGTAGTGTTGTCTACTCTGTTAGATAGGTTATTTTTCTCTTAAAGCTTAACTTTTTCTGTAGCGAGTTGTTCTGAGCTAATAGGGCAGTGCACTTATATACGTGCAAGTTCTTTAAGTTCCCAGAAAAGAAAATGTACTGCTGTCACAGAGGTATTTCTTCTCTTTGTGAGAAAAAACAGCTACATCCTGTTTGTATATGTCTGTATAACAAATATTTGTGGTGGATTCTCAATTAAGTATAAGCCTGCTGGAGTTATAGCTATAGAGTGATGGCTGTCAGCAGGAGCGAGGTCACCGAAAAACATCTGTCTCCAGAACTTGGAACTGGGCCCTGAAAAATGCACTGAGAGATATTGTCCCTTGGAGAGTCAGGCCATGGAGAGAGTAGCAGGTTCTTGTTTCTACCTGTGACTAACAGGTGGTAAGGACACCGTGGTAGACCTGGCAGTTTGAATCCAGGATATAACCTCAGTACAGAATTTATATTTTTAGGTGTTTTCTAATCTAAAGCCAGCAAGCTATATTACAGTTTAAGTTGCAGTCAAGCAAGTGTGTACAATTTGCCACAGACACACTTATATTTGAATCCAGTCTCAAGGAGTGTTGTCCCACTTTAAAAGAAAACTGTAAAGCAATTACACTATCTGTAGAGATGAACTAGATTTACAGCAGAGTGATTGGATTTGGTTGTAAAACTGCTAGCTACTTGGAAGCTCCCATTCTTACTCTCTGAAAAATTATACAGTTTGCACAACTGTTTGGTCATCAGGTTCATAAGTATAAATTGATGTGAATGCCAAATACCATTTGAGGTTTAAAAAAAATTGATCAATGCTGACAAGACAGTAAGTAGAAACAAATTTTGACCATTTGGCAAGGTGTAGGCTTAAGTAAGTCTTCAGGGAAGTATCCAGGAACTACTGGATATGGAACTGGTATTAACTGAATTTAACTGTAAACATGGTTACCTTTTGTCTTGGTAGAAATTTTCGAGTATGTTCATATCTTGTGAGTGGTCAATATTCACATGCAAATATGAATGCATGGTCTCACAAAAAGAGAGAGGTTTCAGTGTACTAGGAGAACTTCTGTCAGGAGAATATGTAAGAAGATATCAAAATTTTTTGGCTTATTTTAAAATTTAAAATCTGTGGTGATTTAAAAAAAAATCCAAAGCAACTAAACAAAACCACCTCAAGATTAGTATGTTTTGACACATGGTAGTGTAGTTACTGTGATCCTGAAAGACAGGAAACCACCTCGTATTCTTTTGAATTTGGAAAAATACTTATTTATTAATATAATCTATGTTGTTAGCATTTTGCCAAATAATTTGGCATTATCAACTTAACAGCTTCACAACTGAAATTCTGTCATCAAGGTTGACTAGGTAAATTCACAAAGCAGAAGCTATCAGGCCACAGAAGAAATGTTGGATGCAATAGATATTTCTAGAATATAAAGGTGTTGCCTTCTTTTTGGCATATTTAAAAAGAACTCATAAATATAGTCTGTGGCAGTGTCCTGGACAACAGGAAAAGTATTTTTTTAGTGCTTAGGATGGCATGAAACAAATCTAGAAATGTAAAGAAAGTTGACTCGATAGAAGATGCAACAGAATAGAAGTTAATTAATATGTGACACTTAGTATTATAATTAATTAATGCAGTTCTTAGTTATGCTAGTTATTTCCAATTAGAGTATCCCTTGTTGTGTGCTTCAATAATAATAGCTGGATGTCTTTGTATGATGAATGAAGTAATTCACATGCACACTAGCTACTTCAAGCTAAACTATCCCTTTGCTATATGATTCTACATTAATAGCTGGATGTCCTGTATAATGGATAAAGTAATTCTCAGGCACACTGAAGCTCTTCTATGACTGGATATGATGTAATTTAATCTTACTTCTCCATCAGCACAATAAATGGGACTGTATGTGAAAGAGAATCTCTGTTTGTAAGATTTACTTGGAAATAATCCTCCAAAAAGGAGAAAAATGAATGCATGGAAAAGACTCCCATGTTCCCAAAAGATTCTGTTTATAGTTTTGTTGAACTTAGCATTTTTTGTAAGTATGGCAGATTGTTCTACTTTTAATAATCATAGTGCTGTTCTGTTTTAATATTGCATGATCTGTGGGCTGCCATAAAGTTGTTACAAATTGAAGGGCTGATATAACATGAAGTCAAGCACCTCTTCTGAATGTTCCTTTTGTTCAGTATTTAACAAATTAGTATGTTGACATTTGTCATTGATGGATTTCATTATTTGGTGAAAGGGTTTTAGGGGGTTTGACAGCATGAATGATTTGTCCTGCAGACTTTTGAGAATTGATAAAGACATCTTTGTTCTTTGTGCAAAAGCACAACAGATATCTTATTGACCAATGCATACAAAAAGGAAGGCTTGTATAGCTGCTGTGCAGAATAAACCAAGAAAATGAAACCATTACATATTCTTCTATGGGTTTTTTTTTTTTTTGCTAATTTTACTGAATGAGCAACCAATGCTTCTGGCTACTTAGTTAAGTGGCCAGAAGCATTGGTTGCTCATTCAGTAAAATAAAAACATGTAACTTTTATCAGTTTATATACTGTTTATAAATGACAAAAATAAGAAAAGCAGGTCATGGATGGTAGTAAAACTGATTAGATAAATTTCTACATCTCTAAGATGAATGTATATTTGTATAAACAGGTGATAAAGGCATATTAGAAATAATGCCTTTTAGCAGTAATGCTGAAAATGAGAAAAGACTTGATAGTGTTGAATTTGCACCATTCTACACCAATTTTTTAAAGTAAAATGAAAGACTTCAGCAAATGGATTAATAACTAGCAATTCTTAAAAGCAGGAATTGTGGGTGATACTGCATATGGGCAAAAATTAGATTACATGTGATTTGGATAACTTTCTTAATATTTTTGTTTTCTTACACATTTATAGTTGGTACAAGATGCAAGAGTGTAATCAATACCAACTGAAACTTTGAAAGAATTCCATCTGTGACTCTTGTATGATCTGAGAAGTTCTGTTTTTTTTTTTTTAAATCTGTAATTTTCCTTTTTTTTTTTTTTTTTTCTTAGAAACATCAAGGATTTGATAGCTCTTTCTCTTTCAGTAATGTTTGGGGTTTCCTGACTGATTCAGGTACATATCTGGAGTTTTCTCATTCTGCAGATGAAGTATTTGTCACAGGAGCCCTTAAAAAACAAGAGTGTTTCTCAGGTTTGGTTTTGTTTATGATGCTACTTTTACTGTAGCTCATAGAGATTTAATAAGAACCACTTCTGCCTTCCAGCAGATTTAATTTCCTTTAAAACAGTGATACCACAAGGCCTTGAATTGAGAAAAGAATCCTGGGAAACTCAAAGAGCAAGTAATGCATTTTACTTTTTTTCATTGTTTTGGGTTTTTTGTTGTGGATAAAATCTTGTATAAATTAAGTAAAGAAAAAATTACTCATTCTTTACTTTACTTTGTCCATGTCACCTTTTGAGTGCATTAATGTATAGGCCCTTAACTTGAGTGATTTTCACTGAATATGGTGAAGCATATATATATTCCTTTCTGTCTAATTGTTTATCATAGGAGGTTATTTACACTTTGTCTCTCTGCTGTCAGAATATTAATACGTTAATATTAATACGTTAATATCTGTCAGAAACTTCATGATATAGTAAAAGGAAGTCCAGATCTTCCAGTAATAACAATGATAGAAAGCTGAAAATAATGAAATCCATCAATGATCAAGTAATATCATCCATCACTGACAAAATGTTGTCACTTAGACTGGAGCTAAGGAATGTTGTTAGTGACTATTCATCCTATTAATCATTTTTAGCAAGAATACAAAGAGTAGTTTGAAAAGTCAGTGAAACAAATGCTATATTAATTTCTAATATAAAACAGGAGAATCTTCTTTTTTTAAAGCTTCCCATTGGCATATGAGAAAAAAACAAAAAAAAAATACACAGAACTATTTTATATTTATAAAATGAGAGGTGTGAATACTTGTATCTGTATCTCTTTCCATTGCTCACTTTTTGCAGAAATAATATGATCAATTAAAATATATCATTACAATGATCAATGTCTGTCTATTGCTATTTTCTGTTGACTTTTTAAAATTTCAACAGGTATGTAAGGTAAATTTTGTGGTCTTAACATAAATCAGTGTTAAATGAAAAAAAGTTAATACAAATGCATGGTTCAAATGGAGACTTTCCACACTATTATTTGTTATTAAGTATTTTCACATGGTTAATAGTATAACTGTTAGGTTTTTAAAATATTTTCTTCATTTGACCAATTTCTAATATTTGGAAGGACTCAGAAATGTGGTAAAAGTTTTATATGAAACCTGGAACGTAGCAAATTTGTGATGTAAACCAAATATTGCATTTATATCTGTATATAAAATTCTTGGTGAAATTAGTAGAGCTATGACATTTCCTGTGTCTCCTTAGACATGAACAAAATTTGTTCCTCAGCCTCTGACGTTTTGTGAAGCTACCTATATCAGCAAGAATAAAGATGTTTTATCATCATTGTGATCTATCAGCTGTCTTACATCGAACAAAAAATATAAGATGAAAATATCCATATCCTAAGATACTTTGCAGAGCAATCTGAATTAGAAATAAGTTTACTTTCTTAATCTTTATTTCTTGCTTGGTAACTGAAGTACTGTAGATTGACTTCCAATCTATCTGGTTTTAAAGAAAAACACAAGTAACCAAATGCAGTTGTGTAGCTTGCAAGATTTGTTTGGAAATGACTGCCATGATACAGGGCAGTTTTATACTGTGAATATTTAGTAGAGAGATCTGGAAAATGGTATCACAAATTATTTTCAGTGTTAGCAGTGTCAATATTTTTTGAGCATCAGTTGGAAGTGAAGTGTGAAGGTTAGAAAACTGAGCTGCATAAAATACGGAGTTGGCTTTGTTGCCTTTTTATTTTAGTAGTGAAACAGGTGCTTATATTTATTGAAGTCACTTTATTTGAACTTAGCCATAAATCAGTTAACTAAATCAATTAAATATGGAAAAGTCCTTATGTGACAATCAATGTGAAAAGCTGTAGTCTCTGAAGGTGTTTCTCTTGGAAAGCTGGCTGTAAGATTTTTGGCAATGTTGCAGCCATTTGCTGCTAGGAGGTGTTGAGTAATTGATTTTTATAAAAGAGTGTGTTACTTCGTGGGTTTTTTGGACAAGAGGTTTCAAACAAATCTGTAAAAAAATCTTGATGGGAACTTGAGGTTTTGAAATTATGATTCTTTGCCTGCCCCTACCTCATAATTTTCTATGTTTGCTTCTCTTTACAATAACAGGCAATTGGATGCTGTCACAAATCTTTGGATTATGGAAGTTTCTAAATGAATAGACATTGTTGGGCTCAGATATGACATTAGTAAACAAAATATGGAGAGTTCAAAAATATGTTAATGCTCTGCAATTTCCCTATTGTGATACAGAATGTGGAAGATGAAGAGAAGTGAGCTAAAGGTGTTGTTAGGCATCCTGGAGGCATCATAGGTCAACTGCTGAATAACTCTTCAGCTCTACAGTTCTTACTTGACTTGACTCCTGGTTGTTCTTGTCACATCTAGTTATTAATGATCTTATTTCGAAATTGGCTTAACTTACTGCCAATAATTGAGTCTCAGATACCAGAATGAAGTTGGTATGTAAAATACACCTTTCTTTGTTTCCTTCTTGCTTTACTTTCCAAGTCAGGATATTTTAAGCAGATAGGATATATTACCATATGAGTGGATATGAGTGCAGCAGGGTATCAGCCATATAAGTTGTTTTGTGATTTTTTGTAAAAACACAGTTAAAGGTTTTTGACTTAGCACTGTCGAAGAGTGTGTGGTCTGTGTGTATTAGAGAGAGGAGAAGACATAATCGTTTGAAGAAATTAGTTGTATTATTACCAGATTGTTCATTTGCAAACAACAACAAGCTGGATGAGCAAGTTGATCTGCTGAAGAGGAGGAAGGCTCTGCAGTGGGATCTGGACAGGCTGGATCATGGGCTGAGGTCAGTGGTGTGAGGTTCAACAAGGCCAAGTGCTGGGTCCTGCCCTTGAGTCACAAGAACCACATCTTCGGCTATAGCCTTGGGGCAGAATGGCTGGGAAACGCTCACTGGAAAAGGACCTGGGGTTGCTGGCTGACAGTGGCTGAACACGAGCCAGTGTGTGCCCAGGCAGCCAGGAAGGCCAAAGGCACCCTGGCCTGTATCATCAATAGTGTGGCCAGCAGGACCAGGGCAGTGATTGTCCTCTGTGCTGGGCACTGGTGAGGCCACCCCTCGAGTGTCCAGTTCTGGGTCCATCACTGTAGGACAGACAGTGATGGAGGTGCTGGAGCATGTCCAGAGAACAAAAAGACTGGTGAAGGAGCTCTAGCACAGGTCCTGTGAGGAGCGGCTAAGGGAGCTGAGGTGGTTTAGCCTGGAGGAAAGGAGGTTCACAGGAGACCTTTTTGTTCTCTACAACTGCAGAGATGGAGGAGGGTGCAGCCAGATGGGGATCATCTCTTCTCCCAGGTAACAAATGACAGGGGAAACTTGTCCCAGGGGAAGTTTACACTAGAAAAGATTTCTTCACATAAAGGGTTGCCAGGCATTGGAACAGGCTGCCCAGGGAAGTGGTGGAGTCACCTTCTCTGGAGATATTTAAAAGACATGTAGGTGCGGCACTTAGGGACGTGATTTAATGGTGGACTTGGCAGTGCTGGGTTAATGGTTTGATTTGATGACCTTAGAGGTCATTCCCAAAGAAAATGATTCTATGATTCTGTTTTGTAGCATGCTCCCTATCTTGATAGCCAGGTCTGGGGAAAATTCTTGTAACCCTTCTGTTGCAAGTGATAGTTTCAGTCTGTAGTGTTAACATTGTAAATTTTACTTAGATTGTGGACAGAGAAGCTGATCCCTAGAAGAAAGTTAGAACTTGGAAGCAGGTCATGTTCTAGAGAAGAAATTAAACATAATAAGGCACTTTTTCTAGCAAGCCTGATGAAAAAAAAATCACCAAAGTGTTTATTTTCTGCTAGGTGTGCATTTTGTTGGGCAACTCAATAAATACCTTGTTTTAGGCGATACAGCTCTGCATTTTATATTTCATGTCCCCTGACACTGAACATAAAGTTAAGAGAATTTAATTATGTGGAATGAGTTGGGTTGCTAGTCTTCCTTTAGGCTGATCCCATATTATGTGGGAGTGCATAAAATTCTTTAATTTTTGAAGCACATCAAGCTTGTATCTTTTTGTTTCAGGTCAGTATGATTGGTCCTTTTGTGGTAGCAAAGTAAGGTCTCCTAGCATATAAAAATTACATTTATCAACTCTTGTCAGCATTTTCAATGTGGCTTGATTTATTTTTATTCACCACAAAGTTACAAAGCTATGTTGGTCTCTGAAGAGACTTTATAAAACCTTCTCTCTGAATAATGTGCAGAAATAAATCGTGACCTGTAAGTCCAAAGACATAGAAAGGTGTCACAGTTGTATGTGATAAATACATCCTGTCTTTTTATGTTTTCTTCAAGGTTGTTGATTTGGTGTTAATATGGGATTGAAGATAATTGAGAAGGATCAGGAATTATTGCAAACCCTGCTTTTCGTGTGGTGCTTTTGAGCTTAGGCTCATGTCATTTTTTTCCTTTCACTATATAAATTCTTCAGTTTTATGGCAAGTACTGGTTTTGCTGTTGAACAGCAGTAGAGTTTCTCCTGAGAGGGTTTCACCCTTGTTTATACATATCCTTATTAGTTTGGTTTGGGGCTGCAAAATACACAAGACAGAAGAGATTACCAGTTCACAGAGCAGCTGCTGCTTGGGTTTTCAGATCGTCATTTAGGCACTTGATTGAAACTTGCAATTTGGATCTTGAATTGCAGTACTGAGTTGACTGTTACTATCCTCCTTTCAAAACACGGGGGTTGGTTTTCTTTCCAAGTTGCATGCCCTACTGTGTTGCCGCATGACTTACAGACTAAAAAGTTAGTCATCTGCTCTAGAATGACTTTCAGCTGTAACTTCTGTCACTTTTTGGTTTCTCCCTGTGGTGTAAGAAGGCAAAACTTTGAAAATTAGCTTCCATTATTTCTGGTATAGTGCTCTGGTAGATATATATATTCTGGTAGAGTATTCTACCAGATCCTTGTCTTTACAACTGCATCTGAATATATATTTGAGTTTCTGGTATACTGTAAACCTATGAGGTGAAAAAGATTGTAGTTCTCTTGGTACTGCACTGTAACATACACTAGACCAATGGAGATTATAGAGGTAAGAAAATGGATGTTGAGCATTCCTGTGTCTGTATTCCAATGGCACAAGTACCCACAAAGATAAATTAAGCTAACATTCAGAGTCTGATGTAGATACTGCAGTCATCATGTTGTATCACTGGAAGAATGTAGTTTTGTCATGGTTTGACACTGGCCAAACACCAGGCAGCCACGAAAGTTGCTCACTCACCCTCCCCTGCCACAGCTGGGCACAGGAGAGAAAGAAATTAACAAGGGGCTCATGAGTTGAGATAAAGACTGGGACAAATAATTTCAAGGGCAAAACAGGCTCAGCTTAAGGGTATGAAATGAATTTATTATTAACAGAGTCAGAGGAGGATAATGAGAAGTAAAATAAGCCCTTATAACACCATTTCCCCCCAGCCCCTCCCTCCTTCCCACCAACAGTGTAGGGAGGCAGGGCATTGCTCCAGCCTGGAAGCAAAGGCTCTCTCTCCGCTGGGTCTGCCACTGGATCACAGCCTCCTCCAGGCATCACCAGCTCCAGCATGGGCACCTCTCATGGGCTGTGGGTGGACCTCTGCATCCCCCATGGATCCCCATGGGCTGTGGGTGGATCTCTTCATCCCCTGTGGATCCCCACAGGCTGTGGGTGGATCTCTGCATCCCTGTGGATCCCAATGGGCTCTGGATGGATCTCTGCATCCCCCATGGATCCCCACGGGCTGTGGATTCCCAGGGGCTGCAGGGGCACAGCTGCTTCACCATGGTCTCACCACAGCCTGCAGAGGAATCTCAGCTCCGGTGCCTGAAGCAGCTCCTGCCCCTCCTTCCCCACTGACCTTGGTGTCGCCATTTGTTTCCCTCACGTGTTCTCACCTCCTGCTTTTCTCTGAAGAAAAAACTGTGCATTCCCAGTTTGTTTTTCTTTCCTTCTTAAGTATGTCATTACAGAGGTGTTACCAGCCTCTCTCATTGGCCCAGCCTTGGCCAGCACCATGTCCATCTTCAAAGCCATCAGGGATTGGCTCTGCTGGTCATGGTGGAAACTTCCAGCAGCTTCTCACAGGAGCCACCTCTGTGGTCCCCCCGCTACCGAAAACCAGGCTGAGCAAAACCAACATGAGGTTAAAGAGAACTGATGAGAGTTTGCATGAACTATTTGTGAAGAGCTGTTGTTTAATTCTCTAACTTTCCCAGATTCCAGTAATCTTTAAATGTATACCTTAATTTTAATGTATTCCTATGAAAATACTTGGGACTTCCCATGCTCCCTTCTACATACTTAAGAAGGGATTTTTTTAGAACTACAATAACTGTCACACCCATTTATTATCTGATTACATTTTTTCTAAGTAGTAAATTCAAAATATTATTTTAAAAATATATACATGTAAGTGGTATCTGTATAAGTGATTTTTGGTGCTACTTTTGACTTCAGAAGGTGACAATAGACTTGGCTCTATTATTTCCGTAAGTGTGTAAGAAAACGTACGTGCAGATCTGTGTGTTAACAGGAAAGATTTCTACTCCAAAATGAATGGAACAAGTTTGTTAGAAATGAACTTCATGTTCCCATCCTAAATGCATATTTAGGTTCTTGCACATACATTTGGCTAGGGTTTGTGCTGTGTGTCTCATCTGATTACGTGTGAGCAGCCAAAGATACCACGTTGTTGCAGACTCTGTGCAAAGCAGCACTTGCATCTAAGTCATGAGTCTAGAGAAAGTTTTGAAAAATTGCTGCTAGAGATGTGGCTTCTCAAATGGGAAGATTACTGTTCAGAGCTTTAGGATTCATTGGAAACCTTTAATTTGTTAAAGAGACTATCTTTTAAGGATATGTACATGGATAGATTTGGATGATTGGAACACCAGTACTCTTTGGTCTTTCACAAAAACAATTTCTTTCCCTTTGGGATTGAGTTTTTCCTTTATATGCATTCATGCCATACTTACAGTGTTGAGATTTTCCTTAACTGTAGTTTAACTGGGAGGGGGAACTTGTTCCTTCTTCCAGTTGAGTGATGTGAACATCTAAGTTATGAGCATGGGATTCTGGTCAGAATAATGCTCTTTTGCTTTAGAAGGGTAACCAAGTGTATGCTTGTCAAAAACAAGTCATTAACTTCTTTTTCTCTTGGAGCTTGGGAACATGTCCAGCTTCCTGGGAAGGACTGGTTGGGCTGTTGGGTTTTTTTGTTAACTGGGAGAGGTTTCCTATCTCTCTTACCACATCTTTCTTGCCTGTTCTGGCCTGCTTTAGAAACTTGGACCCTGCTTGCTAGAGGCATTTATAAGATGCACAGTTCTTGTCAGTCCTTGATGTGATTTCTGGGGTGAATCATCTTTGTCCATTTCTAATATATGAATGGATTTACTTGCTTTTCAATTAGAATCAAAGAAATGGATATCAAGCCTTATAACTTGTTCCTAGTAAATCAAACAGATGGTAGAAAGGCCAAATTTCTCTTCTTGTTTAAAAAAAAAAAAAAAGCTTTTGGGTCTTGCAATTTAATTACCAGTCAAATTGTCTTATTTTTCACTTAGACACTTTCTTGGATTATTGAGTGTTTTAGGAGCAGTGCTACTAAGTAATGATGTGCAATTAATAACATTCATAACATTTTCCCAACACAGAGAGGACATCAACCTGTTTAAGCAAGTCCAGAGAAGGATTGCCAAGATAATTAGAGGGATGGAGCAGCTCTCCTGTGAGGAAAGGCTGAGAGAACTGTGTTTGTTTGGTCTGGAAAAGAGAAGGCTTTGGGGTGACTTAAATGCAGCCTTCCAATACTTGAAGGAAGCCTGTAAGAAAGATGGAGAAAAACGTTTTTCAAGAGTGGTTTGCAAGTGACAGGATGAGGAGGAATGGCTTCAAGCTCAAAGACAGAAGGTTTAGATTAGATGTTAGGAAGAAATCTTTTCTGTGAGGGTGGTGAGGCTCTGGAACATGTTTCCCCATCCCTGGAGGTGCTCAAGACCAGTCTGTATGGTGCTTGGAACAACCTGGTTGTTTCTAGTGGAAAATGTTCCTGTCTACAGTAGCAGGGTTGGAACTACACGATCTTTAAGCCATTCTACAATTCTATGAACATTGCTAATCCTAGATGATATTAAAAAGGTAGATGTGGTTAGTGTAAGTGGAGAAGAGTTTCTGGAATTAAAATATTTATTGAAAATAGAGAATCTGTGTTTTAAACAAATACGTAGGCGTAAACTTCTTCCAAGCTAATAGGTGCTGGACATCTTCCAGAGACATATTTGGTCTTTGATAAAATTACTCTTAAGAAAAGTAGGAACTTTTCAGTGATTTGAATTGGAGGTAGTACTGTTTGTTAAGGGCAAACAAAATAAAAGAAATAAGTTAAGGTGCTCTCAGGAAAGGAAGTTGCTGGCTGTACTCAGACTCTAAAATTAAATTCTGCTCTGCAGCACATAATCTTATTTTAGCCTTGTAGGAAGCTGTACTCTCATTCTTTAGCCAAAATTTAACTCATACACATTTTTCTTACTGAAGTGATTTGTAATCTATCTCAAAAAGAGATTATTGTCTAAATGTGGAATATCTGTTTTTTCAGTGATTGGAGAAAGCAGGAACTACAATCTTTATTTTATTGTATATTTACCTAGAATAGATTTCAAATTCAAATTTCACTGTTCTGTGAGCTATTTAAGATGCATGAAGTTACTTTTGTTTTGCTTAACCAAGAGGCTGAAATGTTGCCACCAGTGTGTCTGGAATGTTATTTACTTGGTTTTTCTGCACTTTTTCTTTGTAGCACTGTACACATGCCACAACTACTTAAAACTGACCAAAGTAATAACCTCAAAACTGTGATTATTATTCTCACTGTGGGCTTTATAATAAAGGATATATCTTGTTATGCAGCTTCTGTGCTCACACTTTTTTGCCATCTCTCTCTCCCTTCATTCTCTTAAACGGAATTGCTTTTGGCAAAGATTTCGAGAGCTGCTGTTTTTACTTGTTTTTTTTTTTTGTTACTTGACTCCTCAATTTAGTGCTGTAACTTCTTGCATTGTTTCTTACAGTGCTGTCTGATTGAAATGTATTAACTTTCTTGTCTGGGTAACTACTTTCATTTTTTTAATAAGGAGATAGTTGTTGAGTATGTTTTTCTATCTCGCTGTGTATCATATTTTATGGTCCCAGTTCCAGACATTCAACTGGTTGCAAGAAAACTGTGGGATTTTTAAGATTTCCAGCGGAAGGGTAGGATGGGTGGGGAAGCTCTTTGGAATGCTGACGAATAATACTTGATCCTTGGAAATGTTGTAAGGCCATAGGACTCCCTTCCCATGCTTGGAAGGCTAGACTTAAAAATCTCTGGTCTTGAAGGTATGCTTGTGTTTTATTTCCTTTGTAACTTTGAGAGAAAAGTGAGAAAATAGTTGAAATACAGATCATGGATACCATAGGTTAATGCAGGAGTACTCTGTGGATGGTGGTCTTGGTTTGTGTGCTTGCTACGCCCATTGACCATCCGTGACATGGTGCCCTGTTAACCCCTTGCATATTAGTCAAAGGGCTTAATTCTGCTACTTTTATCTGCTTGATGTACTCAGTTTCAAAAGTTGTATTAGTTTTGGCATGTTAAGGTCTGTGATGTCTATAAGCATAGCAGAAATCGCCTTACAGTAGCACATGAGTTGGGAACTGCAGTAACCTGCAGTTCAGGGTATTTTAAATAGCAGAGTGACAATTCATACAGTTTTCCCCCACAATTTCTTCTTACAGTGCTTGAGTACAAAGCAGAGTAGATACAGACTGAGTTGCTACCCTGCTTTTGTGAAAAGCAGATATTTACTGCTTTTCACTTCTGTGGTTGTAGTAAAATATTTTCTCCTATCTCTGCATTTGCAGAAATGATCAACTCATGATGAGAAGGTATATCTTCTTAGCTTGTTTGAAGTTTGACAAACACATGTGCTTTACTATGTATGACGCTTTTTACTTTTGGGTACCGATTTGTTTTCTTTATTAAATGTTTCTCCTTTATTTATTTCCATCTTTGATCATTTAACTGATAAATACTTGTTGCCAATATTAACACTGCTCATATTTTATTATCCTGGCTTATATATAAATGTTTCTATTGAAATAAATCAGTCTTGTAACATGAAAAATATAAAACTTTGGTTTAAGTTACTTCTTACAATTAATAGCTGTTTGATGGCTGACTACCATACAAGTGTATAGTGGAATTTTAGTTTGATTTTTCTGCCAACAAACAATAAAGTACTGCTTAATTCCTTAATTCCTGAGATATAAACTATTAGTCATGACCTAGCATACATACAGCTGGCTAACATGCTAATAAAGCCTACCTGAAGGGAACCTACAAGAAAGATGGAGAGAGACTATTTACAGAGCATACAGTGACAGGACAAGGGGCAATGGCTTCAAACTGAAAGAGAGTAGGTTTAGATTGGATATTAGGAGGAAGTTCTTCCCTGTGAGGGTGGTGAGGCATTGGCACATGTTTCCCAGGAAAGCTGTGGACACCCCACCCCTGGAAGTGTTCAAGGCCAGTTTAGATGGGTCTCTGAGCCACTGGGGCTAAGGAAAGGTGTCCCTGTCCACAGCAGGAGAGTTGAAACTAGGGGATCTTCAAGGTCCCATCCATTCCAGGCCATTATGTTATTATTATGTCCATGCAATACACATGGTAACAGGTCAGTAATGGATTCTGCCACTCATTTGTCCTGTGCAGCCCACACATCATCTTTCTGTCACAAAGTGTACTGCCTGGAGGGAGCCATCTCTGTGGAACACGTCTGTGCCATGAAATTGCTCATGCTTGGTTTGGACTTGCCATTGGTGCTCGTGATTGGACAGAAGAGTGGATAAGTGAAGGGTTTGCCACTTTTTTAGAAGATATATTTTGGGCTAGGGCACAACAGGTAAGGTGATGGCATGTTGCTTCAAAATTGATGTGGAAATCAAAATTATATATGAATTAGATATAAATAAAACCTCCTGTGCTATTAAGTAACATATTTTAAAAGGTTATTGGAATTTGTGTGCTTACTTGATTAAAAAAAAAAGTGATCCACAATGAATACAAATCTTTTCAGAGGTAGAGGTCACTGCAAATGAGAATAGAAACATCTTTTTGTCAATGATTACCTTCCCACAAAGTTTCTACTCAGTTATTAAAATTCGATTGTCAAACAATTGCTGTGTATTCTTTCCATTTCTGTTGTATACCTGAAACTGGAAAAATCAAGTCTTACTGCATATTGTAATATTCCAGGTACCTAATTAAAATTGTTTGGTTTTGTCCAATGAATGACCAAGAAGTGTCCCTCAAAGCAAAATGGAAGATGATTTAAAATGTTATGCAGGGTAATATTAGCTGCTTTTGCTTTCCCCAACTTCCCATCTATTCTTATAATAGAGAAACATAAATTATAATTATGTTCAAAATAATTATTTATTATCTGGCAACCTCGCATTGATTTCTTAAGTAGGAATCTCTGTTAAAATTATGTAAATGGGGGAAAACACAACAGGGAGCTTTCATGAGTATGGCAGAAGTAGTAGGAAAGAGGAATGAAGCCAGGACACAATGTAGCTCTTTGCTCTCAATTTGGGAAGAGTCAGGATGCAACCAAAACATCAATGCCAGGTATTTCTACGGTATAGTCAGTTAATTTCTTGCCATTCACTAAAGGGAAAACAACATGCCCATCTCTCTCCTCAGTCAGCGTTATTTAACTGACTATTGATTTGGTGTGCACAGTGACGCTTTTGTTTTTCATACTGCTGCTGTTATCTCTCATAGCAGCAACTGTTATTTTTTAATCGTGGATATTGGTACTATTTCCTGCCTCTTCTGCACATTAAAGAGAAACAAACCAAGTTTCTTGTTACGCAAATTATTATTGTCTGTTGGGAAACAGCAATCAGTGATCTGTGTTTTTTGTTTACTAAGCAGCTGTCACATGAGGAAATAAAAGGGCAACAGGAATTGAAAGCTTTACTTCGCTGGCGAAGACTTAGAGATGAGGTGCAAAACTCTGAAGAAGAGCTGCAAGTTTTAAGGTAACAATATGATAGCATCATCATCACTTTTGTTTGTCCACTCTCTCCTGTTTTCCACATTTTCTCCCTTCAAATGATATACATCAGAATCATCTGATTAAATCCACTGCATTTCCGTATTTCCTTATAATAAAAAAGAAAATGCAAATTAAACTGACTGGGTTCTACATCTTGACTATAATGCGATTGCTTCTCCCTTTGTTATAGAAAGCTTTTAGAAACCATGGCATTTAGTTTGATATGAAATGTCTCTAGAGCAGTTTACAGGAGCTTCTATTCAGGGACAAAATAAAAGACCATTTCCTGAAAAAGTTCACTGTTGGAAGCCATAACAGAGTCATTTCTGTGGCTGAAGACAAGCATATATTAGTATGGTATCTATCTGCCAAGATGAATGAAGCTTTAAAAAAACAAAGAAAAAGTATAATATATAAACTATATAAACCTACTTTCTCATTTGAAATGGCTAATATTTATATTTTAAATAGATTTGTGGTCTTCAGGTATGAGATGCTAAAGTCAAGGCTTCTTTGTAGAAAGCTAAAGACAGTCTTCCTTTGCCAGTGATTAATAATCCAGGCTGTTCTGACTGGTTAGGAATTTTCCACAGTCTTTGATCTTGAATGTTTGTCTGATTCAAGATCCACTGAGCTTCTACGGCTTGTCTCCTCATGGTCTTCGACCAAGAATAATGAGTTTGCTAATCCTAGTTCAAATTAGCCATGATTTCTGACCAAATCATGGAAGTACAGGGACAGATTTCAGACAGTTGTGTAGTCTGTTCTCCTGCTCTGAAATAAAGGCAGTACATACATACCATCCTAAGTGGTTCTTATTAACATGTTCTTAGAAGGCTCCCATGAAATGTTTTTATAAGAGAGACAAGCTGTATTAGTGTCTTAATAAGGTAGTTAGTGTTAACAGTTAAAAATTGCTTCCTAGTGCACAACCGAAATACTGTTTATTTCAAACAATATAGATTTGATTTCTTTCTTTCACCAGGTGGAAATGAAGAATAATTGATACCCATCTTCTAGATTATCAACTTTTAAATGTTTTTGGAAGACTGTTGCCATTTCATTCATTTAAGGTCTTCCCTTCTTCTTGTGCCTGCCCAGTAGAACCTAAAAGGCTCTACTATATTTGGACACTCTCTAGAGTGTTCACCAACATGGAAGTTCCTCTACAAGGCCTTATGTAATCCAAGAGTATATCCCCATCTGCATAACTGTAGTCTTCCACTGATCTGTTTTACTTTATGTTTATTGATAAATTGTGGATCTATGTGAAAGCAGAGTCAATGAAGTTACACAGTTGTGTAAATGTTCAGGTGTGTAATTTGACCATAGTTATAAATGCAAAAGTAAGCTGAATCACTAGTTGTTATACAGCTGCTGCCAACACAACTACCAATTTACATGCTGAGGTTTTTGTTTGTTTTAAATAATTTTTTTTAATATATTGGTCCTTGGGATATGATACTTAGCTGGATAAGTGTTTTCCCTTCTCAACACTGTGCAATCACATTTGTTGTCTTTTGTGTGATTTATATAGCTGTTACTTTTAATCAAATGTGGTGTAAACTTTCAAAATAATTTTTTAAGGGCCATAATCCTTTGTAGTTTGAAACTCAAGAAGGATTGATTTATTTTGAAAATGAAACTTAAGCTTTCTATTGACTTGCACATTTATTGGACATAATAAGCATTTTTTACCTTTTGGATAGTATTATTCTTAATGCTAATACGAAAGAGTGAAAAATTAATTTCTCATTTGAAAAATGTATCTCCAATAAACATTTCAGGCCAGGAACATGATGCCACTTTGTAATTCTGGCCATTTCTTCTTCTCTGATATCTCCATTTCCTTGTGATTGCATTTAAGGACTTCCTACTGATTTCAGTCAGATATAAATGTTTTCTACTATTTTTGTAGCATGGACATGAATAAGTTCTCTTTTTGCATATTTACTGGGGTTTTTTTTTCTTTTCTTCATCCTTGTGAAGATACGACCTCGTGCTTTCCTTGTGCTATCAATTTTTGATCCATCAAATGAACACCTGTTTAGGCTGGGTGAAAGCCAGTCAGCAAACTGATGATCAACCTGATGTTTCTTCTTATTATGGGTACTTGGTATTGTGTTGTATTGTATTGTATTGTTGTATTGGTACTTGGTATTATGTTATAGCAGAGCATGTCATAAGCTACCTGTAAAGAAAGAGGTCAGGTTAGAAAGAACTTGGTAAGTGTCTTTTCAACAAGCAGCAGCTCTGAAAGGCAGCACTAGCAAATCTTAATACTGAAGAAGGAGTTTGTGGCACTGCCATGCTCATACAGGATGAGACTTTCAACCTAATTTGAAACAAACCTGCAGGGATAAAAGCATCTGGGAAAAATGTCTTGGCATGCATTTTGCTGGTGATCGTCAACATCAGCACTCTCATCCAGCACTCTCATCTCTTATGTTGGGAAAGCAAAGAAGACTGTTTTGTTCTGCAGAATAAAGCTGGTGTTGACACTTGTTTCATCTCCTGATCCTTATGGCTGAGCTGCAGCTTGAGGTTATTCATTAAGGCAAGCCAATGTTGATATCTAACTCTAAATTAGTCACTGAATTCCACTTGTGTCAGGTCCATTCTGTCCTGAAGCAATGTTTCTGACTGCCCTGTAGGTGTTTGAAGAGTTTTATTCTATCTGGTAGGAAATGTGCTTTCAGATGGTCTCTTACAGTCTCTGCTTAAGTTTTCATGACCACCTGGCACATCAGAGCATTTAATTACCAAGGACATCCCAGTGCATTGTACTTTTATTAGTAGAATGTACTCATCTGCCCAGCAAACAAGAGAGCAGCATCTTCTACTTCCTTAAGAAATTTGCCAGTATCCAAAATGTGCCAGATAGCATCGTGAATATTTTGAGACAGCTTGCCTTTAGTATTATGCTTGGCTTTGTGTATTAGTTTAGATGCAGCTTTTGTAGGTCAGTGTAACAAAATTTCAGTCTCTGTAAATACAGTAAGTATTGTTTTAAAAAGTGTTCCAAAGTACTGTTAACAGAGAACAGGGTTACATTCTAAATAGTTACACTCCTTTACGGACATTTTTCAAGAATATATACACAGCCTTTGCAGAGAAATGTGTATATGTTTTCTGTATGGAATTCTTCACTACCATCATCCAGATGCAATACTCCTTTCTAGTCAGTCCTACGATTTACACAGGCATGAAGTCAAAGGAGGAAGGAAGTATGGTTGCCTAATGTGGAATAATTGTGACTATGAGAGAGATTTCAATTTAGTGTGGATTCTATAGCCTGTGCTCACACCCATTTTTCAAATTCAATAGACAATTCAATTCAATGGAGAGAGAAATGAAGCAGTTTTTGCTTTTTATGTATGCAGAGAACAATGAAAAGTCATGTATGGAATGTCAGCAGGTCTTCTTCCAGAAGACTGATCCAGAAGGGCAATAGCTGGATTTCTGCTTTCCTACAGTCTGCAACCTTTACACAGTATGAAAGAACTGGAGTTGCCATAGAATAAGAAAACAGTTACTGGTATCTTTCTTTCAATGTTGAGGGAAGATCTTACTAGAAAGATATTTATGAATGATAACATGGAAGAGGACTGTATTAGACAGTGTGAAATTCAATCTGTTTTTTTTTCTATCTATTTTATTTCAAACAGTTATATTTCATGAAAATTTTGTGTATAGTGGATGTCATGTGCACAGGCCCTAATAATAATAATAATAATGTCTAAAACAACCCCCAGTTTAGCACTCTGGACAAAACTATAATACAAAACTGTGACACGGATATAAAAAAGGAAGAACATTTTCTTCAAGGGAGACACAGATAGGGAAACAATTTGATCACAAGTGTTAGCACCTGAAATTACACCTGCATGAGCGGTGTGATTTGAAGAATCTTGCATTGGTGTGGCCCACATTTCCCCTATTCTGTAGAAATGAAGGGACAGACATTTGATTTTGAAGACTGGCTATTTCAGAATCCACCTTTAGAACTGGAGAAGTTGTTTCAGTCACAGAGTTAGGCTCCTAAGACAGGCATCTGTTCTCAGACTACTGTTAGTTGGGATGTTTTCTGAATGAAAGAAAAAAATCTAGACAATCTTCAGTACTATTGTGTGTAAGAAGTAAGGCACTTCTTACAAATGAAGAAAAAATGTTTGCATAGCTTCTCTTTGTTTCACTCTGTGCTCTTTAGAGTCCTGCACACTTAACTGTTATACATTTGTGGCATACCAGCTGCTGTATTACATTTAAAATCAGATGGTAAATAGTATTTTTTTCCTAGACATTATTGTCTGTAAACCTCAAACCTGCATTCAAAATACTTCCTCTTTTAAAATTTGAACTACTTTTCTTTCAACCCAAATGGAAAATTTAAAATCAATCCTTTCTGCAGCATTTTGCTGCAGATTGCATGCAGATGAGAGAGGTTATTCTTGCAAGGACAGTCATGTAAGCTGTTAAGCCAAAGTTCAGGTAAAAAAAAGAGAAACCTCTAGCTGAGTGTAGTGACTTCACTTATTTTCCCCTCCACTTCCCCTTCCCCGTAAAATGTTCTTTTTGTTTATTTGTTTCTCTTTATTCTTAACGTGTCTGCACTGGAGAGTGACATGCAACCTGGTGGCATGCTGGCTGTAAAAATACTACACCAACCTACTGATGAATTTTATTTAGAAGAAAATTCACTTGTTTGACTGTCTAAGTCATTTGTATACTTATGGTGAAGACTAGTCACAGGTGTTTAAAGCTACCATGTCACATGATGCTTTCAACTAAGAGAACCTGTAATGTATGACTTATTTCTTTTCTTACTTATCCAAAACTTAATTGGTGTGTTTCCATTTTAGGCCCAAAAAGGAGAGCACAGGAGAATTGAGTGAGTCTGGAGCCTCTGTTGTCAAATATGGTCTTAAAGCAGAAAAAATCTTCATGCAGGTTCACTATTTGAAGGTGAGTGTTGTCAGCTGATTTTTATTGAGGTTGCTTTATGAATATGATAAAGACTTTGGTCTTCTAGATATCAGAAAATTAATAGCTTCTGCCTTAATTTTTTGCAGGGTTATTTTCTTTTACGATCTCTGGCAAGGACAATAGGAGAGGTCTCATACCTTGCATCTTTACGGAAATTTGTTGTTAAATTCCATGGGCAGCTTGTCCTTTCTCAGGTATTGTGCTTGGGCTTGTTCCTCACCTTTTGGAAAAACAAACAACCCAAACTTTTGGATTGGCTACCTAAATCATCACTTCTGGTTGTGATATAAGGGGAGAGGCAATTGTAATTTGGCAATATAGTAAAATTCCCACCTGCTAGAAGGCAGAACATTTTTTTCACAGTGATACTTGAATCACCCTACTAGTATCCGATAATATAAACAATGAGGGATTTTTTTTTAACATGGTACTTCAAAAGGCCAGTGCTCATAGGTATGGACGTTTTCAAAGATAGGGTCATTTACCATACTGGAATTATCGCCTGTAATCTTTTAGCTTGTGGTTTTTGGTTGTGACCAGTCAAGTCTTTTCCCTGATTCCTCTCTGTTTCTGAAAGAGCAGAAATTATACTTCTGAATTTATTTTCTTTCTCTCTGCATGCTGTTTCATTCAGTGCTTCTAATTTCACCTTATTTCTTATAAGGACAAAACCAACTAGGGTTATAAGTAGAAATTTACCTCCAGCTAGGTCTTTCTGTAAAAGTCATGTAACTACTGGCTCTAGTTTTGTTTTGATTTAGAAAACTACATAGCTCGCTGAGCCCCGAGTTCTAGGAATCCTGTCACTGGTAATGAATCCAGCTTGCACAAATAGCAATGCAGCTTCTTGCTTCAGTAATGCTGTGAAAACAACCATTCATGGGGATGTCTGTGAACCAGGTCACTGAACTCATCATGGTAGGAAAAAGGCCTGGAAAAAACCTGTGACACAACAAATATTTAACGTTGCTAGAAAAGCAGTGTGATGACAGTGAGGGGCAAGCAAAGAGAGAAGAGAAGGGTTATGAGTGACTTTCTGAAACCAACTTCTTTGCTGAAGTCTGTCTTATGGTTGAAATCTTTGAGGATATTCAGGACAGTGATAAATTCTCCTTGAAACACTGAGTAAGGGCCTCTGATTTTGTGTAACCCTTGCTGTTTCTTCCAGCCACAGTGATTTTTTGCTTGCAAGCATGCTGTTTTGAATCTCACTCTTACGGGGTGAGATGTATGCCCAGGAATCTCAAAAATAGCTTACGGACCTATGATTTCTTTTGTATGTCAAGTCACCCAGAAGTTAGGAGCAGTAGCTCTTAACACAGCATTTCTGCCCCGTGGAGGAATGTTTAGGGTGTTAAGGGAGCTAACGCAATTGCTGCTGTTTCCTGTGCCGTGTTGTTGAGACGGTAAGCAGTTACATTTGGCATGGTGTGGAAAATGCCGGTGGCTATATGAGCCTTGTCTACATTAGGGTGTCAAAAACCATAAAAATGATGCTGCACAATTACACAGCTGGAAGACTTTTGAAAATTACAGAAGGCATGAGATTGCTAATAATAAGAAGAAGCACAGCATTTTAAGCTGGTGGTAAGAAAAGTGCTCAGATTTTGGTAAGAAAATGTTAGTTAGCTTGTTGCTCTTGGTTGATGTGGGGTGGGTTGTGTCAGCAGACTGTTTGAATGCTGCAAAATGTTCAGCAGACTGTACTACTAGTTATGGTAGCTAGCTAGCACATGCACTAGAGATTTCTCCTTTGTCTAACTATGAAATGTCAATTTGTAGCTTACCTACCCCAGTCTCCTAAGATTAAATACTACACCCAGAAATATCCATTTTGGTTATTGGATTAAAAACTGCTCAGTGTTTTGTTATTGAATTATTGAAGCAAAAGTTAAACTTTTGTTTCTTAGGGTACTTTTTATTTGGATATGTACAATATATTCATAGCTATGTGCTTAATATATGTAAAGAAAAAAAAATATACTTTCCTTCATTTGAAAATACCTGACATGGTGGAGAAAGAGTGTTGTACATTAAAACTTCAGTTGTTTGCTTTTCTGCTTTTACTTTGTCTACCATCAGCCTAAATCCAGCTCCTAGTGAAGTTATCGGAAAGAGAACTTTAACATCATACTGGTTTTTGGTCACTGAAAAATGCGAATGTTGCAAGGCTATATGCAATTAAAATGCATTTTCTGTCTTTTTAAGAAATCTTTAAGGTTGTGCTTTTGTTGCGGTCTGGTATAGGTAGATAAGGAATCTCAGCAGGAGTTGTAAATGCAGAAGCAATGAAGTCAAGTTAGTGCAGAGTTTCTTATTCAAGGTCCTTCTTAAACAAACATTCTGTCAGTGTTTAAATGAATAAAAGATTTAAAATAAATATAGGTGCAAATGGTAAGTTTAAATACTATAGTGCTATACTTTCACCTTGTCCAAAATAACTGTAAAAGTTCCCAGGTTTAGGAATTGTGGGAATGAGGGCAAGTAAAACAGTGAAAAATTGCCCATGTTATGAATACTAGTCTTGTTTTCAGTGGTGTTTGTAGGAATTTTCCTAGATGGAAGCTGCAGGTGCAAGGAAATTACTTCAGATGTGAAACATTAATCAGTTTGCCTTTTTCCTTCATTTTGCTTGCATGTTCAGTAGATTTTTAATAGTAGCTTTATTTTAGATGAGTTAGCAACAGATGAGTAATGCAAATCTGGAATATTTGAGAAGGATTTTTAAAAAATATCCCATTTTTCTTTTCGTGAAAGAATTCACTTACTGATTACTTTGAGTGAATTTTTAAAATAATGACTGGAGTGGTTTTGACTATAAACAAAAAGAAAGAAGTGCAAGTTGCTGGTACTCCTAACAGAGTAAAAGATTTTCCATTTTATCTTGAAATAAAAATACCTTGGAAACTGAATTGTTTGCGGACTTTAATTTTTGTGTGGTTCTGTCTGTTGTAATGGGCAACAAACTGACTTTTGACTAAAGCTAGACAGAGGTTCCATCACCTGGGGCTTACACTGTTAAGCTGTCTGGATAATGGCTGTGGCATGCTAATAGATTGTATAGTGGGCGAGTCTTGTTTACTCTAGATAGGAAATTGTCTTTGGAGGTGCAGTCTGGGATTATAACCAAAAGCCAGGAAGATGTCTAGAGAAGGAATTCCAAATGAACAGGATATTAGAAGGGTGCTTATTATTTATTTTTCCCACTCAGAAGGGACAAATTAATATTTGCAGCTTAGTTTATTAATATTTGCAGCTTATGTCATTTACAAACTGCATATTTTTTAGGAATAATTTAACTTTGAGTGGATTATTCCTGCAAAGAACTGGATGTAAATGTAGTTGAAGTTTATTTGTGGCCAAGTGAATGTCCATTTGTATCTATCACTTTCAGTCATGACATCTCCACTGTTTTTATGCACCCCATTATATTCCAGTCAGAGAATTTAAACAAAAGTATCTGTTGGTTGTAGAGTACTTGAAATGTCTGGATTAGAGGTTTTAATATGAAGACATAATTTGTCTTTTAATATTGAGTCTTCTTTATTTAATGTCAATATGTGTGATCAGGGAGAGGTACTTGCCTGATGCTCCAAAACAGTTCAAGGGTAGAAACTTGTTGGTCATTGCTCTAGAAAAAAATTTGACTAGTAATAAAACATCTTTTGGCGTGAAATAAAAGGTCTTCTGACACCACATATATCTAGTTACTGCTTTAATTAGCCTTCATTTCCAGTTACTTCTTTCAACCTACTTCTCAGTTTGTGACTCTTGTTTGCTTTTGACTCGCACAGTGCATCCATTAACAGTGCAAAGAAAATTTCTCCTTGATGTCAAATTCACAGTGTATCCAGATTTGATCTGCCCAGCAGAAGCCCAGTATTAAAGTTGTGATTAAAGTTATTGGCTTCAGTCATGACTATGGTGAGAGTGGATAAGAGTCACCCCTCATTTAATTATGAGGGGCTAGCAGATCCTTAGTAAATGTGTTGAATTCATTTTTTCTATGGCTTTTTCAGCTAGGCCAAATGTCAGTAGAATTCCACAAACTGCAGAATAACAGTTTCTTTATAGAGAGAAAAGTTGTCTTCTAGCCTTGGAGTCTCTAGCGAGGTAAGAACAACAGGAGTATATAAGAAAGTGAGATTATTTAATCATATGAATATAAACCGTTTTGTTAATATTGCAGCTCTGTGGTAGCATGTGGTTTCTAACTTGTATATTCTTTATGCCTTCATTGAATTACTTGCAACAAAGACAAAAACCCCCAAACTATAATTTGCTTTATGGTCTGATCAAGAATTTAGTTATGATTACCTTAGTCTTGGTAAAAATATACAAATCTTTTCTTCATCCTTCTGAAGATACAACCTCGTGCTTTCCTTGTGCTATCAATTTTTGATCCATCAAATGAACACCTATTTAGGCTGGGTGAAAGCCACTCAGCAAAATGGTGATCAGCCTGAATCTTTGCTTCAAAGTGTAAAACAACAAAAGCATCTTAAAGAAGTGGCGTCAAATCTTGAAAACCTTCACATTATCATCTGACTTTTCTCCTGGACACTTCTGAATCATTTCATCTGTGGAGGAAGAAAAGTAGCCTGAGAGTAAAATTGCACTCCAGATGGTTAAAATGGCGAAATTATAAACAGCTGAAAAGTCAGACCTATAATGAGATGTGTCATGCAGACTTGATAATAGGCAAATGTTAAAAGCCATGCTAATATGAGGTAAGTGGTAATTTGCTTTCGTACTCTGTTTTGGAGCATTGAAATGTGAGCAGTTAAAATAAGATATATTAGATTAATCCTAATTTTAAGAAGGCGTGTGGAATGACAGTGTCTTTTTCTTAATAGATATTTGGAAAAAAGGAAGACACCTCTAATCTCAAAGGAGACACTTAATTTCATAGTATAGTATACAGATTATAAAACCATCCACTGTATGATTGATAATGAAAAGTTAATGGAATCTAACCAGGGAATCTAGCTGCATTAATGCATACAAAGTGCAAATACTGTGAAGGATTATCATTTCAGGTTTACTATTCACACACTTTTGAAATAACTCTAATTATGATCTTTTCATGTTCTTTATTTGTGTATAAGCTTACTGTGTATCTCCAGCAAAACTTCCACAAGTGGAAGGAGACAGTAGTCTCTGTTTATATGCAGAATAATGTAATTTTTACATACAGCAAAACTACAAATAGTTGTATGGAATAAAGGGGTTTCACACACCATCATCATCATGTCTGCAATATGCTGTGACTGCAAAAAAATGGCTCCTGTCACACTTATGATGGCATTCTTGCCACAGCAACACTGAGCCCAGCATTGTGTAATTTACTTTTTGTCAAAAGCCAATATTACAGCCACTGCAACACAGCCTGAATATCACTTAAAATCTAAAGAAGGAGGGCTTAACTGTGTTACCAGTTCAATTGTGCAATCAATCTTACTTTGATTCCCTAAAAATGCCGTACTCAGACAGAGAAACGATATCTTTTGTTGACTGTTATGGTATGGTCCATAAAGAAAAGATTTCTGCCTTTTAGGAAACATTCTTCAAGACTTTAGAGAGCAACAATTAGCAATTGTTGTACAGTACAGTCAACCTGTACTTGTATACTGAAGTGAGGAACGTTATTAGCCTATGAAACTTGTGTCCACAAAGATTAGTATTAATAAAGCAGATGCACTGGTTTTATTAAACATTATATAAATGAATAACTCATATTAATAAATCTTATTATTATGTGATTGTTTAAAGGAGTGTGTTCTGTCAAAGTGATTGTCATTAAAATTAGGTTGTGTAGAACACAGGGTGCCAGTGAACCTTTTAGTGATGTCAGGTGTAACTTTCTTAAGAGGGCTTATCATACTGGTATTAGTGAGGATGATAGTAATGCTCTTCCATTGGCATTGCATCATCTTAGTAAAACCATGAAAGAAATTCTAGCTACCTTTTATTTGAAGAATTTACTGCTTAGGTGATGTGGTTATCAGCAATACTGCGAATTTTGTTATGGAATGAGGAGTAGGTGTGGTCTAATCACATGCACTAAGGAAGAAAAAGTTTTATGTAGTTGTGTAATTAAGGACAACGTGGTAACATATGCACAGTGAAGACAGCATAAACACCCTTCAATTTGGTGTTTCTTAGCTTTTGTATGTAAATCTGCAGCCTTCAACAGTTTTAAATACAGTTTGTATGTATAATAGGTAAATAAAAGTAGGAATGTGGGATTATGTTAAAATAGTCAGCAGGCTTTTTAAGCCCATTTTCTTTCAGTGTTGACACTTCTTGCTTGAGTGAGTTGGAAAAATGACAACATAATGTATGTTGTATAAATAAGAATATACATTATGTTGTCATATCACTTTAGTGGATATATAAACTGTTTTCTTATCATTCTGTTGTCTGTAATCTCTCACTAGCAGTGAAGATGTAGGGTTATGGCTTCATAAATAGACTAACTGTGCTCCTCTGTTCATTTTCCAGGATTTTCTTAGCATGCTGTTGGAAGACATTCCTAAACAAAAAAAGTAAGTAAGAACTGGGCTAGAAAAGCCAAGGAAATATGTAGAAATAAAATTTTAATGTATGCTAGCCAGGAATAGTGCTAGCCTGAAGATTCCCATTACTACATACACAAAAATTTACGAGACTCACTGTGGTTTTCCTATAGCATGCCTTTAACTTGCATATTAGGTCAGAGCTGATGTCCTGTGTTCACTATGCAGTCTGAAGTGCCAGGCATAGCTGCCTGCTCCAACTAACCTGTGATTCTTCTGCCAGCTGCTTTTGGCACATGGCACTGTAGAGCAAGGATGCCAGAACTTTGCTGTGAACCTGGGACACCAGAAAAGATGGATTTTTTTTCAAGAAGTAGTTTGGTATCATCTCCTGTCAGTCATACATTGGTCTGCATGAGGAAAGATAGAAAACATGAATGGAAATCGAGTGTTAATTGTCTGGTATGTCCTTCAAAATCCTGCTGTGTGTGACTGTGACTGGTTGAAAATGATAGTTTTTAGCAGCACTTTGAGGCTGTCCCTGCTTATATTTTGGTTTGTTATGTGCTGTTCTAGACTGTGCTGCAAATACAGACTCTTTTGTAGTGGAGCTTTACATGTTGTAGTTTTTTAAAATATTCACTTGAAAAATACAATGTTGAAGGCCAGGATTGCAAAAGTGTTCATAACTCTGTGTGAGTGCTTTGCAGAAAAAAGATGATATTCATAGAGGTCAAATGTATTGAGTCTTTTAGTGAAACACTTCTGTTCCTAATGGCTGAGGAACAGAGAAGCTAGTTATCATAGAGAAAATATGTTTTGTGGCATCTCAGGTTCAGTTGGGTGCTTTTACATTCTCCAGTGATGTAATGGATAATACTCTCTATATATTATTTGATATCAGTATAGTTTCTAGCCCGAATATAATGATGTATATTACATGGAATAGATGTGAAAGTGATTATTTTGATGGTATGATTATACATTGGCATGTTATAAAATTCTAATGTTCTCCTTCCTTTTATTTTTTACTTGTGTTTCTCTGAACTCCAAACCCAGTGCAAAATGTTGTTGTGTAACCATCCATTTTTCTGCCTAAAAATATACTTAAACTTTCTATGAGACTAATGCAAAAGAAGCTTGGCTTCATTTGTGATGCATCACATTACGGAACGTATGAAAAAAATTCAGGTATATGGCAATTCATTTTACAGTCATATATATAGTGCATTTGAACTATCTGTTGCCAAAATTACTTGGCAGGTAACAGCAGCAATGCAAGGAATCTTGATATACAGAAGGCCTTTATTTCTTGTCTGCTGGGAGGATTTTTTTTCATTCTTGAATGCATTCTGTGGGTAGTACAGAAATACTCACCTGAGGTAAAAGGAAGGGGAGGAAAGATAAAAATCAAGTATTTTTAGAGATAGTCTACTGATGAGTGCTTTTTTTGCAGAAAGTTTCATGTAGGAATGAAGTGCATTTTCAATATTAGAACAAAAATATTTCGTAGCACATGAAACCTCTCAGGCTTGTGGAGTTCTACCAAGTAAAATTTATATGTTTAAGCTACATACGTCAAACTTGACAAATATTAAGCACTCTAACACACTGAAGTTTGTAATGGAGGCTGGTCTTAATCATAAAAAAAAAGAAGTAAAGACACATTTGTAGTAGGTAATCAAACCAAATCTTGCCCTCAGCTGTAACCACAGGGGTAAACTATGTAGCTAGCAATAGAACTTGGCTTATGGGAAACTTTTGTAATGAGAACAGGATGAACATTGGCAGAAAACTGCCATGAAACAATGGGAAAATTTTCTGTAGTCATTACACTGTAGTTATGTAACTTTAGCTTTCTACTATTGGATGCAGAGACTGGATCTAAAAGATTCTCCCCTCCAAGTACTTAATTCCTTTAGTTTTTATTCAAAAGAGATTTTTTTACTACATTCCTAGTGATGAGTCACTCCAAGATACAGATATAACTTTTTATTGATTTTTGCTGCCTTCTGTACTTGGAGGAGCTTTATGCCTACTTTATAGGGCTACTTCACTTCTTTCTCTGATTCAATTATACTGGCATGTTAGCTGCAGGAATCCATGCTGTGAGGCAGGATTCTTCTGTTTCTGCACTGCAGCCGAATACTGACAGCAGATAAGCTGAGCAGTACCTTCTAGTCCTTCATAATTTCTTAACTTCCCTTTAAGACTGATAATTTGTCTGAGGGAAGGACTAATGGAAAGAACGACAAACAAATATTGGTCATTGTCCTTCTCTGTTTACACATCCTTTAAAAATACTACATGCACTGGCTAGAGTCTCACATTATCTTGGCCTTTCTGTGGAAAATCTACAATACTTCCCACCTCTAACTGAGGCATTTTATTTACTCATATAATTTGAAACTTTACTACATTGAAACAAATCAAACCAAACAAACGAAATACCAAGAAACCCCCCTCTTATGTGTCTGTATATTAGAGTGCGCTAGATTTGATAAAACAAACTCCAGTGGCTCTATTCTCCCCAAGGTTTACACCCATAGTCTTTGCTGCAAGTTGATCCTTTCCACATCTGCCCAACATGTGAGCTGTGCAAAGAATCAGTGTTTACCCTTGTAACAGAGGGTTTCACCAGTCTTAGACAAATCAGAGTTGCTGCTTGTGCAGCTACTTTATGACTGCAAAATTTTTTTGAGCAGTTCTGCTCTTACTTTTATTTCATTTCATTCAATGAAGTAAACAAATCCACTAAGAAGCTATGGTTTTAATAATAAGTGATATACAAAGGAAAGCTTGTGCTAACAGTACAAATAGCAGAGCTATTTGTACTGTTAATAACCCAGGTTCGCTAACCACATGCCTTGGATATCTTCACAAATTGTAAATTAAGTGTTAAAATAATGCTGAAATTTCAAACTACCCAGCTATATAGGTGCATCTCTTTCTTTCATGTTTGCTTTCTTTGATTTACCTGTATATTGTTGTGAATGTGGTGATTTTGAATGAGACAAATGTCTGGTAGGCACCTAACTACTGAAGCAAATAATAGTGAAGAATTATTCCCAGTGGTTTTGATTCTTCATTTTTTATTTTTAATTAGCCAAAATATATATGCTGGATAAAATCCAAAGAAAATTTATGCGCAGGAAGATGTGTCTGGTTGACAGAATCACTAATGGGTCATTGTGTTTTGGTTTCTCTAATTACGCCTCCATATTTAGCTGAAATAGCTAACTTTGGAAATTACTGATGTGTATAAAAGTATGATGAAGCAGATATGCTTGTTTAAGTACTTTCAGTATTTTAAGTATTAGGATATGGCAGACTTTTCTATCTTCCTTAACCTTAAAAAAAAGGTTGCACACTTTCACATTTTTTCTCCTTGATTTAGGCATTAAGTGGGTTTATGTTAAAGTTTGTAGAATACCTTAGAGCCTTGTGCAGTGAAAACTTCATGTGTAGCCATCTTTTATAGCAGTAATTTTCAAATTATCATTAATGTTAGTATTTTACAGACTTTGTTTTAAAATGTTGAATCTGAACCCTGTGTGTGATGTGAGGTTATTCCTAGGCTGATTTGGCTTATCATCTAAACAAATAGACAAGAGATGAGAAAATGGATGTAACCGCCTTCTCATTTTACAGTAGAGAATTGTTGTACAAACATGGACTGATATTTGTCCACAACATACAAAGCAATTGAAGAAACTTGGTCTTGTAAGAGTTAGTGCTAATCAACTCAACCAAGGTCCCACTGTCCAATACAGAACCTTAACCAGAAGACCATTCAAGAATTCACACAAACACCAGATTTAAGTCCGTACAGATGCTTAACTGCAACACAAGCAGGTGGTAAATGCCCTTACTGAACTGTAGCCTCTACAAATATCAGGCTCTCTGTTCTTTCTCTAGGACACTTGTTTTGAGATGTCAGTCTTTTTTTGATAACTTTTTGGGGTTATTTCTAAGTCAAACAATTTAGCAGAAGCATTTCCATCTTCATAGTTCTTCAGCACTGACAGTTAAGAGATTCAGAGTAGATCTTTGCAATAGTCTGCTCATTACTAATGGGTTTTTTTAAAAAAAATTAGTGAATTTCTCTTAAACAAGTTGGGTTTTTTTGATAGGTGCCAACAAGAATATCTGAATTTGGAATTAAACAAAGTATTTGGGTGCAAGTACAAATAAGATTGCATATGGTCATATGACAGGTGTTTTTGTGAAACTGTGGGTGCTGCGGGCAGAGAAAAAGCAGTGTTACTGGTTTTGCCCTTGAGGAAAGTGAAAAAATTTTGGGAGAGACTGAGAAACTTTCTAGTGGTTTCTGCCTGGCTTAGTGTGGTGTCAAAACAGTGCTATTCCCCTCAGTGTCATAAGCTCATATTAAAGCCAGTTTTTGAAATAGAGGGTATATTAAGCAACAGCTCTAGACAGCAGATGTAACATGGGTTATTTTGCGGAGATTTTTTTTCTCACACTACAGGTTTAGTTTCTGGGGATGGCGGAAAAAAGGGATTAACTGACATGGTGAGGCTGAATTTCTTATCCCTTGGTAAGGCAAATTAAATGTCCAACTAAGGGAATTTTCCCCAGCTTCTAGCTCTGCTTCAGCATTAGAACACTAAGCTGTATTGGGTTAAATTCGTGCAATAACAAATAACAAAAATTTTTATCCTGCTTATGCTTCTTGAGACAGAATAAATGGTACAGTCCAAGTGATCTACCTTTGCCTATGTAAAATTTTGGTGTCCAATTTTAAGATAGTTCTGTATGCACCCTTTTTAGTTACCAGACAGAAATAAGAAATCAAGACCACCATCTTCTTCTGGGGAAAGTAAATGGACTGACTGTTTGGAAATATTTCTCTTTATCAATATTCCCAGTCAAGGGGCTCAGCTAATCTGACTCAAGGCTAGACACCAATTTTTAGAGAACAGTGGTAAAATGAAGATAATTATAGTCTGAGGGATTGGCAGTCAAATATTCTAAATTTAATAAGTTTGTACAAATAACAAGGAACAAGTTTGGACGTTTAGTCTTTTATTTTAATGCAGAACACTACACAAGCATCACATATACATTCAGTTTTCTGTAGGAAATTGATTTATATCGTGATCTAACACACACAGTGATAATTTCCTGAAAATTCAGAATCCTGGCAATGTAGAAATGCTCCTTCTTGACTGCTGTGATTATTTAAATCATATGATCAGTTACAATTGTTTATTGGGTTGTTTGCCTGCCTGATTCAGAGCTTGGAAATGGCTGTTCTTTTCATGAATGCTTTGTTGGCTGCATTACACATGTGAAAGTAACTGCAAGCAATAGAATGAGTCTTGACAGGCATTACCATGCACAGGACCATACACATTTGTTCTGATTCTCAGAATATTTATATTCATTGAGGGCTTACTCAACTTCCTTTTTTCAGTACTTGTATGTGTGATTTTTTAAAATAATTACTTTATTTATTTGGCTTCCCTGCAAGTAGAGAAGTCTTCCACCAGAGTTGAAGTAAATACCACAGAAGCTGCCTGCAAAAATAAAAATGCAAATACAGTTTCTGAATTTACAAATACTTAGGCATTTGGTTATTTCAGTCTCACACAGCTTCATCCTGACAAACTATTTCCTTTTGTTGAAGCTCCAGACTATTCTATGATTTCACTGTGAATGTTATCGGGATATAAAGAAAGTGCAGAAAGGACAAAACTAAAGTATATTAGACACTTAGTAACTCTGAGAATTAATATCCATCAGTGCTTTTTAAAACCCCGAAGTTTTTCCATGTAACAAGAAGTAGAACACCCATTCATACTTTACATGTTCCATATATGTAGTTTACCACATAACACTTTTTCTGTCAATCCTTATAAGCACTGAATTTATGATTTGAGTTTTAAGTACACAAAACCTGATCTACCTTTAATTTGCTCATAAGGCCTCTGATGGTTTTATTCATTAAAGAGCCCAAGAATGTTGTACCACTTCAGTATAACCAGTACTTGAATTTGGAGAGTTTGCCTCGCATCTAAAGGGTTATTTTTCACATGAAAAAAATGGGTATTTTTTTGCATATCTTCTATTATTTTTTTTTTTTTTTTTTAAGGTCTGGGTTAACTGTAGAAAGTATCTTCCAGAACTGGCTTGATACTTCTGGAATACCAAAGGTAAATATAAAATACCAGGTCACAGTTCTTTCTGGAGTCTCGATTTTCTCATTACATTATATGTTTTTTAAATCACTACCTGAACTTATAACGGGTATGATATTAAATATACAGTTTTGATGATGACTACTATTCCACACCTTTTTATGGCTTTAGCTTTTACCAATTGCAGATCTTTTCTTCTCCATTCGTCTCAACAAACCTGCCAAAGGGCAAATCTTACAAAATTTATTCTATAAATTAATATTGTAGTCATATGAAAGTATACTTTACAGTATAATGATAGAGTCTATAAAATGTAAGGAGCATTGTTCACAGTTGTTGCAATATTAATTACTTGAAAGCATTACTGACAGCAGTATTTAAATGTTAAATTAATTGTACTTTAACTTGTGAATTTTATGACTTGCTTATAAATCTGCTGCATAGATAACATCTATTATTGGTGTTCCAGCATTGAGAATGAGCTCTGTTTTCTGCTTTTAATACTAAAAGATTTTATATTCACATTTTAAATTCTGTGAACTGAAAGTGCTTAGTTGTGTCTGTGCTATATGAAGTCTCCAATTATTCATTTTGAACCAAAACTGGGATAACAAATGATTTTTACATTAATCTTTACATTAATCTTCGTAAACCCCAATTTTATACAAAGTAATTTTTCAGCATATGCTCGGGACTCTGTTTCTAACTGATTTCCCCTAAGCAGGCATCCCCTTGGTTTCTTGTGGTTTATCCTGCCTAGTGCTTGAATTTGTTTCCACTTGCATTAGTATTTAAAAAAAACCCACCAACTTTTAAAAGTTAGAATGTTAAGTTCTGGTTTCCGTGTGCAAAATGCAGAGGCTTAGGCAGCATGACTGAGTGAGCATGTTTGCAGGTAGAACTGACAAAATAACTGGAGAGCTCTGACAGTGCTCAGAGAACCTGATCTATACCCAGACACTGGTTGAGCTCTTCCCTTGACAGCTTTAGAGATGTGCATGTCCACTGATCCCTGTATGCTGTAGAAGGCTTTTGGGAAAGACATACCCCAAGATCAAAGTGTTTTGAGACTATTTGAATATGCTCTAAAATCAAGGCAGAGCTTGTTTTTTGGTGTAATGTTATTGAAAATAAAGTTAACTTTAATTAGAAGGGAGGAAAGGAAGTGACAGTTTCATCATGCATCTTGATGCTCAGTCATTTCCTAGAAGAGGACCTTGATTTTAATTCTATGTTCAACCAAGGTTTTGTTTTTGGTAAAAAAACTGCACACATTGTCCAAATGCCAATTCAAGTATATGCAGGAGTATATTGATGTTGCATAGCTGTAGCTGTAAGAGGCTGATCTGGCTCCTGAAATGTAAGAGTTTTCTTGCATTTTATCTACACATACCTTTTTGAGGATGTACTTTATTAATGTCTGACAATCAACTTAAAATCACAAATTAGGAAGATAGGAGCAGACTAAAGAATTGGAAATTATTTTGACTGATGTGCAAACTAAACTCTGTTTTCCTGGGTACCATAAGTGCTCACATGAATAGTGAGTTTCATTATACCCTGCAACTATTTGTTACTTGTATAAACAAAATACGTATCAAAAATATTTTCCCACCCAGCAGATTTGTAAGTTGTTTTAAATTTTCTTTAATGACTACAGAGATTTCCCTGGTAATTTAGCTGTTCTGTATAAAAAGTGTCAACAGGAATTTTTCTAATTTAGTATTCTACTTCTGAGCATCAGCATGCTGATGCTGACCTTTTCTCTCTCTCTCTCTTTCTCTCTCCTCCCTCAACAATATTGTTGATCATGAAATTATAAATGCTTTGGGTTGAAAGTGACATTAAAGATCATGTCGTTCCAACCTCCCTGCCATGGACAGGGACACCTTCCACTAGACCAGGTTGCTCAGACCCCCGTGGAGCCTGGCCTTGAATAGTTCCAGGGATGGAGCATATGGAGCATACACAGCTTTTCTGGGAAACTTGTTCTAGTGCCTCACCACTCTCACAGTAAAGAAATTCCTCCTCCTATCTGACCTAAACCTCCTGTCTCAGTTTGAATCCATTGCCCCTTGTCCTGTCACTACATACTCCGTAAAATGTCTCTTCCCATTTTTCCNGGATTGCATCCGTCCTTCAGGTGTGACAACAGCACCACTCAGCTGGGTGTCATCTGGGAATTTGCTGAGGGTGCACTTGATCCTTATGTCTATGTCATTAATGAAGATATTAAATAACACTGGTCCAAGTACTCACCCCTGAGGGACCCCACTTTTCACTGATGTCCATTCAGACTCTGAGCCATTGACCACTACCCTCTGGATGCAATTGGCCAATCACCTTCTTATCCATCTAACAGTCTACTCATCAATTCCCTCCCTCTCCAATTTAGAAGGATGTTGTGTCAAAGGCTTTACAGAAGTCCAGATAAATGACATCTGTAGTCCTTCCCTTGTCCATTGATGGAGTCATCCCATCAGAGAAGGCCACTGAGTTGGTCAGGCAGGACTTGCCCTTGGTGAGGTCCTACTGGGTGTCTCAAATCACCTCCTTGTCCCCCATGATCTTCCCAGGCACAGAGATGATGATGATGACAAGTCGGTAGTTCCCAGGATCCTCTTTTTTGCCTTTTAAAGATGATTTATACTTACTGTCTTCATCAATTTTCAGGGTCTTATGGGAAGCAACTTCCACTTAATTGAAAGAACTGGAGTTGTCATTCAGTGAACAGGAAATCTTATTTCCTTTGTGCTTTATTAAATCATTAGAGGAGCACTTATTCCTGAAATTCAGACTGTAGAAGTTGCTTAGTAGCTCTCAATATGTTAGTATCTATAGTGTAAGTATGACTATTATTACTGACTACAGAACTGTAAATACTGTAGATCTACTTATGTGATTTATAGGACCTGATACAGAAATCCCCCGTAAAAGTATTTAGATTATTTCAGCGAGCTAATAACCTGGCTAATTTGATGAATCTATATCACAACTTACATGCAGATGAACTACCTGCTTTATAAATAGCAGTCCAGGAATGGCACAGAATTTAGTGTCTCTCATGTGGTTTATGGGTGAGTGGACTAGGGTGTGTTCACAGGAAGGTTTCTGTCAGCTCCTTTGGGCGCAGTCATACAACAGAGCCAGTCAGTCAGTGTGAGCAGGATTAGATATAAAGTACCCACTACAGCTTCTTTCAGTACTAGAGCAACTGAAAAGCAGCTGGTGGATATCTGCTTCAAAGATGTCCCAAAGGCACAGAAGCAGCATCCTGCACCCTACACACAAGATCCAACAACTTTCTGCTTATAACCCTTGTTTTACAGATTCTGGAGTCCTATAGCACAACCGTTAAAGTTACTATTAATACTGCAGCCCCTATTATGAGAAATTAATTGACCAAGCATTTAAAGTTTTTAAATTACAAGTACTAAGACTTCAGTGCATTTGCAGAGGAAATCTCCTTACTGGAGAGACTATACTTTGTAATGGAATTGGGAAATGTGCATCATGCTGTATTTAAGTCCAAACATGATTCCTCTGTATCTTTCTCATATAAGAATTTTTGACTTTAGTACTTGCTGTGGTGTTTCTGTGTTTTTTATTTCCTTGTTTTGGTGGATTTTTGGACAGGAAATTCATGTCATTCAAAGAAAATTCACCTCAAGTTGTTAATTTACAGCATTAGCTATCAAGGTGATTTCAAAAATTTTCTTCTGTGTTTATATTCAAATCTACCCCTGTATGCAACCAGTACTCTTTAAAATTCAGTAACCAAATGGTAATTTAAAACTAGAGTTCTTAGCCACCCCTTAGCTCACTATCTTCACAACAGTGTCTAGCTTAAGGACACTCTAAGGGTATAAAAAAGTATGCAAAAGATGTGTAAGGGTTATTACTTTCCACTCCCCAGACTGCTGAAGCAATTTTACAATCTTCCTTGCAGTATAGGAATTTTGTATTTTTTACATTTTGTATTCTTTACGGTCATAAGTCATGTCATCTATCTAACTGAAGATCCTGTACTCCTTTACCTGTGCTTTGTTACATTTGCCATTCCAAGCTCTGTCTCCAACTCTGTCCAGGGAACTGCAGAGATGTAGCTGTAGCTATATAGATGATGATACAGATGATGATATAGATGATGATACAGATATAGATATGTAGATACAGATATGCCCCTTTATACTTGCAGCTTCAAACTATTGAAACTTTAATATTGGTCAATTCCTATTACTGTTTCAGTTTTGGAAAAGTTATCTGGTCTTTTCTAAATACTGGGCTAGTTTCCAGGCTCAGGTATGTACCAGCAGTAATTAAGAATAACTTGATTTAAGGGAGTCATACAAATAAATAAAATCAGAAATTGGCTTGCTGCCATGAAAAAATAATCCTGCATGCCAGCTAACATTTCCAATTTGCTATTTTGTAAAGTATTAAAGATTAATGCTGTGGGGGAAAAAAAGTGTGGTTGTAACTTGACCAATTCTTTCTTGCACGGAAGAGTGCCACTGCACAATGGTTGGTTTCAGGCTGGCTAAGCAGGGTTTTCTCACACACAAAACATAGGGAATATAAAAGATGAAAAGAAAGCATTTCTCAAATACAAGCTTTCACGAGGGTTTTTTCCTGAGAACACATCACAGTGGTGTTAAATAAGGTCAAGCACATTGCGTGGTTGAAAATACCTTTTGTCAAATCATGCAACCTTCAGTATGTACTTCTGTCTCAGCAGTGACTCACTGGGGCATTATAGCAACTCTTCATTGTATGCAAATAGTGAGTTAATACCACTAACTTTAGACAATGTGTTACACTGGCAGGGAGTAGAATCAGAAGAACTAAATTGCTTTACAACTGGAAAACACCTATGAAATCACTGCAGTCACTTCATACCTGCTCAGGATGATTTGTTTTCCTAAGTACAGTTCTATTGTTTCCTTCAGTATATGCAGTGTTCAATTAGAATTTGAGGCTAAAAGGCTATATGCTTCTTTAGGAAGATTTTCTCAGCTCTGCACAAACTTGTCTTTGTCTTATATTGTCCATTTACTATTAACAGGTTGGGTTTTTTTTATTCTACACTAGGTAATTAACCTTTTTAAAATAAGCTTAAAATCTTTCCCCCTTTTTGAACTCTGTTGTACACTGTTTGACAAATAGATCAATAAACATTAGGTAGTCTCTGCATTGCATAAACTTCTAAATGTATTTCTTTAACTCATTCCAGTTTTCATCACTTTTTCTTTTGCTTTTGAAATGGTACATGCTATTATTTCCTGGTAAATTTCCTACCTTGATTCTTTCTTGCCTCTGTATTTAATTTGTTATCTTGCATAATGAAAATCATCTTCTCCACATTCATTCTCTAGTTCAAAAAAAAAAAGGAGGGGGAAGGAAAATAAGAAGAGTGGTTGGCCTCCTTCTTCATGATTTTTAGTTTCTTACACTGTAACCTACAAGTCTCAGTATCACAGAATGAGTCACGTTAAAAGGGACCACAGGGGTCACCTGGTCCAACCTTCCTACTCAAGCAGGGTGATCCTAGAGCACATTCCACAGGATTGCATCCAGGCAGTTCTTGAATATCTCCAGTGAAATATTCAAGGGAGGGATATCTCCAGTGAGATATTCTAGGGATATTGTGAGGGAGACTCCACAATCTTTCTGGACAGCCTGTTACAGTGTTTGGTCACCCACACAGTAGATTTCTTCCTTGTGTTCAGGTGGAACTTCCTGTGCATCATTTTCTGCCCATTACCTCTTCTATTGCTCGGCACCACCAAGGAGAGCCTGGATCCATCTTCTTGATACCCTCACTTCAGATACTCACAGACATTGATGAGGTCCCCTCTCAGTCATCTCTGTTCAAGGCTGAACAGGCCCAGCTCCCTCAGCCTTTCTTCATAAGTGAGATGTTCCAGTTCCCTACTCACCTTCTTAGCGCTCCTCTGGACCCCCTCCAGGAGCTCCATGTCTCTCTTGTCCTGAGGAGCCCAGAACTGGACACAGCACTCCAGCTGTGCCTCACCTGGGCTGAGTAGAAGGACAGGATCACCTCCCTCACCCTGCTAGCAATGCTCTTCCTAATGCACCCCAAAACACCATTGGCCTTCATGGCCACAGGGGCACGCAGCTGGCTCATGGACAGCTTGTTGTCCACCAGGATCCCAAATCCTTTTCCATAGAGCTGCTTTCCAGCAGGTTGATCTGAGGTTATTCTTCCCCAGGTGGAGTAACACTTGAATTTGCAGACCATGAATTTGCCTTTACTGACTTTCAGGTGGTTTATCTGTGCTCATCTATCCCCCCTGTCGAGGCTCTTCTGAAAGGCTACACAGCCCTCTGGGGTATTGGCCACTGTTCTCAGGTTTGTGCTGTCAGTGATCTGCTGAGCAGGCCTTGTCTGCGTCACTGCTGAACAAGCTGGACAGCACTGGGCCCAGTATTGACCCTTGGGGGACACCCCAAGTGACAGGCTCCCAGCTAGACTCTGTGACAACAAACACAACCCTCTGGGATCTGCCATTCAGCCGATTCTCAGTCCGCTTACTGTCCACTCATGTAGTCTGCACTTTGTGAGCTTGCTGGTGAGGTTATTATGGCAGATGGTGTCTAAAGCCTTGCTGAAGTCCAATTAGACAACATCCCCTGCTCTTCCCTCATCCATCCAGGTAGTTAGTTGCCCCATCACAGAAAGCAATCAGGTTGCTTAGGCATGAGTTACCTTATGTCATGTGATAAAACAGCTTCCAGCTTTAGGATAAACAGCCCAAACATCGCCTCACAATTACAAAAAACTGAAAGAGGTGATAGCACTGTTGTATCCTTCTCTGAGTCCCTTTTGTTATTTTAACCTCCCTTTATAGTTTAATTCTCATCCACTATTCCACCTTAAACAGTATTTCCTGATTAAGGTTGGAATTGCCAACTGATATTTCAGAGTATGTACAGCTCTTAGTGTATCTTGTGAGACTACAGCACCATGTTTTCTAATCTTGAATGAACACTGGAGTACAGCTTCCAGCAGTTACAGCAGTAAAAATTTTGCCCCTTTTATTTTTTAATTTTTTTTTTATTTTTGCCAGTTCTTTTCTCATATCTGCACTGCTTTTTGCGGCTGTGATAAAGCAGTAGTTTAATATCTGTATACTAATGGACTTATTTGTAAATCATCAGCATGTCTGGAAATACACAGAGGGACTAAAAGAAATCTTCTGGTGGTGAACATTAATTTATTAATAGTATTTCTGGTTTTGTTTGTAAATTTATATGGTCTAGTGGAATGTGCCCCTACCCATGGCAGATGAGTTAGGATTATATAGTTTTTAAGGTCCCTTTCAATCCACACCATTCTGTGATTCCATTATTGTCCTATTTGAAGAAGAAATGGATTGCAAAGGAAAATCATAGCAAAACTATTTAAAAATTTGAACTGAAATGTAATTTTTGAAGGGTTCTAAATCAATGCAAGTAGAATATTTCTGTGGTTTTATAAATTTTAGGAGTATGTTACGGCAGCAGTTCAAGTACTTAATATGATTTCTGCTAAAGCAACATGTTGTTAAGAAGGGCTCTGGCTTTTGCCTCAGTTATAAGCTTTATAGATTTCCAGTTTCCTTTTACTAAGACAAAAGTGCAGGTGAAGGGATAGCTCTACATGAAAATGCTTCACAGGGTAGCCGTTATGGTCAATAACTAACAAACCAACGACACTGAAATATTTTTTAAAAGAATACTCCTACTAAACTCTTGGATTATCTTTAGCAGTTGTTCACCCAGGTTTTACAGAGAGTACCCAAGCATTTTTCTGGCATTAAAATCACTCTTATTGGATGTAAATGGAAGCTAAAGCTATGGATTGTTAACACTTACTATTTCTTATTGTTAGTTATGCCTTATCTTGCCTTTTTTTTTCTGGATGTACATAATAACTACATATTTGTAGATGGCAACACTGGACCCAAGTACATAAGTGAAATGCTCATTTTTTTGCTGAGATACAGTAAATGAGTATGTATTGGCAGTGAGAATGATCTATTAAGTACAAAAATCTCATTCAAACATAAATGATCTGGAGAAAAAACAGGAAAGGGGTATAATTTTCTTCTGTACTTAATAAGAGTTCAGTAGTGAATCTGTTAGAATTAGTTTCAAAACTGCTGTTAAATATTAGTCACAAGACCAAAATGTTACTGTTTAAATACTGAAGTTTGAGCTTACTCCTTGATTAGTGTTTTATCTAAAGATAAAGATTTTTGTGTGTATTTTACCATGAGTGCAGAGAATATAACTGATTCAACTGATGGTTGAATTCTGTTTGAGAAATAATCTGAAGAAAGCATAGCAGCTACCTTAAGATATGTACTTATTCTTGTACATGGAAACCACACTTTGAATAATAAGCACTTCCCCGCAAGAAAATTTGCTTGTTTGCTTTTCCTTTTTTTATGTTAGCAAGGTTGCAGATTGGAAGATGAAATGATCTTTCCAAAGTTCTTAAAAATTTAATTGAGTATCAGTCAACAATATAAATAATTTAATGTCTTCTGTAATGATAGCAAGCACAATAAGAAAGTTTTTGAATATGAATCACCAGTGCTGAGGTTTTCTGAAATTATCAGTTGTACTGACAACATTGCATCTCATTTTCTTAGAAGAAGGGATTTAGGAAAATATAAAAATGTAATCGAACAATGTATATGGTACTACAGCGTGCATAAAAGTCAGATGAATCATGAAGATAAACAAATCAAGAGAGACTTTATGTTTTTGACTCTTTGAAAAGTGCTTTAGATAAAGACTATCCACTTTCTACAAGAAAGTTCTTGTAGATAGATCATGGTATATAGAGAATTTGGTATTTTGTTTGTAACAATCTATCAAAAAAGTTTTAAGGTCAGTTATTATTTAAATAGATTCTCTGTTGATCTAAAGAAGGTTGTTGGCATAAAATGGCCTTGTAATTTACTAAGCCATTCCATACACACAATAGTGGTGTATTTTAGTTTCTAGAATACTTTCAAAAAATTTAAGAAAACAGCTTACATTGAAAAAAACCCCATCATTAAAGGTCAGTAAAGACCCAAATTTATTACAGAACTCTTCAAGTTCAGGCGTGGTTTAGTCTTGTTATAATTTCAGAAGGTTTGATATAGGTTTCTCCTGCATTGCATATGATTGCTGCTTTAGAGAAAACCAAAGACATTTGAGATGTGTGTGACATTGTTACACAGTATTGTGTGATCACTTTCTAAAACTGGGTAACATACTGCCTTAGGTGAGATGTTCACGTATCATTGAGTAACTTGGTGTCTAGGCTGAATGTAGATAGTAATTTTTTAAATTTAAATTTGAAATCATTAGCCATAACATTTTAGTGCCTCTGTTGTTCTAATTTCTAAAAGTGAAGTTTAATTAGGAGTCTCCATTAATTGAATAATTAAGAAAAAAATACTTTTGAATGCTCAGCTGGAACCATGAGTCTACATTAAGGATGCAAAGGATGTTTTACTTGTTTTAGTTTAATGACCTACTGAAACACTGGCTTGCCTCTCCAGTTAAAAGTCAGATTTTCACAAGTGTCCTTCTGTTTTTCTTCAGACTACCTTTCAGTGTCATGCCGCTCAGAGGTAAAGTACTTGTAGTTGTATAGTCAATCTACAGAAGTTCAAGAAGTTGAAGTGCATTTGAAACAAATGTCTAATTTCTGAAATAATTGTGGACTAGATTCCATGTGTTTGTTCATTAGAATCTCTCTTAAGTTTAATAAATCTCAAGCAGTCATTTTCATTCCCTTTTCCTATTAACTGCACTGCTGAACACAAAAGCTGTGTTATGTGCAGAATGACTGAGCTTGTCCGTTCTAGAACGGAGTTATGTTTGGTATCTAAAGAACAATAACAGTTTGCTGCCTGACTGATCAATGCTGGATCAAGTTCACATTCCCAAGCTCCCACTCTCCCACCTACGTACACAGGAGATGGAAACATAGCAAACAGATGGAGGACAGGCCCTGTTTTACACAGAAATGTTGAACTTAGATTTGCCTAATAAGGACACAGCTGGGCTTGCATAGCAATAAATATAGGTTTTAATTATTGCTTGTAAAAACATCCGAAGAAAAGCACAGAAGTTAGCACCAATTAATTTTTAGCCTGCTCATTGTTTTCTTTAGTCAATGGAAACAAACCATAAAGTTTTAAAATATTTTTCATGTTACATTGCCAGAAAATTTTTCTGTATTAGTGTATAATTAGGAAAGAGTAGCCTTTGAGATATCTGAAACCTCTCCAGTTTCAAGTTCCTTGTAAGTAATTTTAGTGAATTGGAACCTGGATGTGAAATAACAAGAGGTGCAATGTTACTCTAGGAAACAATATTTAATATCTTTTTAATTCTGAAAGATAAAGAATTGGGCCTGAAACTGAGGTAGAAATCTTATGTGACAGGAACAAGTTGCTATATACCCTCCAGAATGGTCTATGGTTTTTAAAATAATACACATTTTACCACCCAGAAATTTTCCCTAGCCTTTTTAAACAAACTTGTTTGTGACTGGAAGCAGTGAATACCTGGGGAAGATGTACTGCAATATATACTCTGTATCTGAAATCCATGCAGCCGTCTGTATGCTGACCTAAAAAATGTGGATTCATGTGTAGTGATCCAGTCAGAAACTCAGAGTGATCCTGAGGGTTCAAATGCTGCTGCTGTATTTCCAGATGGCTAGAACTGACGATGGAAGTTCTTGCTTTTGAGCACTATGCTTTTTTTCAGACACTCTGCAGAAATGCTGAGCTACTGAATACTTCCTGAGAGCAGATGGTAACTAAGTTTGTGTAACAGTCTTCATTCCATCTCTGTCAGTTCATAGTCTTCCACACAAGTCAACAGGAGCAATGCTGAGGTATTTCCCTGTTCATGGTACCTTCCTTATCTCCTTTTGACTTAGTGATGCTTTAGTCAGACTGAAGACATAGATGTTGATCGCCTTCTCTTCAATCATGGAATATAAGTTATTTTTCTAAAACTTACTCCATCTCCATAAAGAATGAATTCTTTATCTATTCTACCTACTCCCTTCTAAGGTCAAAGAGGAATTTAAATGCTGAAATTAGAATGTCTGGAGAAAGAGGTTTGAAAAGTCTATTGGCTGACAGAGCTAGTATATGTCATGGTTCAGTTTATGGTTAATTGTCCTTAATATATAGGTTAGCAGTATATCATGGCCAGAGGGCTAGAGAACTTTTGTTTTACAGTATGTTTCATTAGTAAAGCTGTCAGAAGTCTTTTTGATTGCTTCAATGGATCACTAAAACTCAGATTTCAATACCTCTGGAAGGTGTATTTTATTTTTTCAAGAAGAAATTCAACAAAAAAGTGAGGTTCTAGCAAGTAACATCTGGGCCTTAGCCACACACTCTCCCTACTACTGCAAAAAAATCAACTCTGTCTTGGCTGAAACCAGAACATTATCCACCCATTATTCTTTACCATTTATATCATGCCCAGATCCTACACCTTCCAAGTATATACATATACACAAGCACAGGTATCATTTCTGTAGTCAAGGGCCGTCCCTCCAAGTTGTTATAGAGTTCACTTAGTCCATAACTGTGGGTTCTGTCCATCCTAGATGTCCTCCAGGGCAGGAGGGCTGGTGTACTGTTGTGGTTGCAGTCTGCATCAGGAGCTCATGACTGCTGGAGCGGTCCATACTCTTTGTTCATGGTAGCTCTGGCATACACTGGCAGTGTCATTCAGCAACCAACGTTATACAATTCAACATTAGAGACTCTTTTCATCCCAAAATCAAATCCCTTGAGGTACACATCACATTTCCTGGTCCCTCTGAATTACCCACCAAATGCACTCAGGTCCTTGAGCAAAAACAATCCCAAGGATGGGTTTGGCTTTGCTTGAGGCAGGACTAATCCAAGCTGTATTCCCTAAAACTTTTCTTGTATGCATTATGGAGACTTTATCCCCTTCTGCAGTACATGGGGGTTTTGATTGGGCAGGGACAGCTCTACTGGTAGAGCCCGGGGTGTTAACTAAACCAGGCAGCCTTAGCTAAATGTAGAGCCCAGTGTTTGAATGAACACCACTCATTGCTTTCAATGTGGTTTTTAACAGTCCATTGTCCTGTTCAATCTTCACAGAGGCTGGTGAGTGATAGGGAATATGATACAGCCACTTCATGCTGTGTTCCCTGGCCTGGTAGTCCAGGAGGCTGTTTTGGAAATTAGTCCCGTTGTCTGCCTCAGTTCTCTCACGGGTGCCAGGCCAGCACAGGACTTGCTTTCCAAGGCACAGGATGGTGTTCCAGGCAGTGGTGCAAGGCATGGGATATTTTTCCAGCCATCCAGTGGTTGTTTAAAAGAGCATGTAGCACTTGCCCTGGCAAGGGAGTGTGAGGTAACCCATCTGCCAGGCCTCCCCTTATTTCTACTTTGACCATCGTCTACCACACAGAGGCTTTACTTGGCCTGCTTGATCCCAGGACAAGTTTCACAGTTATGGATAACCTGGGATACAGAGTCCGTGGGTAAGCCCATCCCTCGACCACAAGCCCATCTGGCTGTTGCATCTCTTCCCTGATGACTGGAGGTGCCATGGGCTCACCAAGCCAAAAATAATTCACCCTTATGTTGCCAGTCCAGATCCTCCAGAGACATTTTCATCCTGGCAGCTCGATCCCGTCTGTTGTTGCAGTGTTCTTCAGCAGCCCAACTCTTGGGCACATTTGCATCTCATGATGAACTTTTACAGCCAACTTCACTATCCAGGTAGTGACATCTCACCACAGTTCAGCAGCTCAGATGGGTTTGTCTCTGCACTCCCAACTGATCTTTTTCCATCATTCCAGCAACCTCCACAGAGCATTTGCCCCCATCCACAGGTCAGCACAGAGGCAGAGCAGTGGCCACTTCTCTCATTCAGTGATATCTAAAGCCAGCTGGGTAGCTTTCAGCTCTGCACCATGCCTTGATCCACCTTGTCATTCAGTTTCTTCTGTGACTCTCTGCACAGGGCTCCATACAGCTGCTTTCC
>VWZS01004687.1:0-21751 GCA_013397075.1 Rhabdornis inornatus | reverse complement strand
ACCCTGCGGACCCAGCCCGCTGGCCAACAGCTGCAACGAGCCCTGTGCCCTGCAATGCCAGGACTCCCGCGTCATCATCAACCCTTCCCCTGTGCTGGTCACCCTGCCTGGACCCATCATGACCTCCTTCCCCCAGAACACTGCTGTTGGATCCACCTCCTCGGCTGCTGTGGGCACTGAACTCAGTGTGCAGGGACAGCCCATCTCTGGTGGATTTGGTGGCTTTGGTGGCTTTGGCTATGGCCTTGGCTATGGCCGTGGATTTGGCTATGGCCTGGGCTGTGGCTATGGGCTGGGAGGCCTGGGCTGCTATGGCAGAAGGGGCGGCTACAACTGCTGAGGGGCCTTTGCACCACTCCTGATACCAACCACCGGCTTGGGGCTCTGGCAACAGCTCCTGCAAGCAAAGCACCTTGGCTGATGGTCATCTTACTTGCACCTCAGCACAGATTATTTCCACTTCTTTCTCCTGACTTTTAATTCTTTCACATCAATAAAGTTTTCCTGCATCAAACCTGGGACGCCTCCTTATCTTTTATATTCCAATGGTCTTACATTCTCACCCACCATACTCTAGAGGTCTACAGACCGTTGAGAGTACTTGGAAGAGGATGGCAACACTTTTCCTTACATACATCTCTAAACAACTAATAACGAAGTCTGGCACAGGAAGCACAGGAAGCACAGGAAGGGACATTTTGCAGAGTGTGTCACACACTCTGCAACTGATACATCAAAGGTTTTGACACAGCAGTTCTCTTTGCACAAAAACGGAAAAGTCACTCCATGCCAGTGCACACTTGATAAACTCTCGTCCTGGCCAGGACTTTTGAAGCCTTCCAGCCAAGACAGAAGCAACATGAATCACTTGGGCGGGAGCTCTGCAGTGCAATTGCTTCAACTGCCCTGCTAAAGCAAAACCAGCAGGAGCAGAATTTCCAGCACCTTGGACAGTTCAGATTTGGCTCTCCCAGGATCTAGACTCCACCACCTCTTCCACTTTGTGGCCCTCTCACAATGAAAGATTCTTGTCTTCTTTGCCCATGGAATTCCATCTCTTTCACTTGTGCTCTTGCTCTTTTGCCCTGCATGTGTGCACTGCTGCGAACAGCTGGGCTCCTTTGTCTTCATTTCCCATCAGGGATTTGCACACACTGATGACACCCCCCTGTCCATCCTTGTCCCCTGGGCGTCCTGACTCTCTCAGTTTCTCATCTAGGAATCATTTTCCAGGCCCATTTGTATCTGGGTGGTCCTGAGCTGGTCTCACCGGGGAGCCCAGAACTGCCCACAACGCCTCAGATGGGACCTCACCAGTGCTGTGCAAACACCAGCAGTCACCTCCCACTACCTCATCCCAGCACTTTTCCACATCTTGCCCTGGAACCTTGGGGTCCTTTTTCTCGCAGGGGTACAGGAACACCTCCTGCTCCATTTCTTCTCAACCACAACCACAAAGGTGTTTTGGGAAAGAAAACTGTTGTTTCTACTGATAACCATATATTGCTTTCTACCTGGGATGACTTCCTCATTCCTCCCAACAAACAGCACTTGGCACCTGTCCTTGCTGAGCTCCAGCAGATGTCCATGACCACTCAGTGTTGGCCAAAAGGATCCAACTCCTGGACTGCAGCACTGGGGACTTGCTGCCATTAGGATTTTGGGACACTGACCACAAGCCTCTGGGCCCAGTTCTTCAGATCTTTCTCAGGCCACCATGCTGGGCACTGACACAACCTGGACTTGCCTGGGTTGTCAAGGATCATGGAATGCTCACCTGCAACAACCCTGGGCAAATCTTCTTTCTGACAATCAGAAGTGGCCTCAGCATTTGCACCTAGCCCCAGTAAAGACCCCAAAGTCCCCAGATATCAAAACCTTAAAGACAAGAGGGGCACCAAGACACCTACAGAGCACAGTCAAGAGGCAAGGTCAGGTCTAGTCTCAGGCTCAGCCAGGTGGGATCAAGGTGGGGAGCAATGGAATGTGAGGGAAGGGGCAACAGCTCTACACACCTGCAAATCCCAGAGCAGCCTGATGGGGCTGGGAGGGAATGGAGCCTCTCTTCACAACACAACCACAAACTGCAGAACACCAGTGCCACAGGGTGACCTTGCAGATGACAGCCACACCTCCCCAGAATTTTGGTTGTTTATTCAGCCCTCCCTGACACTGCCTTCAGAGCAAACCCTCCCAAATGCCACTCACTGTCAAATAGCACTAACTCACACTTAAACGCTGCCCTCAAGGTCGGAAGGACAGGGCTTCAAGAGAAGGACATGAAATGGTGGAATTCCATAAAGGCACACCCACATCATGACAGAGAGGGAAAGGGGAGCACGCTGACCATCAGGTAGCAATTACTGGGTTTTGCTCACAGGAAAACAATATTGCAATTTACAGGATATAAATCATTATGAAACCTGATGGCCTGAATGCGGAATAAGGGAATTGACGCCACAGACCAGCCTGGGAACAAAGGGATCGGGCCCCGTTTGTTGTTTGTTATTGGATTTCTGAATGAGGTCAAGGAATACACTTTACATGTAGGAGTATGTTGAAATTAAAATTTAAGAAATGCAGGTAGACCGTAAAAATGGAACAGGTTCAGCCTGAACAGCCTCTTGTTCACCAGATCGTGTGGTCCCATTCAAGACACAAGGCCAAGACCTCTCTTTCATCCGTCAGGAAGAGCTCCCAGGCACTGGAATCTTTCCAAGCTGTTATTGCAGAGTGGCCTCCCCAGGACATCAGCAGCTCTCTCAGCATTCCTGGGAGAAACACAATGACTGATGGACATCCAGCAGCACAGAAAAGGAGCCCAATCTTCACAACGAATGCACAAACCACAGCATATGAGTGCCACAAAATGACCTCACTGATGACATTACAAATCTCCAGGGCTCTGGTTGTTTATTCATTCCTCCCTGACACACATCTGACAATGAAAAAATTCTCCCAAATACCAACTCCCATGAAAATTGATGCCAAGATCAGATGGACACAGCATCAAGAGCAAGACAGGGAACTGCAGAATTGCATCACAAAGGAAAACATGCCCCACCTCATAACCTCATGCCAGGCTGGGCTAGGCAAGAGCCACTGCCTCGAAAATGCCCCAAGGCCATGGGACAAGGCTGTCCCACCCCTCCAGGACCAGTATAAAAGCCGGCCTGGTGCATCTCACCCTCACACATTTCTCCTCACACCTTCTCCACCTGCTGACAACAAGGTGAGTCTCAAGCCCCTGACCCTCCTGCTCCTGCACCCCTGACCCCTCTCTTCCAGCACACTCACACCCAGTCTCAGCAGCCCTCATGCCTCCCCACAGCCCCACAACAGCCTCCACACTCCCTCACATTCCTGCATCAATGCCCCTCACTCCCCCACACACCTGCCATGTCTCTCTCCCCTCTCTTCCAGGGACCCTCCACACCACACCCATGGCCTGCTACGACATCTGCCGACCCTGCGGACCCACCCCGCTGGCCAACAGCTGCAACGAGCCCTGTGCCCTGCAATGCCAGACCTCCCGTGTTGTCATTGACCCTTCCCCTGTGCTGGTGACCTTTCCAGGACCCATCATGACCTCCTTCCCCCAGAACACTGCTGTTGGATCCACCTCCTCGGCTGCTGTGGGCACTGAACTCAGTGTGCAGGGACAGCCCATCTCTGGTGGATTTGGTGGCTTTGGTGGCTTTGGCTATGGCCTTGGCTATGGCCGTGGATTTGGCTATGGGCTGGGGTATGGCTATGGGCTGGGAGGCCTGGGCTGCTATGGCAGAAGGGGCGGCTACAACTGCTAGGTGCCCTCAGCACAACTCCTGACACCAACCAGCCACTCCCTGGAACACACCCCAGGCACTGAGGACACCTCTGTGGGTCAAGGCTCTCAAATGGGCTCAGCTTTTCCCGCTCCTGCTCATGGGACACCAAGCAAAGCAGTAGCCAAAGGTCCAGCCCAGGCTGCCTGCAAACATCTGCCCATCTGCCTCTTCCTCTTCTCCTGCTCCCTGCTCTGCGTCTCCCCTTCTGCTCTGTCCAGACCCCTCTCCTGCAAACCCCTCGTCCCAGGCCAGAGACCATTTTTCACCTCTGCTCGGCTGCTTCCACAGTGGGGCCGGAATGCCTTGGTGCTCTGGCAAAACCTTCACGCAAAGCTACTCAGCTGATGATCACCCTGCTCACAACCCAGCCCAGCTCCCTTCCACTGGCTGCTCCTGAGTTTTCACTGTTATTCTTCAATAAATTTTTTTTGCAATGCAAGCTCATGTAGCTCTCTCTTTCTTCTTATGCCAGGACTCTTCCAGTTACACTCAGCGCTAAGGCAAGTTTGTGCAGGCAATTGGTGTGGGTGAAAAAATGCACCAAGGCCTGTCTTAGGAAATATGGCTCCAGTTCCACTACCCCCAGCATACTTTGGTCTTCCATTGCACCACACAAACCCTTCACTTTCTTGAAACCGGGCCCGGATACAGTAGTGCAGGTCTTTGCCTGTCTCTGACATAAGCCCCTCATGGTCTCTGTGTTCACTTTTGCCTCCAGCTGCGCATGATCTCCCAGGCTCATCTCCAAGTCTGCTTGAGAAGGTTCTTGTCTTCCTTCTCATGGATGGCCCAACATAGGAAGCCATGAGTTGGGGATTCCTTGCCCTCCTCCTCATCCGCAGTGTCATGTCCTGCTCTTGAGGTCGTATCCATCTGACCTTGGTGGCAGTTTTTAAGTTTTAGAAAACGTATTCTGGTATTTATGGTTCTTGTCAGGGTGGGCTGAAGACATGACCAAAGCTTTGGAGAAGCGAGTGGTAATCACTGAGCTCACCCCATGGTACTTCCATGCTGTTGTTTGTGGGTTTGTGGGGAAGAGTTGGAAGAGTAGCTCCCACTCTCTGGCAGGCTGGTCTGCATTTTGCAGCTGTGTCAAGTAAGAGGTATTGTACCTTCAATCACATTCTCTCTCTCTCCATGCTTTCTTCCCAGCTGGCAATGGCTGACATTGGACCATCTTTTTCCCGTTGGTTGTGCTTTGTGTGTGTCTCGGTGACCATTTTGCTTTTACAATTTTGATATCCAGGGTATTTTGGGTCATTTCTTGTGCTAAGGTCTGAGGTCACTTCTCTGGGCAATGTCTTGTTGTCAGAAAGAGGATTTGAAGGTTGCCCTGGGTTGTTGGAGGAGAGCACTGCATAATCCTTCACAATCACCCAGGCATATCCAGATTGTGTCAGTGCCCAGTGTGGTTGTCTGAGAAGGGTCTGAAGAACTGGGCCCAGAGGCTTGTGGTCAGTGTCCCAAAGTCCACATTGCAGCAAGTCCCCAGTGATGTAGCCCAGGATTTGGATCCTTTTGGCCAGCACTGAAAACTTGAGTGGTCCTGGATATCCGCAGGAGATCCTCAAGGGCAGCTGCCAAGTGCTGTTTGTTGGGAGGAGTCATCCCGGGTGGGAAGTAATATCTCTGAGTCACTTGGAAAAATATTTTTCTTCTCTGAAAAAGCCTTTGCGGTTGAGAAGAAATGGACCAGGAGGTGTCCCTGTGTGGGAAGAGGGACCCCAAGTGTACAGAGAAGAAGTGGAAAAAGTGTTATGATGAGGTAGGTGAGAGGTGACACCCCTGGTGAGGTGTTATGAGCAGTTCTTGGCTCTCCAGTATGAAAATTAAGTCCATTTAATTCATCTAAACCATTTCAGGGCCAGCAGTGTTCTAAAGGGGCTGAGAGACCTGGGACTCCCAGGGGACAAGGATGGACAGGGGGCTGTCATCATTGCTTGCAAATCCCTAATATGAGGAATGAAGACGGGGTAGCTTGCCTGTTCTCAGCAGTGCACACAGGCAGGGCAAGAGAGCAAGAGCACAAGTGAAAGAGATGGAATTCCATGGGCAAAGAAGACAAGAATCTTTCATTGTGAGAGGGCCACAAAGTGGAAGAGGTGGTGGAGTCTAGATCCTGGGAGAGCCAAATCTGAACTGTCCATGGTTCTGGAAGTGTTCTCTGCTGGTCTTGCTTCAGTAGGGTAGCTGAAGCACTTGCACTGCAGAGCTCCTGCCCAAGTGATAGGTGTTGTTTCTGTCTTTGCTTGAATGCTTAAAGAGTCCTGGCCAGGAAGAAAGTTTGTCAAATGTGCACTGTCATGGAGTGACTTTTCCATTTTTGCGCAAAGGAGAGAATTATTGCGTCAAAGGCTTTGGTGTATCAGTTGCAGGGTGTGTGACATGTTCTGCAAGACGTCCCTTCCTGTGCTTCCTGTGCCAGACTTCGTTATTAGTTGTTTTGAGATGTACGTAAGGAAAAGCATTGTTGCTCTGTTCCACATACTCGAGTGGCTTGTTCAGCTCTAGATGGCATTGGGTGAGGATGTGAGACCATTGGAATATAACAAAATAAGGAGGCATTTCAGGATTGATGCAGGAAAAGTTTATTAATGTAAAAGAATGATTAGTAAGGAGAAAGAAGTGTAAATAATTAGGATGACCATCAGCTGAAGTGCTTTGCTAGCAGGAGCTGTTGCCAGACCCCCGAGCTGGTAGTGTCGGGGTGGTGCTGAGGCTCCTTAGCAGTTGTAGCCGCCCCTTCTGCCATAGCAGCCCAGGCCTCCCAGCCCATAGCCAAATCCACGGCCATAGCCAAGGCCATAGCCAAAGCCACCAAATCCACCAAATCCACCAGAGATGGGCTGCCCCTGCACACTGAGTTCAGTGCCCACGGCAGCCGAGGAGGTAGATCCAACAGCAGTGTTCTGGGGGAAGGAGGTCATGATGGGTCCTGGAAAGGTCACCAGCACAGGGGAAGGGTCAATGACAACACGGGAGGTCTGGCATTGCAGGGCACAGGGCTCGTTGCAGCTGTTGGCCAGCGGGGTGGGTCCACAGGGACGGCAGGCATCGTAGCAGGCCATGGGTGTGGTGTGGAGGGTCCCTGGAAGAGAGGGGAGTGAGGCAGGGCAGGGGTGTAGGGGTACAAGGGGCGTTGATGCAGGAATGTGAGGGAGTGTGGAGGCTGACGTGGGTCTGTGGGAAGGGATGAGGGCTGCTGAGGCTGAGTGTGAGTGTGCTGGAAGAGAGGGGTTGGGGGTGCAGGAGCAGGAGGGTCAGGGGCTTGAGACTCACCTTGTTGTCAGCAGGAGCAGGTGGAGAAGTGTGTGAGGGTGAGATGCACCAGGCCGGCTTTTATACTGGTCCTGGAGAGGTGGAACAGCCTTGTCCCATGGCCTTGGGGCATTTTCGAGGCAGCAGGTCATGCTTGGCCCAGCCTGCTGAATCATGAGGTGGGGAGTGTTTTTATTTGTACAATTCTTCAGTTCCATGTCCTGCTCTTGATGCTATGTCCATCTGACCTTGGCAGCAATTTTAGAGTGAGCATTAGTATTTGGGAGGATGTGATTGTTCAGTATGTGTCAGGGAGGAATGAATAAACATCCAGAGCCTTGGAGATTTGCAATGTCATCAGTGAGGTCATTTTGTGGCACTCATGTGCTGTGGTTTGTGGGTTCCTTCTGATTACTTGGCTCCTCTTCTGTGCTGCTGGATGTCTATCAGTCATTTTGTTTCTCCCAGGAATGCTGAGGGAGCTGTTAATGTTCTAGGGAGGTCACTCTGCAATAACTTGTAAAGGTCTCGGTGCCTGGGACGCTTTCTGTGGGATGAAAGAGAGGTCTTGCCCTTGTGTCTCAAATGGGATCAAGGAGAGCATCCGGCAAAGCAGAGGCTGTTCAGGCGGAACTTGTTCCATTTTTCAGGTCCATTTAGATTTCTGCAATCTACACAACAACATAGGCTGTCATTTAAAGCATATTCCTTGACCTCATTCATTAATCTTATAAACAAACAACAAGCCCATGTTTTCCCAGGCTGGCCTGTGACGTCAATTCAAGCATTCAATTATTACACATTCAAGCCACAGTGTTTCATAATTTATAACCTCTAAATCTTAATATTTTGTTCATGTTAGCAAAAGCTAATTGTTACTAATAGATGATCAGTGAGCACCTCCTCCCTCCTATGCCATGGTGCTGGCGTTGCTTTGTGGAATTCTGTGATTCCAAGCCATTTTCTTAAAGGTCTTGTCTACCTGACTTTGATGGCAATATTTAAATGCAAGTATTAGAGGTTAAAGGAAGGTGTTGATGGCCTTGTCAGGGCAAGCTGAAGGCATGACCAAAGCTTTGGAGAGGTTGGGTGTCATCAGTTAGGTCATCTCAGGGCACTCATGTTCTGTGGTTTGTGGGTGCGTTGTGAAGATGGGCCCCAAACCATTACATCTCTGTCAGGCTGGTCTGGGCTTTGCAGGAGCACTGCTTGTGAGGGTCTGCTCCTTTGATCACACTATTTCTGTCCCCACCGTGTTGCCATCTCTCCAGGTGTTTTTATATACCAGACCTTTCCCGTTGCGGATGGGAAAGCAATCCCTGCAGTACAAGGAGGCTTCCCATGTTTCCCTAAGTCTTGTGTTGGTTCATCCCTAGCACTTGTCTCATGTGGGCTCAGAAAGGTTACACGGTGGGGTCGCAGTGCTGGGCTCAGGCTGCTGCATAGAAAGGAAAAGTGTTGAAGGAGAAGTAGAACATGACATGAGGAGAACAATTCCTCATCCATTGATTAATCCACCGTTTGGCCATGTACCCTTTGTTGCAAAAAATGCCAGCAATTACCAGGACAGGATTAGGAAAAGAAACACAAGTGGGTTGAGGGCAGTGTTGATCCTTTCACCCAGCACATGTGGGACTCCACAGTGGAACAAAGACATGGACATGGTTGACAAAGAGGAACTCAGGGAGACCATAACAATGATGGAAATGGAGCATCCTTAAAAAGAGAAGAAACTAGGGACCTGGAATTTTGTTCAGACAGGAGGCAAGAATGCAAATGGGACATGTGTTTAATATTCCACGGCATGACCTCAGTGTTGACTTTCCAGTTCTCCCAATCTCTAATTGAATCTTCTATGTGTCCTAACATATAACACCACCAGCAAGACATTGGCCACCAGTTCTCCCAATCAGGAGGTTCTACCAAGGTCAGATGAACATGGCCTCGAGAAAAGGACATGGAATTGCAGAGTTGCAGGAAGGAAGACACTCCCTACCTCATGACTCACCAGACTGGGCCAGCCAAAGAGCTGCTGTCACCAAAATGCCCCAAGGCCATGCGACAAGGCTGTCCCAGCCCTCTAGGACCAGCATAAAAGCTGGTCCAGTGCTGCTCTCCCCCACACACTACTCACACCTTCTCCTGCTCCTGCTGACAACAGGGTGAGTCTCAAACCCCTGACTCTCCTGCTCCTACACCCCTGCACCCCTCTCTTCCAGCACACTCAACCCCAGCCTCAGCAGCCCTCACCCCTCCCCACTGCCCCACAACAGCCTCCACACTCCCTCACCCTCCTCCATCACTGGCCCTTGTACCCCTACACCCCCGCCCTGCATCACTCCCCTCTCTTCCAGGACCCCTCCACACCACACCCATGGCCTGCTACGACATCTGCCGACCCTGCGGACCCACCCCGCTGGCCAACAGCTGCAACGAGCCCTGTGCCTTGCAATGCCAGACCTCCCGTGTTGTCATTGACCCTTCCCCTGTGCTGGTGACCTTTCCAGGACCCATCATGACCTCCTTCCCCCAGAACACTGCTGTTGGATCCACCTCCTCAGCTGCCGTGGGCACTGAACTCAGTGTGCAGGGACAGCCCATCTCTGGTGGATTTGGTGGCTTTGGTGGCTTTGGCTACGGCCGTGGATTTGGCTATGGGCTGGGAGGCCTGGGCTGCTATGGCAGAAGGGGTGGCTACATCTGCTAAGGATCGTCTCCAGCACTCCTGACACCAACCACCCACTCCCTGGAACACACCCCAGGCATTGAGGACACCTCAAACAGGCCAAGGCTCTGAAATGGGCTCAGCTCTTCCTGCTCCTGCTCTCAGGGCACGAAGCGAGGCAGTAGCCAAGGGTCCAGCCCAGGCTGTCTGCAAATATGGCCCATCTGCCTCTGTCTTCTGCGCCGAGCTCCCTGCTTCTCCTCTCACTTTCAGCTCTGTCCCGCTCCCTCCGCTGCAAAGCCCTTCTCCCAGGCACCTTTGGGCACCTCTGCTGAGCTGCTCCCACTCTGGGGCAGGAAGGCCTTGATGCCCTGGCCAAACCTACTGCAAGCGAAGGACCTCAGCTGAGGGTCACCCTGATTGCACCTCAGCCCAGTTCCCTTCCACTGCCTGCTCCTGCTTTTTCACTGTTTCGTCTCAATAAATTTTTTTCTTGCATCACAATTTCAGATGTTTGTTTTCTAAATGGACTCCTAATAAACTGGGTGTGAAACCTGTTTCCCTTTCACTGCTCCACAGGAGAGCAGGAATCCAGAGTCCAAGTGTCTTCAGGAGAGGTTTTGGTTGGATATTTAGAACGCTTCCTCCATGGAGAGGTTTGTCATTCCTGTCACAGACTGCACAGGGTAGTGGTGGAGTCATCATCCTTGCAGTGATTTAATATCCCTATAGATATGTCACTTGGGGACACAGTTAGTGGTGGTCTTGGTAGTGTTGAGGGAATGGTTAGAGTTCTATTGTATGTTCAATTTAGACCTTTTCCAACAAAAATGTTTCTAAGGTGACAGTTCAGTGGTGGATTTTGTGGTCTTGCATTAACAGTTGTACTCAATGTCAAGAGGCTTTTCCAGCTGAACTGATTCCGTGTGTGTTGGTGGCACCTGTGCAAGGGACCAGTGGCCAAAGGGGAGTGGGAGCAGAGGAGAGGTGAGCCACACCTTTGTTGTCTTGAGTTATGGCAAGCGCTGATGGATGTAGCCACTTCTCGTGGAGGATTTCCCTTGAGGAAATGGTGTTTGAGCTGTGTGTCTGCTCTGTGCCAGTGAGTCAGTCTGAGCATGAGGAAAGAGCTGTGGCTGCTATTGAACACAACCCTTTTGTGAAGCCTCTGAGGTTCTTTCCCATTCTGCCCTCCCAGAGCATCTGAGCAAGTCCCCTGAGAGTGCAGTGAGTGGTCTGAGAGTGGCTGTGGCCCAGAGGCTGGGGATCAGTGGCCCAAAATTCAAATCGAGGCAAGTATAAAGGGAAATAGGTCAAGAGTTGCACCCAGTAGGCCAACCCTGTTCAACATCCTCAGCAATGGCATGGGCAGTGGGACTGTTGTGCCCTCAGCAAGTTGGCAGGTGATGGAGTGGCTGAGGCACCACTTTGTTGTGCCACCAGTCAGAGGGAGCTGGGGACTGGGGTTTAAAGGAATCTCCTGAAGTTCAAGCAAGGGAAACATGAATTTCTGCATCAGGGCAGGAATGGCAGTGGGGCCAAGGTCATGCTGGGGCCTGAGAGGCTGGAAATGGGCTTTGCTGAGCAGGACCCTGTGGGACCACAAAAAAGAGACCACAAAGTCTCAATCCTTTCTTTCCTGGAAAAGGCATCACCAGTATCCAAGATATATTTCAGGCAATTCTAGCCATAGAGTCAGGATAAGTGGCCTTTTCTCTCTTTAGAACACGTGGGGTGGTGTGGGCAGTTCTGGATTGTCCAGGGAAAGAACCACAGAGGCTTGGTGAAACAAGACCAGATCAGGGCGACCAAGATACTGAAAGGGCAGGAGAATCTTTCCTAGAGGGCAGAGAGAGGGGGGTCTGCCAGGAGACAAGGCTGGACAGGGGAGTGTCATCAGCATCCTCAGATTCCTGATGACAGGGAATAGTGTTGAGGGAACCTGGCTGTTCTCAGCAGAGCACACATTTGAGGGAAAAGGAGGAAGGGCAGAAGAGAAAACAGATGGAATTCTGTTGCCAAAGAAGGCAAGAATTTTTCAGTGTGAGAGCGGTCACAGAGTGGAAATACTGGCTGAGTCTCTGCTGGGAGAAGCAAAACTGAGCTGGCCATGGTCCTGGAAATGCTGCCCTTGCTGATTTTGCTCGAGCAGAGGGAAATGAAGAACTTACATTCCGAAGTTTGTGCCCAAGTGGATTATTTTGTTCTTTCTGTTTGCTGGGTGGGTTCAAGAGCCCTGACGGGGAAGAGATTTTGTCAAGTGTGTGCTGGTACAGAGAGACTCTGACAGAGCTATGAGCAGGAGAACATGGATGTGTCAAAACCTTTGAGGCAGTGGGTCCGAGGTTTGTGTCATGCTCTGGAAGGTGTGCTCTCGTCCCCTGCTTCCAGTGGCTGCCTTGGTTGTCACTGGTGGGGACATTGTTGCTAAGAGAGGTGTTCTGCTTCTTGTCCATCCACACCAATGGCATTTTGCTGGGTGAGAATGTGAAACTATTGGAATTCAAAAGATAAGGAGGCATCTCAGACTTTGATGCAGGAAAGCTTTATTGAGGCACAAGAATGAAGAGACAGGAGAAAGAAGAAGAAGGGATCATGTGTGAAGTGCAAGTAGGACAGGCACCAGCAAAGGTTCTTTGCTTGCAGGAGCTGTTGCCAGGGCTCCATGCTGGTTGTTGATGTCAGGGGTGGTGCTGAGGCTCCTTAGCAGTTGTAGCCGCCCCTTCTGCCATAGCAGCCCAGGCCTCCCAGCCCATAGCCAAATCCACGGCCGTAGCCAAGGCCGTAGCCAAAGCCACCAAAGCCACCAAATCCACCAGAGATGGGCTGTCCCTGCACACTGAGTTCAGTGCCCACAGTAGCCGAGGAGGTGGATCCAACAGCAGTGTTCTGGGGGAAGGAGGTCATGATGGGTCCTGGAAAGGTCACCAGCACAGGGGAAGGGTCAATGACAACACGGGAGGTCTGGCATTGCAGGGCACAGGGCTCGTTGCAGCTGTTGGCCAGCGGGGTGGGTCCGCAGGGTCGGCAGATGTCGTAGCAGGCCATGGGTGTGGTGTGGAGGGTCCCTGGAAGAGAGGGGAGTGATGCAGGGCAGGGGTGTAGGGGTACAAGGGCCGGTGATGGAGGCGGGTGAGGGAGTGTGGAGGCTGTTGTGGGGCTGTGGGGAGGGGTGAGGGCTGCTGAGGCTGGGTGTGAGTGTGCTGGAGGAGAGGGGTCAGGGGGACAACTGCAGGAGGGTCAGGGGTTTGAGACTCACCTTGTTGTCAGCAGGAGCAGGTGAAGGTGTGAGGAGAAGTGTGTAAGGGAGAGAGGTTTTGGGCCGGCTTTTATGCTGGTTCTGGAGGGGCGTGGCAGCCTTGTCCCATGGCCTTGTGGCTGAGTCATGAGGTGGGGAGTGTTTTCTTTCCTTCAATTTTACAATTCCATGCCTTGCCCTTGATGCTATGTCCATCTGACCTTGGCAGCAGCTTTAATAACTTGGTATTTGGGCAGATTTGATTGTTCAGTGTGTGTCGGGGGAGCTGAATAAACAACCAGAATCCTGGAGATTTGCGATATCATCAGTGAGGTAATTTTGTGGCACTCATGTGCTGTTGTTTGAGGGTGCCCTGTGAGGACTGGGAGTCTGTTCTTTGGCACTGGATGTCCATCAGTCATTGTGTTGCTCCCAGGAATGCTGGGGGAGCTGTTGATGTCCTGGGGAGGTCACTCTGCAACAACTTGGCAAGATCCTGGTACCTGGGAGAACTTCCTGATGGATGAAAAAGAGCTCATAGCCTTGTGTCTTGAATGGGATCAAGGGATAGGACCTTTAAAATGAGAGACTATTCAGACTGAACTCGTTCCAGTGCTAAGGCCCATTTGGATTTCTCAAAACTACATGACAATGTACTCTGCCATTTAAACTGTATTCCTTGACATGGTTAAGAAATCTAATGAAGAAACAACAAACTGGATTTGATCCTTTTTTTCCTAGGCTGTCTGTGACATCAATTCACTTATTCCCCATTCAAGCCACAAGTCTCATAACTCATAACCTGTAATTTTTAACATTGTATTTCTGTAAACAAATTACCAATAATTACTAAGGGACAATCAGTGAGCTCCACTGTTTTTTTTCTGACAACGTGTGTGCATCTTTTTGTGGAATTGTGCAATTCCGTATCCTGCTCCTGAGGCCCTGTCCTCTGTGGCTGTAACTTTTGATTGCAAGTACTAAGAGGTCAAAATTTCCTGTTGATGATTCATGTCAGGGAGGGCTGAAGACATGACTCAAGCTTTGGAGAGGTGAGGTGTCATCACTGTGGTCACCCCATGGCCCTCATGTGCTGTTCGTGGGTGCCTTCTGAAAAATTATCCCCGGTTTCTCACAGTTCTGATAGGCTGGTCTGGGCTGTGCAGCTGTGCCAAGGAAGAGGTGCTGCACCTTCCATTGCCTTCCATCCTTCCATGCATTTTTCCCAGTTGGCAAAGCCTGACATCAGACCTCACCTTTCTGTTTGGACATACTCAGTGGATGCTTGGGTGTCACTCTAGCCTCAAAGGTTTTGATATTTTGGGTCTTTGCTTGGACTGAGTTCAAAGGGGTGAGGCCACTTGTGATTGTTTGAATGAGGATTTGGAGGTCACCCAGGGTTCTTGGAGGTGAGCATTGCCTGATCCTCAACAACCCAGGCAAGTTCCAGTTGTGTCAGTGCCCAGCATAGTGGACTGAGAAGGGTCTGAAGAGCTGGACCCAGAGGCTTGTGGTCAATGTTCCGAAGTCCAGACAGCAACAAGTCCCCAGTGCTATAGCCCAGGAGTTAGATGAAGTCCCCCATTGGATCCACTGGGCCAGCACTGAAAACCTGACAGGTTCTGGACATTTGCTGAACTTCAGCAAGGCAGCTGTCAAGTGCTTTTTCTTGGGATGAGTCATCCCAGGGTGTCACTTGGAACAATTATTTTCTTCTCTGAAAAAGTCTTTGTGGTTCTGGGTTAGAAGGAACGGGGCAGGAAGTGTCCCTGTATCAGCATTTTGGAAAAAGAGACCTGAAGTCTTTAGGCCAAGACTGGGGAGGAATGCTGTGGTGAGTCAAGGGGAGGTGACTCTTAGTGTCTTCTGAGCACTGATGAGGTCCCATGTGAGGTGGTGTGGGCAGTTCTGGGCTCCCAAGTCTGAAAAAGAAGTCAGTTTAGTAAATCACAACCAATTCAGAACCTCCAAGATTCCAAAGGGGTTGATGAATCATTCCTGGATGAGAAACAAGAGCTCTGGGACTGGCAGGGGATGAGGGTGGACAGGGGGTGTCATCAATGTGTGCAAGTCTCTGATGGCAGAGGATGAAGTTGAGGGAGCCCAGCTGTTCTCAGCAGTGCAAACGCACAGGACAAGAGGGCAATAGAGAAAGGGGAAACAGGTGGAATGCAGTTGCTAAAGACTGCAAAAATCTTTCATAGTGAGGGTAGCCATAGTGGAAGTGTTGGAGTGTCTGTCCTGGGAGAAAGGAGACTGAACTGTCCATGGTGCTGGAAGTTCTGATCCTGTTTATGTTGCTTGAGTAGGGGACTTGAAGCACTTGCACTCCAGATTTCCTGTTCAAGTGGATGATTTTGTGAGTCTGTTTGCTGGAGGGGTTCAAGAGTCCTTGTGGGAAGCCAGTTTGTCAATGTGCACTAACATGGAAATATTTTAGCAGTGCTGGACCCCAGAGAGCATTAAAGTTTCCAAGGGTTTGGTTTATCAGGTAATGGGTTTGTGTTGTGTTCTGGAAGGTGTACCCTCCTGTGTTTCCTATACCAGGCTTTTTTATTACTTGTTTCAACATATTTGTGAGGGAAGGCGCTGTTGCACATACCCCAATGACCTGTGTAGGCATGGAATGTGCTTGGTAAGGATGTGAGACCGCTGGAATCATAGAAGAACAGGAAGCGCCTGAGTCTTTGATGCAGGAAAATTTTATTGAGGCACAAGAATGAAGAGACAGGAGAAAGAAGAAGAAGGGATCATGTGTGAAGTGCAAGTAGGACAGGCGCCAGCAAAGGTGCTTTGCTTGCAGGAGCTGTTGCCAGAGGCCTGAGCTGGTGATGTCAGAGGTGGTGCTGAGGACCTTTAGCAATTGTAGCCACCCCTTCTGCCATAGCAGCCCAGGCCATAGCCAAATCCACGGCCATAGCCAAGGCCATATCCAAAGCTGCCAAAGCCACCAAAACCACCAAATCCACCAAATCCACCAGAGATGGGCTGTCCCTGCACACTGAGTTCAGTGCCCACGGCAGCCGAGGAGGTGGATCCAACAGCGGTGTTCTGGGGGAAGGAGGTCATGATGGGTCCAGGCAGAGTCACCAGCACAGGGGAAGGGTTGATGATGACGCGGGAATCCTGGCATTGCAGGGCACAGGGCTCGTTGCAGCTGTTGGCCAGCGGGGTGGGTCCGCAGGGTTGGCAGATGTTGTTGCAGGCCATGGGTGTGGTGTGGAGGGTCCCTGGAAGAGAGGGGGAGTGAGGCAGGGCAGGGTTGTGGGGGTGTGAGGGGTGGTGATGGAGGAGGGTGAGGGAGTGTGGAGGCTGTTGTGGGGATGTGGGGAGGTGTGAGGGTTGCTGAGGCTGGGTGTGAGTGTGCTGGGAGAGAGGGACCAGGGCTGCAAGGAGGAGAGGAGCAGGGGTTTGAGGCTCACCTTGTTGTCAGCAGGAGCAGAAGGAGAAGGTGAGTGAAGTGTGTGAGGGAGAGAGGCTCTGGGCCGGCTTTTATGCTGGTCCTGGCTAGGCGGGACCGTCTTGTCCCATGGCCTTGGGGCATTTTTTAGGCAGCAGCTCTTTGCTAGCACAAGCAGCTGAGTCATGAGTTGTGGGAGTGTTTTTTTTTTGCATCTCTGCAATTCCTTGCTCTACCCTTGAGGCAGTGTCCATCTGACCTTGGCAGAACATCTGAACTGGGAGAATTGGTGAGCATTATCTTGTTGTTTATGGTGTGTGTCAGGACATGTAGAATACTCAGCCGAATCTCAGGATAATTGGGCTGCTGTCAGTGAAGTCATACCAAAGCATATTGACAACATCTCCCATTTACATTCTTGCCTCCTGCCTGAAAGAATTCCAGTTTTCTCATCCTGTCCTCATTTTGAGGATATCCCAGTCCTGTCAGTGTCCCTGCAGTGCTCGCAGTCAACCATGTCCACATCTTTCTTCCACCAGCGAGCCCTTCTAGTGGTCAGGACCAGGACAGTCCATTCCCTCAAGATTTCTAAAGCTCTGGCATACGGGTTTCAAGGGTGGATTAATCAATGGATGGGGAACTCTACTCCTCATGTGTCTTGTTCTCCTTATCCTACACCAGTTTTTCCTTTCTGTGCGTCAGTCATAGCTCAGCTCTGTGACCCCACAGTGTCACCTTGCTGGTCCCAGCTGAGACGAGTGCTACAGATGAACCAACTCAAGACTTTGGGGAGCATGGGAGGCCTTCCTAAATCACAGGGATCACTTTCCCATCTCCAGCGGGAAAGTCTAGGAATATAGACAGGCTCTGAATGTTGGCAACATGGTGGAGAGAGCATCATGCAGTTCCTCACAAGTAGTGCTCCTGCAAAGCCAGACAATCCTGACAGAGCTGTGATGGTTCTGGGCCTCACTTCACAATGCACCCAAAACCCAGGACACACCAGTGCCATGGGGTGACCTCACTGATGACACCCCATCTCTCCAAGGCTTTGGACATATCTTCAGCCCACCATGACACAGGCCATCAAGACCTGTCCTTAACCTCTATGATACTTAAAATCTGCCACCAAGGTCAGATGGACATGGTCTCAAAAGAAGGACATGGAGCTGCAGAATTCCACAAAGGAACGAAGGAACGCCTGCACCGTGACAGGGGAGGGAAGAGGACTACGCTGACCAACCATTAGCAATTACTAGGTTTTGCTAGCAGGAACAGATTATTAGGACTAAAACGATATGAGATATGAAACCTTATTGCTTGAATGGGGAATAAAGGCATGGACATCACAGACTAGCCTGGGAAAAAATGGATCAAGCTGGATTGGGTCTTCATTTAATGGGTTTCTTAATGAGGTCAAGGAATACACTTTAAATGACAGAGTACAATGTCGTGTGAAGATGAGAAATCCAAATGGATCATGACACCAGAGCAAGTTCAACTAGAACAGCCTCTACTTTTCCAGATGCTCTGTCTTGATCCAATTCAAGACACAAGGCCTCTTTCACCCATAAGAACACTCCTACACACTATAGTTATTGCAGAGTGACCTACCCAGGACATCAACAGCTCCCTCAGCATTCCTGGATGCAACACAATGACTGATGGACATCCAGTGGCACAGAAAAAAGTCCCAGTCCCAGTCTTCACAAGGCACCCACAAACCACAGCACACGCACACCACAAAATGACCTCACTGATGATATCGTAACTCTGATGGGTTTGGTTATTTATTCAACCCTCCTTGACACACATCAAACAATGAAATCTTCTCAAATACCAACTCTCACTTTAAAGCTGCCGTCAAGGTCAGATGGACACAGCCTCAAGAAACTGTCATGACATTGCAGAGTTGCAGGAAGGAAAACATCTCCCCACACAATGACTCAGCAGGCTGCGTCAGCCAGGAGCTGCTGCTTCCAAAATGCCCCAAGGCCATGAGACAAGGCTGTCCCGCCTAGCCAGGACCAGCATAAAAGCCAGCCCAGAACCTCTCTCCCTCAATACACTTCTCCTCACACCTTCTTCTCCTGCTCCTGTGGACAACAAGGTGAGCCTCAAGCCGCTGACCCTTCTCCCCCTGCACCCCTGGCCCTTCTCTTTAAGCACACTCAGCTCCAGCCTCAGCAGCCTTCACACCTCCCCACAGCCCCACAACAGCCTCCACACTCCCTTCATCCTCCTGCATCATCACCCCTCACACCCCCACACCCCTGCCCTGCCTCACTCCCCTCTTTTCCAGGGACCCTCCACACCACACCCATGGCCTGCTACGATGCCTGCCGACCCTGCGGACCCACCCCGCTGGCCAACAGCTGCAACGAGCCCTGTGCCCTGCAGTGCCAGAACTCCAGTGTTGTCATCAACCCTTCCCCCGTGCTGGTGACTCTGCCAGGACCCATCATGACCTCCTTCCCCCAGAACACTGCCGTTGGATCCACCTCCTCGGCTGCTGTGGGCACTGAACTCAGTGTGCAGGGACAGCCCATCTCGGGAGGATTTGGTGGCTTTGGCTATGGCCGTGGATTTGGCTATGGCCTGGGCTATGGCTATGGGCTGGGAGGCCTGGGGTGCTATGGCAGAAGGGGCGGCTACAACTGCTAAGGACCCTCAGCCCCCCTCCTGACACCAACCACCCACTCCCTGGAACACACCGCAGGCATTGAGGACACGTCTCTGGACCAAGGGTCTCAAACAGGCTCAGCACTTCCAGCTCCTGCTCTCAGGGCACCAAGAGCAAGGCAGTAGCTAAGGAGCCAGCCCATGCTGCCTGCAAAGATGGCCCATCTGCCTCTTCTCCCACTCCCTTTCTGCTCCGTCCATTTCCCTCTGTTGCAAATCTCTTCCCCAAGGACAGAGAGCATCAGGAATGTTCACTCTCTGGTTGCTTCTACTGCGGATCAGGAATTCCTTGATGCTCTGGTCAAGCTATCGACAAGCAAAGGACCTTGGCTGATGGTTGCCCTACTTGCACCTCAGACCAGCCCCCTTCCTCTTGCCACTCATGACCTCTCACTGTTCTTGTGCCTCAATAAAATTGTCTTGCATTGCAGCATTCTGATGTCTCCTTTTCCTTCACTAGCACAAACTTGCACACTTCCTTCTTCCAGTGCATCCCACAAACCCTTCACTTTCTTGATCTCAGGCCTAGATACACTAAGACAGATCTATCCCTGCCTCTGTCTCAAGCCCCTCCTAGGCCATGTTTTTACATTGGCTACACAGCGGTTGCTCCAGTCCCTCCTTATCTCTTTAGCCCATATAAGGATCCACATGTGCAGGTCCTTACCCTTGAGGCTGCAGATCTGAGCACAGAACTCCAGTCTCACCAGAGCAGAGCCGAGCGGAGGATCAGAATTCCCTCCTCACCTGCTGCCCATACTGAGGCAGTGAGCCCATGGCATGGGCAGTTTCTGTTTGGCATGTGCACTTGGCCAGGACATATCCAATTCTTCAGCCACTAACACCCCAAGTCCTTCTCCTTGGGGATGCTCTTAATCGACTCATTAGACATCCAATATCCATTACTGAGATTGCTCCAGTTCAGATTTAGGATGTTGCAGTTGGTCCTGTTCACCTTCATGACAATCACACCACCCAATCTCCACAGCCTGTCCAGACCCTCTGGATGCCATCCCTTCCCTCCAGACAATAAACCACACCACTCACCTTGATGTCATTCCCAGTCTTGCTGAGGGGACACTAAATTGCACTGTGCCTGACAAAGATGGAAAGTGATAATGGTCCCAATACAAGCCTTTGTAGGTCACCTCTCATCCCTGTTCTCCTCACAGACATGGAGCTGTTGACCACAGCTCTGTGAGTAAGATCATCCTGCCCATTTTCCACCCCATAGTTCATAAGGATGTTGTTTGCCACAGGAAGAAATGCTTTTCAAAAGTCCACGTGTATGATATCAGTTGCACTTCCATCATTCACCAGTGTTGGGATCCCATCAAACTTTTCAGGAAGAATTTGCCCTTCATGAAAATGGAAGCAGCAGCGGGGGAGAGGGGTGAGCCAGGCCTTTGGGGTCTTGAGTTGTGGCAAGTGCCCAGAGCTGAGGTCGCTTCTCTTGGAGGATTTCCCTTCAGGAAGTGGTGCTTGGCTGAGCTCTGTGTCTGCTCTCTGCCAGTGACTCATTTTGGGCATGACGAGAGAGCTGTGGCTGCTGTTGGACACAACCCTTTTGTAAAGACTTTGAGACTCCTCCCCATTCTACACTCTCAGAGCAGCTGAGAAGCTGAGTAAGTCCAAGTTGCCTGAGAGAGCAGTGAGTGGCCTGAGACTGGCTGAGGGGCTGAGGCCAGAGGCTTCTTATTAGTGCCCCAAAGTGCAAATGGAGGTGAATCTCCAGTACTGCATCCCAGGAGTTGGACCCATGGGGACAACTCTGTTCAACATCCTGAATCATGAGCTGGGCAGTGGGACTGTTGTCCCCTCAGACACGTAGCAATCTCAGCAATGGATATTGGATAGGTGATGAGTTGATTGAGAGCATGCCCAAGGAGAAGGACTTGGGGTGATGGTGGTTGAAGAATTGGACATGACCTGGCCATGTGCACTCACAGACCAAAACCCCTCCATGTCCTGGGCTCATCACCACAGTGTAGGCAGCAGGTGAGCCACTGCTCTGCTCTTCAGAGACTTGAGATGTTTGTTCAGCTCTGAGCACCTGAGGATATGGAAGATATGGACTTGCTGAAACAGAGCTGTAGATGGACAGGGAAGATAATGAGGGTCTGGAGCAACCGGTGTGCAGCCAAAGTGAAAACAAGACCCATACGCGGCTTGCACCAGAGGCAGGGATAGACCTGAATTAGTGTATCCAGGCCTGGGATTAAGCAAGTGAAGGGTTTGTGGAATGCACTAGAAAGGCAAAGTGTGCCAGTGTTTGCCTGTGAAGGAAAAAGAGACATTTGAGGCTGCAATGAAAGAGAATTTTATTGAGATAAAAGAACAGTGGAAGGTCATGAGCATCCACAAAAGAGAGTAGTCTCAGGTGCAAGTAGGGCAACCATCAGCAAAGGTAATTTGCTTGCAGATAGTTTGGCCAGAGCATCAAGGACTTCAAGATCTGCAGGGGTGCAGCTCGATGGTGGAGGTGCCCGATTGTCTCTGACTTGGGAGAAGAAGTTTACAGAAGAGGAAACCACACATAGACCAAAGGGTGATGAAGAGCAGGGAATGGAGGAAGAGGAGGAGGAACAGAGAAGGGCCATGTTTACAGGGCTGGCCCCTTGGCTACTGCTGTGCTTGGTGCCTTGAGAGAAGGAGCAAGAAGCACTGAGCCTATTTGAGAG
>VWZS01004686.1:294725-442875 GCA_013397075.1 Rhabdornis inornatus | reverse complement strand
TAAACACTTTCCGCACTTTTTCCCGTCAGCAAGCGTGAATGCTGCGCCCCCGGGAGAGCCGCGACGCTGCCCCCACCCCGCAGCCAGCCCCGGAGACCCCGGGCGGGCGGCGTGGGAGGGAGGAAGAGCCTGTAAAGCAGCGTGAGAGTGTCAGGGAGCAGCGGATGGAGGGGGATGGAGGATGAACCTGCGACCATGCGAGAGCCTCAGTCCTCTCCTCCCCCGTCCCTCCCTCCCCACTTCCCTTATGAGTCCTTTGGAGATTGTCTCCTACAACACCAGCATTATCTAAATAGCTTCACAAAGCAATAAAATATAGCTTAGATATCGTTCAACATCTGGCATTAAAATACAAAGAGAGAAAAAAAAATCAACACAGGACTTTGTTTTTACGACCGAATTTAAGTGCTGTCAGGTTGGTTCACTCACAAGTTAACTCCTTCCAACAGCTGGGAGCGTGGCGAGCTAACCTGGCATATTTTCCGCACCCTTCCTTAAAAAAAAAACCTCACAGAATCAGCTCAGCCAAGCTGTTTTAGTCACTTTCACACATTCAATCTGCCCGGCCTTTAGCAGACTCCCGGGCAGCCGAGAAGCTCCAGGCCCACTGGACTCGCGTGTGCGTGTGTGAGTGTGTGCATGCACAGGCTCTCCGGAGCAGCCGGGGCCAGCAGCCCTCCGGCCCTCGCTGCTGAGTCACAAATAATGTCCCCTGGAAAGGAAACCCAGGGAATGCTCTTTCCAAATTCGCTGCCAGCCTGACACGCCACACAGCTCGAGAAAGGCAGGTTTTGGCGCAGGATTCCCTGCGTCAGGTTCCGGACCCCACCTGCGCTCCCTCTTTCCCGGGGCGCCTGTCACCGGCACTGCCGCACGGCTGCGGGTGCGGGCTCGGGCGGGCGCAGAGCCCGGCTGCGGGTCGGCGTGCGCTGCCAGTAAATCCTCGCCGAGCAGCGAACCAGGCAGGGTATGCAATTCGGGCAGTTACTAGGGCAGGTAATCGGCAGAGAAAACGAAAGAAAAGCCCTCGTCAATTTGCGTATAGGACGAGAGCCACTCCCTCCAGGAAACTCGGTGAATTTTAAATTGTGGTGGTTAATGATTAAAAACCTTTTAAACTAGCGAAATCAAATCATACAGCAGAAACGTCCCGAGCAAAAATTCCACCACCTCCACCACCACCAGTACGCGTCTGCTCTAGAGCAGAACTTAGGGGTACACAAACACCGTTACCGAACACCCGGCGACTTCGGCAGGGGCTCCTGCTCCGCCGCGGTGGTGCCGCTCGTGTACATCTGCACCCCCGGACACATTCATTTTTCCTCTCGGCGGATCAGCCACCAGCACAAATCCCCCTTCCCGCCCGCCTCGCACCCCACCGTCCCCCCGCCCGCAGTTCTGCCCCATTATTTCATCACATGACCACTAAAGGGTTAAGGATAATACCTACCAAATCTGCTGTGGTCTTGCCTGGTTCCCTGGATAGTACCATTGGGGAAGATTTCTAAATGAAATCCAGTCCTGCAGTATAGCTGCCTCCGCCTGAGGATCCCCTTTAAATGGTCCAAGTCCGTGACCGCAGGCCCCCTGGGTAGCCCACCTGCCTCAGACTGACCCAGGTGGTCACTTAACAAAACCGGACTATCCACCGGCAAAACGGGCACATTCCCAAAGGGTACTGCATCCTGCACACCGAAATAGTTCCCAACTTCACCTAAGGGAGCCATCAGAAGATTCTGCTTTTAGAGAATGAGAATAAACAATAATGATGGTGCCAAACCCAGGAGATATAAGATTAGGTATATTCCACTCCTCTCCCCTCCCTAGCGCAGTTACAGAGAAAATGTTCTTTCTTCAATCCATTAAATGCATAAATAAAAGTAATATTCTGTTTTGACTGGTACAGGTTCAAGGTCAAACCAGTTAGTCTAAGAAACCACCACTTTATACTCACACACTGACATATTTATAAACATATAGATGTGTATATCTATATAAATGCATATATCCCCAGCTCTTAGCAAGCAATACGGTCTTCAGCCCATCCAACTGTAATAAAGAAAAAAATCCGTAGTTTCTCCATTTGGTTTAAGATAAGAATGACCATAGCAACTTAAATACCTAGGCGTTATAGGGATTTTTTTTTTAAGATGCACAGGCTACGTCAGGATTTATGGATTCTGACTCCAGAAAGGCATGCGCTGTTTTTACTCTATAACAGACTGCATACATCAGCATGAATCCTGCAAAGGGGGAGGGGGGAAATCTCACGTTGTTGGCTGAGATAAATCCAAAAAAAAAAAAAAAAAGGAAAAAAGAAAAAGGAAAAAAAAACTTTTGACGTCCAAATCTATTATCCAGAATTCTCAGGAGGCTCAGCAGATGTCCACTGGTTTAGGATTATTGACGATCCACAAGCAAAGCAGCAACATATAAGTGCTTGTGTCTTTCTTGGCTGGCTCGAAACAGGTGTTGCTTCTGCAGGGCTCCTTGTGAAATGTTGTACTCCAGCACTGAGCTGCAGCTCTTGACTGTGGATCTCCATCCAGCACGCAGAGTGGCGCAGGAAGAGGCATTGGGCTGGGTTTAAGGTAGTCCTGATTGCTGCTGGAAGGATTCTCCGAGGTCCTAGCGCTCAGCCCTACCTGCTGCAATACCGAGCCGCTTCCAGCGCTCGGCACGGCGCGGAGCGGCTCTTGCTGCTCTGCGGCAGCGCGGCGCTCGCCGGCAAATAAATAAATAAGTGGGCGAAACTTTGGGGGAGGAATAAAGCGACGCGATGCTAAATATACCGCGCCCGCCCGCTGCGGGAAGCGGGCTTCTCGGGAGATGCCCGCATAGCCCGAGTCCCTCCTGACATTGGCGGGGGGAGCGGGGCGGGCAGCGCCCTGCCCGCCCAACCCGAGCTCGGCCCGGGGCCCGGCCCCGCCGCAGGGGAGGCGGAGGCGAGCCCGCCCCGCACCGCTCCGCAGCCCGGCCCCGGCCCGCTCTGCCGCAGGTAACCGGGCTGCCGCTGTCCCAAGCGGGCTTCAAACTCACTCCGGCGGGCAAACCGGCGGAGCGCAGGAAGTTCGGGAGCTGGGGGGCGGGGGGGGTGTCGTTATTGCCCACGCCGCAGGTTTTGCCTTCTCCACTCTGGACCCCCGCTCCGGCAGCCCGCAGCCCTCCCGCTCTGCCCCTGCGCTGCCGGGGATGCCGCTGCCGGTGCGGTAGCGCCGGGGCCCTGCCGCCGCCCGGGACGCCCCGCGGGCCAACCGCGGCTCCTCGCTCGGCCCCAGCTTGTAAGAGCGCGGTGGAGGGAAGGAAGAAGCGAGCAGGAGGTGGTGTGGGGGGAGATAGGGGTGCGGTGCGAAGTACGTGCTCTTTTTGCCCCCAGCCCCTCCCCCGCCCTCCTCAAAATGAAGTTATTTAAAACTGCCGGGAGAGACTCGGCGAGCGGAGAGAGGGTTTCTATTTCTTCTTATGATGCACAGAATTGGTGTTATTCTGGTTTTGCCCTTCGAAAAGAGCTGTGTGAATCAGCAAAGGGACAGAGGGTCTTCTGCACTTCCAAAAGTGTTCTTGAGCAGAGCTCAAGGACTGGGCGCGATGCAGAGCCTTGCACGAGGGAGACGACATTCCGGCAGCTCCTCAATTGAGCACAATACCTAAAGACAGGCTCTTTTGGGAATGGTGGGGGGAGAGAGAGAGGCAGGAAGAAAAGGAGGAGAAACATAATATCTTGGGGGCTGGGGGAAGAGATTGCATGGTGTGAATGATGATGTGCACCGCTGAGGTAGCGGGGTCCGGGAAGGTCATCGGTGGAGCCTGGAAAGAGAACTCTAGAGAAGGAGAATTTTGCAAGGGGTTAATTAAAAATAATCGACTTTGCATGTCTTCCTGCTCGATGGGTATGTGGTGAAGGGGGTGGCTCTCCTTGCCTTCCCCACTACAAAAGCCAGAAGTCCAGCTCTGACTGGTGCAGCTTTCCTGCATCCCCTCGCTTGCCAATGGGACTAAACAGGAGAGGAGGGAGAGAAACTAGTTTCCATGTCTAGCAGGGAAACTGCAGCAGGGAAAAGCTGTGTCCTGAATCCACAAGGACCTTTAGGGAACTGACTCACGCCAGCAGCACATGAGCCACCCCTCTTTTATTTGACTCCAATAGTCTTTATTGCAATTTGAAGGACAAGATGCAGAAGCTTCAGAGAAGGGTCACATCACTGTAGTCCTGTACAAGCCCACAAAAAGAAACAGTTGCTGCATGTCAGCCCATGCATTTCAATATACAGGCACAGAAAAAGAAAACAACACCAAAGCAGTAAATTCCTTGCTCTCCAGCAAATAGTTCCAAAGCATTTACCCTTTTTTTTTTAGGATTTAAGGACAGTGCTCTCACATGCCGGTTATATCAGCGTGAACAACTGCAGAATGACTTGGGAAAAACTGCAGAACTCACCATGTCAAAAATCATCATTCTTTATCAAGTGAATCATGGCAGTACCCAGAGGCCCCATTCAGGGCTCACAGTTCCATTGTGCTGGATACTGTAGACACATGTAATAAGAGAGATGGTCTATGCCCAAAGAGCTTATGATCTTAACCCATGATGAAAGACAACAGGTGTATAGTACAAACCCATGGGGGAAGGATAAGGGAAAAACAGTCTTGAGAATAAAAAGCAACAGGCCCAGCCAGTGACAAGTGTTTGGTGTCAGAAGGAAGTTTTAAGGAGATTTGAAGGAGAACAATAAAGGAGCTTTATGGTTATTAATGGGGAGATTTTTTCCATGCATAATGGCTAACTTGGAAGAGAATATAAAATTGCTTGTTAAAAAAATTGGACGGTGGAAAAGTGAAGGCTTGTGCCACCGGCAAAGCAGAGGGGAATATTGCTGAGTGACCACAGGGGCCTGGTATCTGGTGCACTCTCAGGAAAGAAGTTGCCAGCTCCTTTGCAGTGCCTTAAATTTACACTTCTAGTCCCAGTGAAGAGTATTATATGGATTTTTTTTTTTCTTTACTTCAGGCTTCAGTATCTTCTATCTTGTATGTCACACCAGCTTACCTTATGAAAAATATCTGAAGGTAAAGAAGAAAGTATTGGTATAGTTGCCTTTTTTTTTTTAAGGGACTTAAATGAAAGCCCACAGGTTATTTGCTATAGGAAGCTTAGTGTTATAAAAGTGTTATCTAAGTTGAGGCTTTGATGTCTGAATTACTCATAAGTATCAAAGCCACACATGAATTATGCAGGACATCCCCAAAATTATACCCATCTGTGAGTAGGTGGTGTTCCAACCTTGCTTCACATAAAACCTATGTGTGATGTGCAATGTCAAACTTACCCCTTAGAGAAGTTTGGCATTGCTGATAGCTGGGGCTGTATTAAAAACCTACACTTTTATCCCCAAGATACTGAGGCAGGAACATCCCTAGCTCCCCTCTACTCGGGATTCACACCCACTTCCCTTATACCCTCCTGGAATTAAAGACTGCATCTGCCACAGTGAGTCATCAAGAGCTTACTCATCAGCTTTATGCAGGATTTTAACTCCTGGGAGCAGAACTGGTCAGAAGGATCCTGCATTTCTTGAGGAGTTCCTGGCATACGTTCTCCTCACATGTACCACACTAATGTGACACCTCTGATAGGTTTTAGATATTATGACACTTTTAAAAGAAAATTGTTTCACCTGTTCTCTGCCAACTAGTTTAGTTTTAAAAGATCTTTTCACATATCATTTTTGAGTGTCATTTAAAAAACAATTCAGCCTGCCCAAACAGTTTTTCCTTGTTTTTTTGTTTTGTTTTGTTTTTTAATTCCCCCCATATTGTATCATTTCACCAAGAGCAGGTTCTTATTCTGGACCTTTAATGTATCTAACTCATTTATTTCCCAACTTTGCAGACAGAGAACTGAAAGACTTAGTTATTAAAAAGATAGGTGTTATGACTTTCCCATGAAACACATGGCATTTGCCAATTTTACTAAAATGACTTGAGGCAGAAAACTTTTAAAAGCTTTCTTTTTTCTTTTTTTTTTTTAAGTAAATGGAGAATAATATAAAAAGTAATGCTATTTCCAGCTTTCTTGACAAATAAGAACTTTTAGGGTATTTCAAAGCATGACATAAACCTGGATATAAGACTGTTAATTAGTCTCATCTCACTTGAGGCTGCTAGAATTGAAACATCAAGATATAAATGACTTGTTCTTTAACACAGAGAAATAGGAGCAATTCTAGGGCACAAATCATCTGACCTATTCTAGGCATCTACTTTAGGATGACATGACTCATGTGTTAAAGATGCTTAATTCTTCCTCGTGTATGGAGGCAGCCCATATTAGATGTAGACTTCTACATGACAGAGGTCTAGATAGGACTGCATGGATCCCACCTGCTGCCTTATACATGTGATTGAGCACTTCCCCAGAATGGCTGGTGAGGGCACTAAACTATTAATACAGTTACACAAATTAACACTCCAAAGAAAACTCATGTGATCTCAGCAATGACAAATGACTGAAAGTCATGATTATCAAACATTAGATTGACTGGATATAAAGAAAACATTTGTTTTTTTGTTTTGAAAACAAAACAAAACATAAAGCCATGTGATTCAGGTTAACTGGGTTAATAAAAGAAATGTCTACAAATTTAGAAAATTTAAAATTTCTCTCTTTAGAGACTGTAGAAAAAATAGCAGTATTTATGACCAAAAAGATTCCTGTAAGAATGCCAGAATTCAGCAGGAAAGGGCGTGCTCCCAGTTCATCAAATTTTCACACTAGAGTAGTGTAAAACATGCAGTTTAGATGGAAAATTCCAAGAAAACACCACTGTCAGTGTCACCATGCAATACACAGCAACAGTGGGATATCTTACATGGATTCTTCATGGTGTTACGGTATTTTGCAGCATACAGGAATTAGTGGATTCACATAAACAAATACTGTAAGAATATGATCTTTGTGATCATCCTAGGGAGAAGTTATTAGGTTCCATGCTTTAAGATATCTTAATTTGAGCACAAAAATAATACTGCTGTCACCAGTCAGATAAAGTCAAGTGCATTGACACAGGTGTCAACACAGTCTTTTTGAATGCACGTCCTTGTTGGTGACACTTGAAGGGAGATAGGGTGATGCAAATATGAAAGCTGCCAAATACGTTTGAAATTGCTGTGACGTGTTTATTTGTACATAGCTTGTATCTGGTGATTTTAGCAATTAATTGATTGTCCACTACGCTGCAAGTCCCTCCAGCTCAAGAGCCAAAGCGCCACTGATTGAAAGGAGAAAAGGGGAGGAAATTAGGGTTGCCGTGTGCGCACGTGACCGCAGAGGCCTCCACATGGCAAGCAAGTTGTGTGGCTTGGCTCACAGTACTGCTCATTGTAAGAATCTCTTTGCCACGGCCAGGGCTTTGCTTGGTGCACCTTTGCTGCCCAAGCACACGCGGTGCCTCATCAGAGATTTCTGCCTTCTTCGTGCCCCCATACTGCCGGTGCTCGGTTGTAGCTGCAGCCTCGGTAGGGTTTGCCAGCAGGCTGCAGGGCATCCCGGAGGCTCTTCCTTTGGCTGATATTCTTCCTCTGTGGATAGTTCACTGCCTGAAAGACGAGGCGGCCTTCGGTACACCAACCAAGGCACATAGCGTGAGCATCAGCTGGATGCTACCTACCAGCGCTAGCCTGGAGCTGCAGCCAGCAGCCAGGTCCTGGCCACCTTGCCGGGCAGGGAGAAGGCGCCGCTCGGGTGGGTGCGTGCCCCACTTACCGCTCCATGAGCGCTGCGGCAGGTACAGCAGCAGCCCGGTGTGCCGTCCCCTGACGGATTAGGTCCGTGCCAGCTCCACGATGGCTCTATGCCCGCTTTCTGGAACGGCCAAAGGCCTTGAGAGCTTTCCCGATGGAAAGGATTACCTCTCCCTCCACGGCCCCGTGGCCACCTAGGACATTTCATGCCGAATGGCCCTGAGCCCAGGCCTGCAGCGGCCGCCCGGGGCTGCACCCCGCGGGGCAGGAGGGGCCGGGCGCGGCGGGCCGGGGGCTCCGGGGCAGGGGCAGCCGCGCTTGTGCGGGGCTCTCTTGCCCTCTAGCGGGCGAAGCCAGCGGGGCGGCCCCGCCGTGCCCCCGGCCGGCGCTGCCGTGCCAGGCCGGAGGCCGCGGCCCGCTCTGCCGGAGCGCTGCTCCCGCCCCGGGACAGCCCCGCCGGCAGCGCGGGTGGACGGGCCGGGCTGTGCTGTGCTGCGGGCGCCGGGCAGCCTGGCTGGGCAGCGCGGCAGGAGCAGCGCTACGAGCGGAGCGCCTGTCCGGGATGCCGCCAGCACCGCTCAGCCGGCTGCGGGGAGAGCGACCAGGCGCCACGGCCCCAACCAGCAGCACGGAGAGCTGACGAACAAGACCATAACGGGGCGGTCAGAGACGCCATTCGTCTCTGCGAGTCCTTCAGCCGGTTTGGTGGCTGACCATGATCCCGTAGCTGCGACCGCAGCTGCGGACGGGGAGCCAAAGGGGAGCACGGGGCTGTGCACCCCAGCCGCTGGGCAAGCACCGTGTGCCCGCTGCTGCTGAAGAAGGGAGCAGGCGCTGAGGACAAGCGAGTGCCGGGCACGGGCCACGCAGACACCTGGAGGCAGCCCTGCATCAGCCCACAGCTGAGTGGGGTGGAAGTGGTGCTGGGGCTGTGTTTGGGAAAGGAAGGGCAGCTGTGCTCATGTGGGGTGTTCTGACACATGGTAATTTCAGTTCTTTAAGTTGTCTAGCCTGTGTTTACTAAGAATTCTACTTTTCTGCTGATGGTTTAGAAAATATGTCAGTATTGCCATCTCCATAATTTTCTTCCTTCCTGGTTCCAAATCAATAAAAACTTCGTCTTTTCCTGCATTATTTTAAGTGTACTGTCTCCCTCTAACAGAAGTTCTTACATTATCACTAGGAATTCTTGCTTTATAAATGTTTTAGAAAATTCATGTCTTTAAAACTGGCAGTGACTGACTTTCTTCCTGTAGGCTTCAGCTTGACTTCATCACTTTTCCCATTTTGCAAATAAATTTTATACTTTTTCTCCCTCCCCATTTTAAAAATTATTATGTATTGCATTTTTACTCTGACTGTTGTTGTAACTACTGAACCACAACAGGCTTAAAAGTTATCCTTTTCATTAAATACAGCTTGTTTGCCATCTAACAGAAATCAGAATTTGTTTTCTTCCTCTCTAAAGCTTTCCAACTCTCACTCTCACTTAAAATTTCCCATTTTTGAGGAATCACTGATACCTCTGGGGTGACCATCCCCTCTCATGATTTCTTGAGGTAGGGTAGTGATGAGAAAGTTTTCTGTTTGCTGGTAATGAATATAGCTGGGTCACTTGGAATGCGGTCACTTGGAAACCTCCACTCGGCTACAGTTATTATAATCCTTTGCATGCCTGTGTCTGTTTCATTTGCTTAAATGCTATCCAATTACTTTGTTAATAACTAACATATTTTGCGTGGCTTGGCCTGATGATTTTCTCAATCATTCTGTTGCTATTTCACCAATAGCTCAACAGCATGTAACTGCACTCTGATTCAGTAATGTGAAAGAACAGAAAATAATAAATAACTATCCTGGATATATACTAATGCTTTGCTTTTGGTTGGCCAAGACAAAAGTATCTCAGACTAGAATCTTGTTTGTTTCTCCTGAACTTACTGCTTTCACAGTAAGACTGGAGACCCTTCCCTCTTGTACAGGGAGGAAAGAGGGAGAAGCTCTGGAGAAGTCAGTAGATGTGGGGAGCCATGGGACTGCAAGATTCCTAAGCCACTCCCCACAGAGGACTGCCATCTTCTGTTAGAGCCATTTCTGTTTGCCCAGTCTGAGTAACTTTATGAAGGAACTGGCAAAAGGTGAAGGGGGAAGAGAAGGGACCACACTGTACAAACTGCCATCAGAGTAATCTTTTCATATACTGTTGTAAGCTACAAAAAATATTTCATATAGTATCCTATTTGCTGGGGAAGAATTGGAAATGCCTGTGATGTGTATCTAAGGTATTTCAGATAAGGAGTTTTTCTATTCCAGATCTTTGCCATGAACAGCTACAACCCATGTTTGCTGTTACACAGGAAGTTAATGGTAATAGCTGTCTCTTCTAGGTTTAAAATAAATTAATTCAGGCTTTCCAGAGAAAGAAAACTAACAACAGTTTCTGAGCTGCTATACAGACCTCAATGTGACTCTCCCTGACTCTCTGGATCTCAAGGCACTGCTTTTGTGAGGGTCACCAACACACTTCTGAGTACTAGGCTGTATCTTTATCCCTAGCTGGAATATCTCCTCCCCGTGGAGGAGCAGAACAGAAAAGTCTCCATTCCTTTGCCCCCACTCCTCAAAATTCACACTGGTTTTCACATCCTACCCTTCATTTCTCAGAAAAAAAATTGTCAAGGAGATGAAAAGCTCTCTACTAACAAGAATCTGCTTCTCTGCTTTCATAGCTGCTCTTGATAAAAAAACAGCTTTCCCACCCTGTTGTTTAGACTTCATTGAAGTCTGCAAACCTGAAATCCACCATAGGAATTTCAGTCCCCTCCCAGAAGCTGTTATTCCAAGAGAGCTTAGAAATTCATCAGAGGGTCTGAAAAACACATCAGCACCGGGAATCCACAACTAGGATTTCACGCCAGAAATAGATGCTGCCTGAACTACTTTGCTTTTTCTAGGCATTGCAGTGAAATCACTGACAGGCAACGGGGAAATTAACTGTTCAGGAGATTCCTGTGCTTCCTCTGCATTAAATATTGCTCTAGGTTTGAGGAGGAGAATGGCAATTACTGTCAGGGATTCTCAGGGACTGACTTTATAGCACAACTAAGCATTGAGCACTCACTTCTGCAGATATGGACAAATTGGCTGTGACTACCTTGCCTTCACTGCAGTAGCACTGCAGCCAACAGAACTAAGCTTGCAAATGTTGAGACAGCAGGCAGACATCTAGTATTAAGTATCCTTCTTTTTTTAATGGGGAACAGGCTTGTGAAGAAATACATAGCAAAACTGAAGGAAAATTATCTTGCCAAGCCTCATGTTATGCTATTTGTATAAATCTTGATATGAACAAGCAGAAGAAATTTGCCTGAACTTTCTGGAATTCATACCTTGTATTCTTGTAATTATCTGAGTGTTCCAGCTCTGTATGTAGGAACTTGGTTCTGCTGCCCTGCTGGGGGCTGCTAAGGAGAGCTCTGAAATACCAAGTTTGTAAGCTTGCTCCCTTCTCTAGACTAGATGTTCTCTGGTTGTGTCTTTCAGTGGAGGGATGGTGATGACACTGCAAACGCTGCTCTTCAAAGAAAAAAAAGGAGCAAACTCCTACCTTAGGTAAGGTACCACAGCACAACTCCATTGCTGGAGTTTTGACAACTGATATAAATGCAAAACAAGTAAATTTGAGTCTTTTATTCCCTCAGGTAAAAAATCCTTTTATAGTTCATCACTGCAAACACTCAGAATTTGTGGGCAATTCTCAGTCACAGCTTACATAATTAGGAAGCTGTGGAAGTCACCGCAGAAGGACGAATGAAAGCAAAACGCAGGTACACCATGCACAGGGAGATGAGTCAAAGATCCAAGAACTGCTTAAACATTTACAGTCATGCAGTGAATTTCTGGAAAGACTGTTTGCAGTCCAGGTGCTCAAAATACGTGACTCTCAATTGTAAAACTGTGAGGACTGAGGGCTTAGTAAATGATCTTGAATAGTCCTCTGTAGATTTGATTGTCACTAAATTTTTCCCGCATGCAGATTTTGGTCTAGTAGTCCCCATATTTTATTTATAATTTAGGTCATGTACTGCTTCATAATTTTTTGTCTAGTCATTTAAAGCATCTTTGCACAGTATTCAGACAAGAGCAAATCTTGGGGGTTGTTATTATATTTTCCATTTTCCTTGGGTTTAAGCAAAGGCTATATAGTGCAGAGTCTATGAAACACTTCAAATTCACTTTAAAAGTTTACTTCAATGCTACTCAAAAGTTGAGGCATTAGAGTTGTCTATGAACAGTGAGAATTAAGCTTATTTTTTAACATTTCTGAAAGGTAAAATAAATCTTTTTTATTTAAGACTTTTAAGCAACTTTTAAAGTGATCTCTAGCACTTGTTCATAACACATACAAATGCCACACTCAAAAAATAACTATACTGGTAACATGCTTTGAAAAGAGTCAGCCTTTTAATAAGGATGTTTTACAAGTGGAGTCTCTCTTCAAGAACAGAGAATCAAAAAACTTCCATTACTGAAATAACTTCAAATTATGCATTTATAAAAGCAAATATTCAAAAAATAGAGCCTAAATTAAGACTGAAAGGCTAAGATTCTCAGAACTGTTCACTAGTGTCTCTTTTTGGCCAATTACATTCAGAACTTCTGAAGATGCCTTGCGTGAGTGCTCAGCAAGTAAACTACAGGAAATACTTGGAGATAATTAGGTTCATTAAGATCTCTTAATAGAATCATAGAATTGTTTAGATTGGGAAAGAACCCTAAGATCATTGAATCCAACCACTAACCCAGCACTGCCATGTCCACCACCACTAAACCATGTCCCTAAGTGCCACATCTACATGACTTTTAAGTACCTCCAGGGATGGTGACTCCACAACTTCCTGGGGCAGCCTGTTCCAATGACTGACAATCCTTTCCAAGAAGAAATTTTTCTTAATATCCAGTCTAAACCTACTCCAGAACAATTTGAGGCCGTTCTCTTTCATCCTGTCACTTGTTACCTGGGAGAAGAGGCTGACCCCACCAGGCTCCCCCCTCCTTTCAGGCAGCTGTAGAGTGATGAGGTCTCCCCTGAGCCTCCTTTTCTCCAGGCTAAACACCCCCAGCTCCCTCAGCTGCTCCTCACAGCACTTGTGCTCCAGACCCTTCCCCAGCTCCGTTCCCTTCTCTGGACACGCTCCAGCCCCTCCATGTCTTTCTTGCAGTGAGGGGCCCAGAACTGAACACAGGATTGGAGCTGTGGCCTCAGCAGTGCCCAGTACAGGGGGACGGTCACTGCCCTGCTCCTGCTGGCCACACCATTGCTGATCCAGGCCAGGATGCCATTGGCCTTCTTGGCAACCTGGGCACACCCTGGATCATGTTCAGCTGCTGTTTGCCAGCACCCCCAGGTCCTTTTCCAACACACAGGTTTCCAGGCACTCTGCCCCAGGTTTATAGTGTTGCATGGGGTTGCTGTGACTCCTCAGTATCTTTAACTATTTAATTACTTATATCCTAAGTAAGAATATGGATTTCAGTGCCTGAGGTTAAGATCCCACTGTTTAAAATTCCTGGCTTCATCTTTTTGTAGTGAGATCACACTTCCATTAATTTATGGAACTTTTTTCATATGAATATTTAAAATACTTACTTTTCACCACTTCATACCTCCTCAGCCCTTCTGAAAATTATGTCAACCCAGACTAATCACTACAGTTTTCCTATTTCATAGGATACACAGACATCACTAAAGATTTCCTATTTCATGGATATACAGCTATGATCTTTGTTTTAGAGTATCTGGGTAATCACAGGGGTAAATCCTGACAGGTTATGGGGAACAGACATGAGCTGCCAGGAAGGCTAATAAGCATAGTACTTCTTAATTCATGTTACCTTTTCATTCACATGATTCTTAAGCAAACCGAGAAGAAAAGCTGGTGCAGGCAACACAACAGCATGCAATATACACTATGAGACAAAGAATATTTCGAAGTTCAATACTAAATTCTACCTGTAACTGGCCTTCCCAGCAATTCCTTTCAAGAGTAGTCCTTAGATAAGCTATTCCCAAGTAGAAGGTAAAATTATGTAGTTTTTACATCTTTAAATGGCATTTAAGAACAGAGATCACAGAGTTTACTCCTTTTCCCATTAAACACAGAGCTGCCTGACTCCTCCCCTACACTTTTTAGGTGGGCAGCACAGCCATACAGCTCACAGCTATTATGTGTTCAGGGACTTAGGGCTAACTGTGGCTGCTTTGACCCTCAAGACTTCAGCCACCCTTGTGAAATGCAAATCCTACTTCTGTCCACTGGCCAAAAATATTCAGCAGCAACCTCAAACCTCCTGGGCCAAGATTCACACAAGTGGCTCCAGTTTCAACTGACTGATGGTATAGAACTGCATGAGCTTAAGCAGTCTTTCTCCAAGGGGAAATATAAACAGCTCAACTCAAGGTCAGTTATGCCCAGAACATTACAAAACATTAATTCACACTGAGCTGGAGAGGAAAAGCTCCTGACATTGTACTCCTTGAATATATTCAAAAATGCAGGCATCCTTGCTCCTCCTAATGCTGATATTTAGAACATAAGTAATGGCTGAAAATTAATATCCATTAGGCTGCATTCACAAAAAAGAAGACATTATCTTCACTGAGAACCAAACTGGGTATCTACAGACACTAAACAAAATTCCTATCTCATGAGAGATACAGGTCCCAGTCCACCAAACAAACCACTAGTTTAGAGCAACAGGCAAGGATTTCTCACGCTGCAGAATGCTGTCTCATGCTCTTCAGAGGGTGTCTGTTCCCAATCATGACAGCCTAGTTGGTTCCCATCAGTTCCAGCACTTCAATAGTACTGTCTGCTGCTGCGTGGCAATTACTGTTGAGTCTGCAGAAACGCATCCAATCTCTTTTTGCTGACAGCACAAGCTATGAGATTATAGCATCATGTGAACTGTTTTTACCTCTTGTCTTCTGGGATTTGTTTCCTTACTCTCATTCCTTATAATTATTGAAAGGTTCTTACCTTTCCCTGCTTCTTTACTTTTTGAGCAAGGTACAATCAACTCAATTCAATTATCTTTGATCTAATTTCCAGTTCTGCTCTCAGTATGGAGCTATCTCATCAGCTCCATATTTCACTGCTGCCTTGCCTTTCTTCTTAGTCATGCTTTAATGTGGCTGTTTGATGACTAAAGCAAGAAATACTTACTCATGTACTATGTCCTCAAGCTCTGAATCACTGAGCATTTAGCATAAAATTCTAGCATTTTGCTCTTAATCATAATACCCAGAGACTTTGCAGTGGGTATGATGACATTTCATGCTCCTACCTATCTACTAAAAGCTCTTCTTCTGTAACAATATGATCCTCTTCAACTTTTTTTACTAAATTTGTCATCCTCAAACTATGAGACTCCTCAAAGAACTATGTCTGTAAAACAGAGACTAAAAGAATATGGAATTCCAGAGCGAGACCCTCTGTCTTCATAGCAGCTATGGCTCCTGTGCCATAACCTCTTTATCAAAACTACCTTCAGCACGAAGGGCTCTGAATTGAAGCGCAGACATCTTCTGAAATGCCAGGGGCTAATATCCTCCTCCCCCCACTTATGACATGAGCATTCTCAGCTGTGGAGGGTTAGAGCTACAACAGAGCCAGATGAACAGCTGACTTACTGTTTCCTGTCAATGATGTATCACATCCACATAGAGACCCTTAGCACAAAGTAGTCACTAGAAATGCTTAAACTTCAAGCTCTTCCTTTAACTAAGCTATTCAATATTAAGTAAAATTTCAGTCATTTAAAAAAATTTTCTTTCTTTGTATTTGTGTGACCATTATTCTTAGTGTTTTCTAAGTGGCTATGTACCCTCAGGAGAGGAATCCTCTATGATATATATTAGTTCTCTGGAATAAACTTCTTTTTTATCCTTGTTTAACTCTTTTGCCGGTTTTAGTACAGCCAGAAGTCTTTAACAGATGATGGACAAAAAAGAAACATAACTTCAGATTTTAAATATCTGAAAGTCTGTAGAAGTCCCTGGGAAAAACAAAACTCTGCTTCGGTTTAAATTGCGTACACAAAGACAAAAGGCAGCATCTTTGGGAATTAATAATCTCCACAAACGCAACGAATGTAATCCCAAAATAACAGGCTGTCTTACCATACATTGATAAACAAAACAATCTATGCTACAGACTTGGTTAAGAGAGTTGGGGGACCAAATCAGAGAAGACTAACAGTCTCTCAGATGAGACTAACATGAGCTACAAGAAAAGGATAAGACTTAATTTTTTGGGTTTCTGTTGGATTGGTTTTTATTCACACTTCCTGACATGAAACCTTGACCCAGAGCCTTCTAAGCACAAATTTCATCCAGAATTCAGCTGAAATTTGGTGGATGCAGATCTCAGGGGATTACATCTGGTACACCATGGACAGTGGCAAGTGCTCATACATGCACATAAACAGCAGCATGTCCTTTCTAACAGAAATTTAGAGATTTGTAGACAGAGTTGCAGTGCTACATTATAAAGGCACACTGTAAGTCACTGAAAAATCTAAAAAGAGAACACTATTTCCCCTGAATTGAAGTTTTGGCCTGGGGTTCTAACCTTCATTTCAGTTTGCGACATGTAAAAGCTACAGATAAAGACAAACAGAATTCCTCTTCCTCCTCTCATCGTAACACTCTTGATCACAACATTCTTAGATACTTTTCAGGCTGCTAATTCAATGCCCACCAGCAATTTTGCTCTTTCCTCTTCAAACACATTTTTAATGTTATCCCATCTGAAATTTAAGTCTGGTAAATACAATAAATTTGATTATAACTTAGATTCCCTAGTTATTAAATTAGCTTACTTTCAGAAACCATGCTGAATTTAAAGTAGAAAAAGCAGCAAATTATACCTGACAGCTTTAATGCATTTATAACTATATGAATAAAAGATGTGATTCATCACAGATAATAAGTCTTGCAAAAACTTTGGGTGAGCTGAGAAAATAATGCTAATAGCTCTGCGAAACTACTTATAATTTATAATCACTTGAGTGGTGGGGAAAATGTGGCAGATTCTAAAGACTACAAAGTGGCCAAAATTCCAATACATTTGTTTTTGCAGAATTTCTCTTTTTGTGTAAAACTACAGCAGTAATTTTTACTTGTACTGTTAGCACACTGCTAGGAAATTTTAAAAACTACATGTAAGGTGGATGTAGGAAAGTGATGAATAGTAGCATCAGACTGACAGACATCCTGGATTTAAAATCAAATGTGAATGCCAAAAGTTTGGTAATGCAGAATTTTTTATTTTATTTTTTAAAATTTGCAATAATCATCCAAAAACTGTCCAAATAAAGCAGTATTTGCAGAAAATATGTTACAAATAGCACCTGCCTCCAAGGATTATTTCCAGCTCTGTCACTGCCTTGCTTTAAGACCTTAGAAAAGTCATTCCAGCCTAATGTGTTCCATGGTACAAAAAAAGAAGGTAATCAACCTCTATTGACTCTCCATGGATGCTGTAATACCTAGTTCTTGATAAGGTATCCTGATCTTTCAGAGCAGCAGAGTCCCTGTGTTGCTCTCCCTGCAGGGATTCTGGTACCATCCCAACTACCAGTGCAGTTGAGTTTCTCGCCATCAGCAAGTAAACCCAGCAGCTGAATATACCAGTATTACATATAATAAAACAGAGATTATATTAAAAGAGATTGAGGAGGAGAGTACACTAAAAGGAGAAGACAAAAGGGATCCCATGGGTGTTAAGTCATTTAGATCCTACTTAATCTGTAACAAAAACTGCTAGCCTACAATTTATTCAATATGATAATGCAATACTTATTCCTCAAACTTGCCTTCCACTTCGTCCATCCAGGTCTGACAAGAGCAGTGGGCTCTTTAGGTGCTGAGATGTTATCAGCACTGACAGACCACTGTCATGGGTAGATTTGGGGTAAAGTCACACCATGGATTGTCCCTGCAGGTTACCCACAGACTCTTCTGGTCCTCAGTGCTTCACTGGTGTCAGCTTCCGGAGCTCCTCAGGGCTTATGGAGTGGGAGGCTCCCGACTGACTGACCTAAGGTCCTCTGAGTGAAAATGGCAGTTTCTCTTGCTGCTGAGGAGAACAATAAATAGCTTGCTGTCATCAGTCACCCCTCCCTTCTCACAGGATGCCACCCACCTAAACTCAGGGGCAATCTAGCATGGTATGCTGAGCACTCCTAAATGCCTTCAACTACCACAGGCAGGTATCCTCCGGAACACCGGATAATCTATCTTTGTGAGCTCTCTACAAACTGTCTCTGCAGCAATAATGTCTGAACTGACAGAAGATATATATATTTTTCAGGTAAGTCAAGACACAAAAAAGACATACATTTCAGTGCTCCCAAATACAGATGTTCATAAGCTTAGTAACAAGTTAGTACACAGGGAAGGAGTGAGGATATCACAACCTCTCCCATGCAACATTCTTCCCTCAGTTACATCTTGAAGTAACACATCCCTGCTTTCATCTGTCATCAGGGTGGCACCCCATAATCAAACTCTGTCTGACTATCTCCTTTATTGCCAACTCTGCCAGCATATGTGCCCAGCAAGTTTGATATCCAGTTCCTTTCCAAGAATCTCTGCAGCAGATAGACACAAGAAAGAAAAGCAGTTTACAGTGTAGACATTTACAGCTGCACAAAAATTATCTCTGTTCTCCTCACAGTCAGAAGGACTGATATGGGTGTTTCTCTGCTTGAGATTCAACCGAACTACCTCAACATTTCTCTTGGGATGAGACAAATCATGCCAGAGATGAATACTTACCCCATTAACAAGAGCATAAGGTGATATATTCAGATACAGCCACCTATATGTAGACATTTATTTTTAGTGGGATGAACCTTACCCCTGTCTTACACACCACTGCCCTTTTACACAAACCTCCTTGTGCATGCTTTAGTCCCATCAGTCTCCTCTGCTCCTCAGAAATGAAGTTACGGCTGATTTGCTGTGGATCCTCTGGACTACTTCAGCTAAATCTCTCCAGCCACAGAGACTCTACACCGAAGCTGCAGGAACATGAGACCCATAAACAATATAAGTTCCATGTGAGCAGGAGACTCCCTAAGCCTTGTGAACATGAGATAGTCTGTGTATCTCAACTTTTTGCTCTTGGTATAGCTTATGCCTTCTTGGACATATGCAATTCAGATATCCCAGAATACCAACTCCCTCAAGTTCCCTCAAGACCTTTCACTTCTCTAGAAAAATGTAATGGCTTGGAAATCCTCTCTGGGTGTACTCAGCGAAACAGTTCCTGCCTGACTCATGCCAAATGGGAACTGTCAACTTTATCCATACCTTTGTCAGGGATTTTTATTAGTGCCATTATTACTGTGCCTTTGTGAGTGGATCCAACAGTACCTTTTGATGCAGTTACAGACTGAGGATCCCTCACCAGCAAATATACCAAGACTGCTCACAATATTCACACAAACAGTAAAGCTGTTTTTCAGCTCTGCAAGTGCCAAATGCAGACACCTATGGAAAAAGATTCTGCTGACTACAATGAATTTCATATTAGGACTTCTAACTTTTTTATGGATTGCAGAACGTTTTATAGTGAAGCTGTGTGTCTACCACACGCTCATTCTATTAGGTTAGATAATACTAAACAACTAAACACAGATATGGAAAATAATCATGCCTCCCCCCCTGCTTATACAAAAATAGGTGCTTATACAAGAATAGGTGCAATCACAGCTCATAAATAGTATTCTGAGCAAAAGAAGAAAACACTGTTTGAAATAATGGAATACATTACAGAAAACAGTAATTTAGAGTTTTATTATTCCTTTCTTTTTTACAGAAATAATTATAGATACTTCACCATCTTCAGTAGTAGTAAGGATGTGATAACTGAAGTAAATTTCTTTAATAAATCACAGTAACAGTACAACATGTTATTAATAGTTGCTTTAGACTGTGGTTTGGGAAAACAAGCAAGAAATAAATATATGATGCTGCTTCTACTTCAACATTTCCAAAAAACATATATTTTAAAAATATTTTACAGGTGACAATACTGATAATTCTATAATTGTTTCTTTGGTAATACTGTGAAGTAATGCCTTGCCATCTTTATAGTATTTTTTGAACTACATAATAATAATTATTTTAAATTATATCAGTCTCAGTCACATTGCATTTAAAAATATAAAGTCAGAGTCCCTAATAAATCCTTCTGGTTCTTCAAGTAACAGATAAAATTAACTTTGCTAATCTTGACATGTTTTATTGTACCCTTATGTACAATTTCTATCCCTCTCTCTTTTTAAGTACAGAATCTATACAGCAGAAAGTCTTAGGCAATCTTAACTATAGTTACTGCTGCCAACTCTTCCTATAAAACTCAGAGAGAAATACTGGTATAATTAAAATTGATTGCAATGCTCACACTAATTTCAGAGAACGAAAGAAAAGAGAAGAAACACTCCCTGAAATAATACAGCAAGGTCCCAGCAACACAATTCCATATTTACATAGGAAGCACTGGTAATAAGATTTCAGGAAATCCTATGAATAATATATTATGGGCAAAATACATACATAAATGTGCATATATTTGTATGTATATGAAAATACAGGTTAAAGGTCAAAATTATAGGATTTCACTTAGATATAGGTCTCTCTTTTTAATGAGTGCTAGCAGCACTGCAGAAGAATGTTTGCAAGGGAAGAAAAATTAAGGATAACTTATTCAGCTGGAAACATGAGGAAAATATAACCACTAAAACACGCACTGTAATTCCATTACTTAAAACATTTTCAGGGGACCTCTGTTATTGTTGCAAAAGTGCCATGGGATCTTATCATTAAAAGATAAAACAGCAGTTGAACTACAGTTCTCATCTAAGAGCAAGAAAGTCCCCAGTCTTCAAAGATTTATGTATACAGTTAATTTTATGCAGTCGAAGTAGTCTTGCTTCACACCACAGAATTTTTCAAAATGCTTTAAATTAGGCATAATATATGAAACTTGTCACAGAATTGAGATCTATAGCCTTACTTGGAAAGTAATAGCAAATACACTTTTCAAATTTAAAAAATGAATATTCCTTCACAAAAGAGTATCAGTTTTGATCTGCCTTTTGTATTCACATTAATGTTTAAGCAGTCTGTGTACCATTTCTTAAATAAATAAAATATTTATCACAAAAAGATAGAAACTGTACAGTTAAAAACTGTATTTTAAAATCTTTCCAATTCTATTAGTGTTATCTTCTCAAATTAATTTTTTTAAAGTAAGAATTTTGCTTTCAACTTTTTTCTCTGGTTTTCAACTTAACTTAAAAAGAAGTAACTCTGAAGTTTGAGGGGACTTGTTACATGCACGAACAATGTTTTTCAGCTAACTACATACAAAGAGTGTGGGAAGACAGCATGTTAGAAAGGTCAATATAAATGAATGCTATGAGAGGTATTTGGGGACACATATCTTAGATAAATTTTAATTCTTTTCCTTTTAAATGCACTCTCTATCATGATAAGCTTTCAAGTAACTTTAGCAAGTTGAAAATATTTGAAGATAAGCTGTATGTAGCTCCTAACTGCAAAGATTGCTGTGAACTCTTATTTATCAGCTGAATAGTGTTATCTAACCACAAAATGCTCACATTTGTTTTCAGTTTTACTAGTGGATGAATGCTGACTGTCTGGTAACTAGTTCCATTTCTATCATCTCCAAAGCATACAAAACAACTGGACTTTTTGTAAACTAACAGCTTAAAAGATTCTTCATCAGAGGAAGGTAATTCAGATTCCTTGAAGCTAATCTCTCCTCTATTTGTTGTTCGGGTTTTTTTGGGTTTTTTTTCTTGTGGAGGAGGGATGGGTAGAAATTATGAAAATGGCTAAGGTTGAACAGGGCTCTGAGCAACCTGACCTAGCTGAAGATGTTTCTGCTCGTTGGAGGGAGGTGGACTAGATGACCTTGAAAGGTTCTAACTATTCTATGAATAACAGCCATACAAAGCTTCTTCACCATGAAGACCTTGGTACAAGACTTTTGAGCCTCTGGATAGAGACCAAAGTATCAGCTGATCAATTTTAATGACTGTCCAGTTCTGTCCAATTACCCTGTACTTTTCTAAGTGTGCTAAGAACATTTTGTGTTATCACTTTTTGGAAAACTTGTTTCCCTGTGCTTACATCTTTACCTGCTTCAGAGTGCTTGCCTTGTAATCATAGGCAAACAGATTGTTCTCATGTTTGCTAAAGTAAAACAGAAGTGATATTCTTAAGAGACCATGTAAGTTTGAAGGGGCTAAAGAAGGTCTGGCTTTGTGAGACCTTCTATTTCAATCTTCTGTCTGACGTTGGGCAAAATGTAATCTTACAATCCAGCTCTTTACTTAGAAAACCAAGCAGTGATATTTGTTGTCTTTTGATTAGCTTGTCTGTTCAGCTCTGCCAGGAATGTATCAAAATATTGTTAGCACACTGCACAGCCTACTAAAATTTCACATTTGGTTGGAGCTTACTGTCACATGTACTTATGTTAAATAAGTCAGACCAACCCCCACACTATTTCTCATGAAATGCGGACATGTGTACAAAAGATCGCTTGCCAGCTTCCCCCCTCAACTTACACACAGCTGATCACTGCCTTCGCCAATCCAGTTTATGCAGCATTTGAAGTCCAGGAAGACAGACCAGCATGCTGGGTGGCCTTCAGACTAACTGACTGAATCCAGCTCTCAACTCTTACTCTGTAAGAAAGGGTTTAGACAGAATGTAACAGGAGTTAATTTAAGCTCTTCCAAGAGTAAATGAACGCTGGCACTAAGCCTAATGCTCTTGAGGGGATTGGAGTTCTAGTAGAGAGTGAATCCCTCTTGGAACTTGGCCTAACACTTTTAAAAGACACTGAGATGTGGAAGTGGACCTTCAGGCACGAGGAGATGTATATTTACTTGGCATTTTTGATTTTTTTTTTTTTTTTACTTTGTAATGAAACTTAAAAGAAATAAGTTTCTGCCAAACACTATTTCCTAAGAATGACAGGACACACAGGGTTTTGTTTCATGGTAGTATGTTTTTGTCTTTTGATGTGACTTTACATGATATTCATTATGCCAAATGAAAGACTAAGAAAAGACTGCATTTAAACATTGTTACATAACTATTCAGTGGGACACTGAATCTTAAAGAAAAATTACATTTTAAACATTTTATTACTATTTTCATTTGCTTTTTCCAATTTTCAGCAATGCAAACACCTCTAGTACAAAGTGTAATGTCACCACACAGAAAGCATTTTTTAGAAAAAAGCAGGTATGACATCTTGCTAAATGTAATGATTTATGCTTACAAGAACAAGGAAGAGCAAACTGAGCAGGATGGCAAAGGGAGGTAACATTTTAGTGCTGCAGCTGATATTTGTCACCACATAACTCAATTTGTCTGGTGAAACTTGTATTTTATGTCAGCGTAATTTCTATAGACCACAGAGATCTTTGCTTTCTGTCATAAACTACCCTGCAGTGATGCTGCAAGAGGTGCAACAGAAATATGTCTGACTCACCAAGAGTTTTTCTCTTTAAAGAGATGTTTAAGGCACGTGTTCTAGCACTCACACCTATACCAGCACAGTGACAGCAGCACAGCTGCGAGCAGCACCAGCGCAGCAGCAGCTTCGGGGCCCTGCGCCCACGAGGTGAATTTACTGCAGAGACACAAGGGGTGGCTAAGGACACTCAACTTGCCCATCAGCATTGCGTGCTTGCAGCCCTATGAGGATAGCTCTCCATTCACACTGCAGTTGTATCTGTTCCAGGCAGGAATGTCATCTGAGGAAAGACAAATGACCTACTTATTTGTTTTTACTTAAAGAAAAACTGAAAATGCCTGTCAGAACAACGAATTAAACCTCCTTGCCTGTGCTGTGGTCGTGTGTTCAACATCAAGGGATCTGGCATTCAGAAATCAAATCTCTCAGCCATCCTTTACAAGATGTATGTAAGATGTTGCCAGCACTCATGAAGTGCTTGCTATTGGCTTGCACAGAAAGCAAAGTACTTTTAAGGCATTTGTACAAATACTATGTGTCAAACTATAAGACTGGGATGGAAAATATTTTGTCTGTCTAAAGGAAATAGGAATTTCCTGCAAGTTTTACAAAACAAGTGGGATTTTGCAGTGTTTGTGCATAACAATTGAGAGAGTTCACTCCTATGTTTTATATTGGGAGATTAAAAAGGCTTTTCTCATACGAGTTAGTTTCTAGGTCTCTGGGAATAAGAAAAAGCTTTTCCAATGTACATTACCACGTAGAGATGGAAACCATTCACCCTGCGTATTGCACTCCTGGGTGATTTTGCAATGAGCAGTCATCTGTGTTCCCCAGAGAAGGTGTTTTTGAAAGGTTTGTATCCTGCTAAGGACTTGGGTCCCGAGACTCCTGAAGATGTCTCAAACACTTCACAGAATGACATTCAGTGAACAACACACGCTAAAAGACAACTGGATAAATTCTGAGATGCCATTAGTTAAATGGCATCTGAAATTACGCTCTATGAAACTGAATTCATGACTCTGAATTCACATCAGGGAAGGAGAGTGAAGGAAAATTACTTTGGTGGCACTGATGGATGATCACCCTCGGTCAGCGGATTGAGGGCAAAAAAGCATTTTCATGTTTCTGAGCCTGTACCAAACATTTGTAATGTTGACAACACAGTACTGCCTGTCATATCAGAGAGGTGGCAGATACAGTTTGCTAAAGCAGACTGAGTACTTTCTGAAGGTCCTCAACCAAAGTAATAGAAAATTGCATGCAGCTGTTCTCTCAGCAGTCTTTCTCCACATTTACATGGAGTTACTGGGTGAGCTACTCTCATAACATGGATACCGGTACTGTCAACATACAAATTACATTTAACTTACTCTCTGCTTTACTTCATATGACCTTAGCATTAATTCCCAGATGGCCCAAGTTTTGTATGTGATCAACTAACTAATGTTTGAGTGTTACCAACCAAGACTTAGAGAGCTTTGTTAAAACTGTGGCAGCGAGAAAAAAAAAGCCGCTCTGAAGCATTCACACTGAGTCTTTTGGCACAAGTGTTACTGCCAGCCAGGTCATTCTGCAATACTTCTCAGTTAACACCTCTGCCACGACAATTTCTTTAAACTCATCTTCTGTCATCTGTATTTCATGAGAAACTCTACTCTGCCCTTGAAAGGGATATTCAAAATTTGCTCATGCTTTTGTTGTTTCTGATCTGGATCATACAGAGCAACACATCCATATGGGCCATCAACGCCTAGGAAATAGCAGCAGCGGGAGTATCAGCCTCGCTCGTGGAAGCTCAGCGAACCTGCCTTGCTCAGTACTCCGCTCGTGATCCATTGCTCCTCCTGTGCTCAGCAGTGGGAATCTGCTCTGGGAGAAGAGTCACATCAGGGAACGAGGTGAAGCTGAGCTCTGCGACAGACACGCGGGGGTGGCCGGGGCACCCTTGGGGCAGCAGGATCGCTTCAAGAGTCGCCACTTTTCACTCCCTATAGCACAGGCCAGGCTTTCCGTGCCCCCTTCCCTGACACAACCCAACACCTGGCCCCCGCCCTGCCCGCCTTCCCTCCCCACCAGGAAGGAACTCCCTGTCTCCCAGCGGAAGCCTGGGAGGGAGCCTTGCCGCCTGCCCTGACCTGGGGAGCTCCCCGGCCTGGGACGGTGGGAGCAGGCGCAATCCGCCTGCGTTACAGAAACAGAGCATCAGTTAGGATGGAAAAGACCTCTGGGATCATCGAATTCAACCTGCGGCCCAACACTGCCATGTCAACCAGACCATGGCACTGAGTGCCACGTCTAGTCTTTCTTTAAACACGTCCAGGGACGCTGACTCCACCACCTCCCTGGGCAGCCCATTCCAATGTCTAACCACCTTTGCTGTTAAGAAACTCCTCCTAATGCCCAACCTAAACTTCCCCTGGCACAGCTTGAGACTGTGTCCTCTCATCCTGCCACTTGTTGCCTGGAAGAAGAGGCCAACACCCTCCTTTCAGGTTACCTCTCTGCCAGCTCCGTCCCCTCCTGCTGCGCGGGTGGCGCCGCTCCCGTGGCGGAACGGGGCCGGCGCGATCCCGGCGGGACCGGGCCGGAGCTGCCCCCGCCCCGCGGCCTCGGGCCCGGCACTGCGCATGCGCTGCGCGGCCGCGGCGGCGCTTTCCGGGAAGATGTCGGTGGCATGGAGGGTGGCGGTGGCGGTGGCCACCCGAGCCCCGCTGCGGGGGCGGCTCGCCGGGATGCGGCCCCCGCGCAGCCAGCGCCGCCCGCCCGCATGGGGGGCCGCTGCTGCCGCCGCTGCTCTGGTTGGGGGAGGCTGCCTGGCGGCGTGTTACAGCGGGCGCGTGTTCCCCACGGTCTTGGCTCAGGTAAGGCAGCAGCATCCCCGCTCCCGGCGGCGGGCAGGGCTGGGCGGGCGTGCGGGGAGCCGGGGCCCGTGGCGGCTGTCGGCGGCCCGCGGGCGGGTCGGGGTCCGCGGTGGTCAGACTCCGTCGTGAGGCGGGACTTGGCTGCGGGAGCCCTCCTGGCCCCGGTGGGCTGGCAGGTAATGCGCGTCCCAGCCCCCGTGGCATCGGCAGCCTGTCACTTAGGCTGAGCAGCCTCGCCTCGCCGACGGGGACTCCGCCGTTTTCCGCAGCCGGAGAAGGCAGGGTTTGCCTTAGCACGGAGCGTTTCCCCTCTCCCCTTGACAGCCCTGGTCGTGCAGGGCGATGGACCTGTGTGGTTTGCACAGACACACGGCCTGTAGTGAGCTCCGCGTTTTGCGGGTAACTTTCAGGGAAAACTTCCACGATGCCTGTTCTGCACGTCAGGTGCTGTTAGACAGTCATGCACGTTTCTGTCTCTTAAAAAAAAATATTTCACGGAAGTAGTACTTTTGTAGTTTATACTTTGTCTGAAATGCATCTCACAGAGTGATTTTCTCGTACTATGTCCAAAATGTGCGCACTGGATGCTAAAGTGTGATTTGCCTTAGAGCATCAGGGCACACTCAGAAGGGCGCTCAAGGACAGATCATTATTGTTTATAAAATAAACTTTGTACACTTTATCCTTTTCATGGAGGCAGTGAGCTTTTTCCTGTTCTTCCTTCAGATAAGAAGTTACTGTCAAGTAGAGTTGGTTTGTTATTTTGAAGCTGGAAGACCTAAATGCTTTGTAGGCCAGAGGGCTTAGGTATGATGGGGGAAGAGGTCAGTCCATGCTTGCAATGCCATTCATCTACTTATATCTAAGAATTTTTGGAAGTATTCATCACTTTGTATTCTTTGATGTCTTATCTCTTAACAGTGATTAAACGGGCTGAACTACAAGCAGATAAATAGCAACCTTTATTCTTGAGGACAGCCTTTATTCTGAATCAAGAACAATTTTTTAATACTTTTTTTTTTTTTTGATATTGTAGTCTTCATTGTGGAAAACACCTAAGCTGCATCTTCTTAGAAAACTAAATTTTTATTAGATAAGCGTTTTTCTAAATAGATTGTCCAGTAGTCCTGGTTCCTTGGACAGCACGTGTTAAACTTCAATTTATTGTATCCATCTCCTAGCGAGGAAAGCATCCATTACTTAGCAGATATCCTGCAGAAAATGTATCTCCCTGTTGTTCTTATGTTTAATTATGTGAGGTTTTTAGGTAGCGTTGCATTATTTTTTTAAAGTCCTGTCATTGAGACAAATTTCATTTATGCATGTAACTCTTGCTTAAGTAGATGTGTATGTAAGTATATATAAAAAGTGTTAAATGTGGGAAGTAATCACTTTTAAAAGCTGTTGAGTGAAGGGGTCTCACTCTGGTGCTGATGTGTTCTCAAGGAGTAGCTTCCATGTAATGCATGGACAGTCCTACAAATACGCTTTTAATAATTCTCAGGAGGCAGTCCAAAAGTCTAGGACTTACTTAACTGATTTGGGTTTGGAAACGGTAAATTGCTGGACTCTTCAAATGTTTATTCAATTAGAACTCTTCAGTTTTCCAGTAAAATGAGTGTTCGAGAAACTAATTCTCCATATGTATTGTACTCCATATTGCTGCAGGTGATGTATTGAGCTTTTTAAAACTACCTAAGAAATGAGCAGAGCATGATGCTGCGTGTAGACTGTGAAAGCTATGAGCAACAGTGATGGAGCCAAAGAGGCACACTGCAATTCTTTTAAGCGGCTTAGATGCTACTTGTGACTTCTGATGGATAGGAAATAGTCCAAAGTGAAACAAGAGTGTTGAAACAAGTAGTCACCTTTATTACATCTTTTGAAGCCATCCTTTTCTCAGTTCAGAGATTGTGGAATCCTGAGAAATGAAAATTCTTTACGTATTCTCATAGTGGATCGCCTTATTTTCTGTTATTATTTCTTTTCATTGTAACTAATCTTAACCAGCCTTGCTTGAGCTTGTGCAGACAAACAGTATTGAACTGTTTGTTCCTGTTGTAGTATGCTATGTAGTGGGAATGTTGGCAGCATGGTGTGTGAAATATTACAGGTTAAGACAAGTATTTGAAATTAAACAGCATCATTTTCATTATCTTTGTTGTAAAGGAATATGTAGTGGAAATGTTTATACTTCTGTGTCATCAACAAGCCTTACTGGTTGCTCTTGAGAATGCAGTGAGGTTATGCTAAAGTGCTTCCCAATTTTCCTTGGAAATACAGTCTTGACTGTTGAATTGCTGCAAAATAGGTTGTAATTATTTAAAGTATTTGACAAAGTGAAGCTGACAAAGTGACAATGTATCTCCATGCTGTAAAGAACCAATATAATAAGATGTTATGCTTTTCAGCAGCACTGCATTATGTTTAAAAGTTCTGTCCTTAAGACCAATGTCATGTCTGTGTATGTGACTCTGGTGTAAGCATAATTCAAGCCACTGAGTAATTTTCATTGTTGTCCTAAGTTACCACTAGTAACTTCTTTGCACAGCCAAAGAGTTCACTGTAAATACTTCCTGTTTGTTTAGATTAAGTAATTGAAGTTGATAACTATTGAGATTTTCTATTTTTCTCACTAAAACTAGTCTCTGTCAAAGTAGTCAGACATTTTTCAGTTTTTCTTTGTTCTAGGCAATTCAGACCTACAATTTCTAGTGAAGCTGGCAAACAGTATGCCAAAGGTAAAGTTCTATACGTTTAGTGCTTTTTTTTTCTTTCTTCTAAAGTTTTTGAATATTCTAAAATCAAAGACTGGTACCTTTGGCACCTACTTTCTTAAATCTATTTTTAATTCCTGTGCTTTCTTCCTGCTGGAGTGGGTTTAATCCTGCTCATATTGGTTAGAGGTACTTCTGACTTCTGTTCAGATTAAATTAAATCCAGCCTGTGTATGAATCTTTGCAGAATCAAAGGTCCTCCAGGTCAGATAATCTGTTTTCTTTTTTGAGTTGTATGGATAGTTTCCGTTCTATTTTGTAGTGGCATACGTTTGTTTACTGTGTTTTAATATAATTGTTTATTCTGGCAATGAGTTTTCAGTTCAGGGTTAGTTTTTTTTAATTTTGGCCCAGGTTTTTTGTCACCGTTTTCACTGCCGCTTACCTGTTCTTACAGTGTACATTAAGTGGTTAACATCTAAGTAATAAAATGTTCTGTATTTAATGTAATAATACCTCAGATGGAATTTTTCATGATTTATGAAGTTGTTTTCATTCTCTATCTTCATTTGCAGACCTCCTGTTTAGAAATACATAACTAATATATGTTGGAGTAAGTCCTTAGTGTTGATTGTAAAACTCTACAGAAGATTATTATAGCAAAATCAACACAGTATTTTTGAAACTTTTCCTTTATAGATACCAGGTTTTGCTTCTATCTACACTTGTCACTGAAGCTACACTCACAATATGCAAACCAGATAATAGCCTTTGTTGGAAAAAACTAGATCAATTTTCGTGTTTTTTATAAAATGAGCTAATCAGCTTGTATCAAGAGGAAAAAAAAGAAGGGAGGGGGTAAGGGCTTTTGTTCTACTAGTGTAACTCAGAATGGGGATTTATGTTGAACTCATTAAAGTGTTTCTTCTATCATCCTAACCAACACAGCTGGGTCAAAAATGTTCACACTGCACTGCACGCTGCATTGATGTTGTACAGGCTGCTTTTCTTTTTCAGTAGTGGAATGCAAGTGGCACAATGGTATATGGTTTGTAACCTTGGTCAGACTTGGAGTATTGTCTCTTATGCCTTTTTTCTCTCAGAGCATGCGGTTTGCAATTCTGGCATGGCACACTCCAACTAAATTAGGAACTTTCTAACAGACTGCAAGTTCGATCTTGGACGCGTGCAAACTGCAAATGATAAGAAAATTCTGAGTAGCAGCAGCCTGCCAGAGGCAGTATATCCTGCCACTGCTGAGTTTTTTATGGCCATGTTTAGGTCACCAGCTTCAGAAAGAATATTATTTGATTTGCCCTTGAAAAGTTGTGATCCCTGCAGCATGTCACAATTTGTGCCGAATCTAAGTCTCTGTTTTCTAAATGAGATTGACTGAAGTTGTTACTAGCACATTTATGAAGCTTTATGTGTGCAAAGTCTTGTCTGCTGATAAACATTACCGTGTTCCGGTATTTTCTTTTTAGGGTTGTACGAGCATTAGCTGGTAGTTAAATATTTGATACTGCTTACTTGAGGTAGAGAGGAAAACATAACTTACTAGCAGCAATTTTTGGCGTCTATTCTTGTTAATGCTGTCTGTTACATGATTGTAGTCTAATTGGTTCTCTTTATCTTACCTTTTCTACTACTGCTGTCTTGCATCAGCAATCTTCTTCAATTGTTCGGGATCAGAGGTGACACAATTTGTGTCCTGGAGGTCTTAAATGTAGATGTTGTATTTGATCATACTGAAACTATTAAGTTAGTGCTTATAACAATAAACAAACAATTTCTGGTAATTTGTAAAATATTTTTAAGCGTCTGAAATTCTAATTTTATTTAAAATACATTTATTGAAACAATTCTATTTTAGACTGCATTAATTTTTTTATTTCACTTAAAACTGCGTTGGGTGTTTCATCAGTTTTCGAGTGTCAGTGATTCTTAAGAGAAGCCAAAATGGGAGTGGTGACTTTGTATGTCACACTACCCACACACTACATAGGAGTAGGGACTCCCATGTCACACATGTGTGAGTGGCAACTTTTTATGTCACAATATGAAAACATAGTATTCTGAGCAACTGGGAAAAAAACTTTGAGTGATTAAAACTAGAGCTTAAATTTGTTTTCCAGGTCTATATGTGTATCCACCATAAAAAATTATTTTGAAACTATGGCCTTATACTTTTTAAAGAAACCAGAATACTGTAAAAGATAAAAGATTCTCCAAATACTAGTTCATTCAAGGGACACTCCCTTAGTTCTGCCACTGTGGAAAGGCGGAGTAGTCTATAAACAAATCCTAGGGCTATGGAGAACTCAGTACCACAGCTCATAGGATAATCTAGGGAGAGTGCATATATTAAATATAACTTACCAGGGGTTTAGTGGAAGTCTTTGGACTCCCAAACTTGAAAGCTGATAAAAAAAGATTTTAAAAGTTTTGTGATCCTACCTGTGTTTTTTGGGATGCTTTGAGATGTACACTGTGTCTCTGAAGAGATTGTGTGCTGAAATGTAGTTGGTTTAGGCAAGTTCCAATATTTTGTGCATGGTTTTTCTTCTCATGGTAAAATTCCCAACCCAGATCAATGGAAAATTTTCGAAATAATGTCTGCTATAAGCATGTTACCTGTCTAGTGTATATTTGCTTGGTTGGTCACTTCTGGCAAAAACATGTAAGCTTGTGCTTCCAAAACAATTGTAATCAGTTGCATGCAGGTCAAAACATCATTTTGTTTAAACCATCTGAAGTAATTTCTACAGAGCAGTGGAAGGAAGAAGTAGATAGCTCTGACATTTTAATTGGTTTTTTACACATCCTTAGTAACCAAGATCACTTTGTGACTCAAATTATGCTTACACTGCTTGTAGGCCACACTTTCTCACTCACTATATTTATGATTTTTTCTTCTTTGTAATAGTGTTATTTAGGAAACTGTACATAAAAAGTGTGTGTCAAGGATTTTTGGCCAGATAAAAATATGCATGTGGTGTTTGAATTCAGTCACCAAATAGAAAAAAAGAGTGTATTTCTTACACATTAATAATGATTCCTACAAAGTTACACTTTAGTGCTTTGAATTGTGAGTCGCTGATGAATCGTGTTAGAATGGGAATTTTTGTGAGGGTATCTTTGCCTGGTTCATGCTGAGGAAAGAACATTGCTGTTAAGATGAGGTGTCTTGATAAATATAGAACCTTGGATAAAATTGCATAAGGACTTGTAATGATGTATAGAATCGCCTGGAGGGAGGAATGTGGTTCTAAAATAGAACCAGAATGGATACGTGCAGTCTAATCTGAGAAACATACAAGAAGATTCTTGTGTTTACTCTGTTAGCAAAAGGAAAAGGTTGCCTGCTTTTGTTGGAGCAAAATTCCCAGGATAGGTTCTTTTCTCCTAAGTAATATTTTGAGGTGCTTATCTTCAAGTCTTCATTCTGTTAGAAATTGAGAATGCAGATGCACATAGACAATTACTGGGATACTCACTAAGTAAAATTAAGCATGCATAAAATAAGTCTGCATCATAATTTTAACATGCTTTTGAAACTTAATGCAAATGTTTGTAATCCACATCAAGCAAGCTGCTCAGTGATGGCTCACAGGCCTCAGAGAAGCCTCACAGTGGAATTCAGTTTGTGTGAACCTGACCACATGATTACATTATTGTTAAAATCTGTGTAGTAAAACAGTGCCATGTAAAAATAATGAAAATTACTATTGCTTTTGTAGGTTGGAGGATCTTTAAGCAAGGATTGTTGGTTTATTTCTTTGGGTTTTTAAATCTCCTGCTTTACAGCTTCCTTAAAGGAAGGGACAACTTCCTCAAAACACTGGCCTTCTGTCTTTTTACGTCTTACCTTGCTGCCAGTTATTGTTCTCCTTGCTGTCTTCACACTGTTCTGCATGGCAGTAGACAGCACACAGCCAGGCAGTGGTTCCCTGCACAGCCTTAGATTTCTGTTCTGCTTGTAGCATGGTTGGAAAAGTCTTAGAGTATTCTTACTGCATCTTCAGGTTGTGTCCTTGAACCATCTACAAGATGGTTTAAATCTTCCTGTTGAAGGATGTGCAAGACTCGCAGCCTTTGGAGGTGGCCCCATTTGGATTCAAGGTGCTTTGAACCCCTGGTGTTCCTTTCCAGCAGTGCCCAGCACTGGACAAGCTCCTTATTCAGCTGTGGCAAGCTGCAAGCAGTGTTCTTGTTGGCACGTGGTAGCGTCCATTCCTCTGCCAGCTTCGTGGTTTACTTTCCACTGTATCTTTACTGCTATATTTACTATCTCAATAAATATCACCAAAGAAGAAATTGTCATAGATCATGACAAGGCTGTCAACTCAGTGGGTAAATGCATTCAGTACTGCCTGTTACTGAACCAGGAAATAGGTAGTCATTTTTTTATTAAATTATTCAGATACCTGTAGTCTATGGCTATGAAAGAGACAGTTTAACATGATTTATGCATGTGCCTTCTAGCTCAGGTATATCATGTGAATATATTCCTATTAATTTTTTTCCTCTACTGTGCATCTAGAAGTAGACTGAAGTACTACAATTGGTTTGGTTTGGAGTTTAAATTACTTGTAACATTGTTGCCTCCAAATTCATCTTCAATGAATCAGTTTTGGATACTAGTCTCAAAATATTCTGAAAATACTGTGTGCTCAAACCATTTCAAAACAGCATTCCTCCATTTTTTAAAGCATTGATAAATAGGCATCTCCTCTGCAATTAGATTGCTAGCTCAGCTAATCGCAGTCTTTTTTCTTTTCCTTAAATGTGCTTCAGGATTTCTGAAACTGTTCCTTTGTGCAGCCAATGAGGGTAACCTTAGCTACCTCTTGTTTAATTCTGTATTTCACTGTGTTATGGAAATACTGTATGTATCAGGTATCCATCAAGCAGTCTAAATCAATAACTGGGATATTAAATATATCACAAACATAATTCTCAGCATTAGTGACATACAGACATTGTCATGTTACGTGCCTAAAATAGAATGTGGTATAGAGAGTGTGGAATCTCTAAGACCATGGTGTTATAATTAATTATACCCTTAAATATTATTTATGTATGTGCATTTGTTTTACAACTTTAAATATATGGTATCCTTTTCAGCTTTTTGAATGTGAAATATTTATAGCCTTAAGTTCCCGGCTTTGAAAATATTTACATTTATTCCCTTCTCTTTCTGCATGGAGATTCTTTGTGCAGGTGTCTTCATTGATACTAAAACAACATGATGTCAAATGTAATCTTAGAGGTCAAGGTTAAAATTTAACTATCTTTCATCTGATCTATCACCTTTTCCTTGAATTCACTCTTGCTATATGACTTCAGTGATGAAATAAAATCTAACTAACATTCCTTCTAGGCACTTTGATACATGTGGACAGATGGGGTGAGTTAAGCTGCATGGTTTTGTGCTTTTAGCTAGTGTAGTAAAAGGTTAGTGCCTGAGAGTCTTTGGCTGTTTATGTTAATGCACAAACATAAACAGATAAGAAAATAGTTTGCCTGAAAACAAAAAATAGTTTGATTAGAAAGAATTGCACAAAATAATAATCTGATTTTTAAAAAATAACCTCAAGAAGAAACTAGCATTTATTTACTAGTGATAGAAGAATTTTTCTCCACTAAATACAGTGGATGGTTTCAACATAGATACTACAAAGTTTCTTTCTTGTAAGAAGTGCTCTGCTCTGTACAAGCAAATGTTCTGTACATATTTCCCAAATGCATTTGCTGGGTTTGCGTGAGAGCTCTGTTTTACACTAACTTGTAGACTTTTGTGTAGCATTGTGGCTGGCTGAATATGGTTATTCCTGGCAAGTGGCTCAGCATTTTGGAAACATAATCTAGCCAGAAAGAACAAATAGCTCAGAATCTAGCTTAAATAATCATCCAAGATAAATGACAGATGGAGCTATGTGAAATGCTCATTCAGAACATGTGCAGCAGGCTATAGCTCCTTGCTGCTACTCACCAAGCTTTTTATTATACATATAGCTGAAAGACAAGAGAAGGGAGTTTTGTCAGCTTTAAACACCAGACGTCATTTCAAGTAGTTCCTCAAGGTTTGTGTCCCCTTTAGGGTAGGAGAAATTTCAAGAATGACTGTCTCTCACTCATGTAGTCTATAAAAAGCACTTATAGCAGATGTAGCTAATAAATATTATCGGTACTGATACCTGACTTGCTCCTTTGCCAAATCATACGAGAAACTCCTTCATCTGCCTCCAAAAACTGCACAAACTCTAGCACAGATAGAAAAGTTACATGAAATGAAGAAAATTGGTGTTTCCAACTACTTTTTTTAAAATCTTTCTTTGTTTTAAAAGTAGACATTTTCTTCGATAATGCCTTTTATTGGCGATACTGCCATATTACAATAATCTATTAACAAATAATGCTGTAATAGTAAAACAACGTATACCAAGCTGCATATAAAGCTATGTACGTATATATTTGTAATGTAAATTTATACTTTTTATGTATTAGTAAGATATATATGCATATGTATAAAATATACTTAAAATACAGCCTATGTGAATACAATAATAAAAAATATATATAAGAATGTGCTAATAGAGAAATTATGGCCTAAAATTCTAGAGAAATAGAGAAATTATACTCTAAATGGCCAGATATGCTCAGAATTTAAAGGATGAAATCTGCCTGAAGTTCTACCAGAAGCTTCTTCTGGTGGCCTTGTAAGAGGCAGAGGTCTGTGTGCTGCCAGATTAGGCTGGGCTTTGAACTTGACTGCATGGGCTTGCTGATGTGAGATCTTGCCAAGGAGAAAAGCACGAAGTTCTGTCGTGCTGTACTGCTCGCTGTGGTGAAATGGACTTTGTAAATATATTTTATGATCGCACAAATTTGCCAAAATGAACTTTATTTTTCAGTAAAGAAAAGTCTTAAAGGTTACATATTGACCACATTATCTAACAGTCTGCTTTTCCTTTTATAAAACTTCGAAAATTAGAACGTAACAAACCTTAGTAGCGTAGCTGACAGAGTAATTGGTTTGGAGATATAGTACAGCTTCTGTACCACTCCTCTCTAGGCTTGTTTTTGAAGCAAATGTGGACTCATCTAGTAATTTGGTATTTTTAACGGCAATGCAAAATCAAAATTATACTTGGCATGGAGACTAAGAAAGTGCACTTTACTTTATAGCCTTATATTGTTTAAATGCATAGAGACAGTGGTCACAGTGATCTCAGTAGCCTGCGATTGTCACAATGAAATGTTTTCCCTCGCTCATTACACTCTAATGACTTTCCCTCGGGTTATAGTTCTTACTTGAAAACGCAGTAAAGCTGCACCTTTTTTACTTGATGGTCTTAGGCATCAGGGAATACAGTAGTATCACTACTGTTTGGGAATAAGTAAACAATTATAGGCGTCTGCTGAAGGTGTGAAAGATGTGAAGCAGCAGGGACAAAGATCATCCTTTTCATCCAAAAGATGAAAAGCACAATACATAACATGCATCGATTTAAAACCATTGATTTAGATGATTTTATCTAATGCAAAGCATTAATATTAAATCTCTACTGTTCAATATAGAACAAATGAGGAGAACTGATGCTTACTTTAGTTGTTCACATTACAGAATCACAGAATAAGCTCAGTTGAAAGGGACCCTGAAGGATCTGAAGGATTTGAAGGATATGAAGGATCATAAATCCAACTCCTGGCCCTGCATAGGACCATCCCCAAGAGTCACACCATGTGCCTGAAAGTACGGTCCAAACACTTCCTGAACTCATTCAGGCTTGGTGCTGTGGTTCTTAGATGTTCTCCATGAGATCCATCTCCACTTAAGAGAAGCTTTTCTGCTTTTTGTTGTTGTGGTTTAGCCCCAGTTGACAACTGTGCATCTCAGAGCCTCTCATTGCCTCTCTCCTTGGGGGAGAGAGTCAGAAGAGTAGAGGAGAAAACTTATAGGTTAGAATACAGACAGTGTAACAGGTAAAGCAAAAGCTGCATGTGCAAGCAAAGCAAAATGGGATGTTTTTCACCACAGCTCTGCAACGTGTAGACGCTTTTTCTGTGCTTTGACTTGTTTTGTCTGCCATTATTTTCTTCTAACCTTCCACCAGACTATCTGCAGTGCATGCTGCTATTTTTTCTTTACTTAAGTGAGAATTTTTTAAGCTCTGTGAACTCTTCTTATTTGAGCTGGATGTAGCCAGACATTTCCATATGGAAACTTCTCAAAAAAATCTTAAAATATGTTGGGATTAATTTGTAATAGTGAAACATGCTCTATTTTGTCATATACAGTTAAAATGTGTATTGTAATTTGTCATTCCAATTAAATCAACTTCCGTATTACATCAGAGCTGGAGTTTGTTTTTGTAGCTTGGTTGTTATTGTATGTGTGTGTTACTGTTGCAGTACCTTCTGGGGAAAAAAAACAGTTGTTAGTTTTTTCACGTGGAGTTGTAGTTATGCACTTCCGTAAAGAAATTTATGCTTGTCTCTTTGAGCTCTTTCCTGGAAATTTCTTGAAAAAGGGTACTAAAGATCTAAAAAGTCAAGTAGCAGCATTTAGGCTGTGACCTATGAAAAGGACTCAACACAGAAAACAGAAATGGCAAAAACTAAAACAAGTCTTCTGTTTCTGGATTTTTAAAAAATCCGTTAAAACTTTAGACTTTAATTTAGCTGAAGAATCGTCATGAATGATAAACAGTGTAAAAGATATAAAATTACTTTTCCTAGAACACAGTGTTTTTTCTGACTATACGAATTGTATGTAATGTTCCTAATCAGTCTTCCAGAAAAAGATTGGGAAATTGCTGACATACTTCTTTCCCAACTGCTGTTAAATTTGGAAAACCTGGCAATGTCATATTGCCAAATGGTGTTGCATTGTTATTCTTTAATTTTAAGATGGGTCTTCTTGTTTCTCTTCAGCCTCAAAATGAAAAAAACCCTAAATATTTAGGTGCACCAGAAGTGTTGGATGTGTTAATTGAGCAGACTTTGTGTAGCAATAAATACTGGATTCTTTATATTAACAGCCCTATGAAAAATAATGCACTTGCACTGATAATACGACATTTGTTTGCTGAATGTTTTTCATGAGTGCCTCACTTTATAATCTGCAGTGCTGAGACCCTTGTCAGTACTGCTTCTTGAAATGACAGCAATGCAATCAAGATGCATTGTTAGAAATCATGGAATCATAGATTCCTTGGTGTAAAACTTTTAAAGGACTATATGGTGCCTCAGTACAGATGGATTTTCCCTTGCAATGTACACTCATTGTCTCTGGCAGTGGTAGAATGTACCACTTCTAGTATCACAGAGTACTGGCACTGACAGCAAACAAGGAGTGATTATTGCAGGAGTCATCCCATGGCTGAATCCTTTGTGGGTAGGATCTCTAAGACTGTGGTTGTGGGAGTAATGGGGCATCTTTATTCCTTCTTCATCCCCTGTAGCCTGTAGGTTAGGTCACTCTCCCTCCATAACTTCCAGGAGTAGCAGACTCCATGTGAGGGGCTGCTCTGCCAGCAGGAAGCAAGACTGCTTCCATTGTTGAAGCAAAGGGACTGCTTCAGGCTCAGCTTTGAATGCAGAGTTAGAAGGTGATGAGTAATGGAAAGCAGACACAGTGGCTCTGGGCCAGGCGGCGTGGGGATTAAATTCTGGATGTGGTATTAATAGGATGGAATGAGACCCTTCCATATGGTTCAGTAGTGTGTCTGTGTGTGTGTGACTGCGTATCACCTCGATGAATTCATGTTACATACATCCGGTTCTGGCCATTGGAAATACTCAGCTGATCTGACTAGACCACTGCAAGTGGATTTAAAAGTTGCTTGCAGTTCTTCATGCATACGGTGTCCCTTGCCATTCTGCAGGTCACACTTTTAATTGTGGATAGGGTATTGCCCCTTCAGGCCATAATTTGCTAAGAGCAGGGACCATTAATAGTTTTCATAAGAATTTGAAGGTAACACGCTAGCAACACTATGCATTCCTGTGACTCAGTTGAATAATTTTTTTAATTGAGATATTTTGCTGAAATATTTTGCTGTGTGAAACTTCTATAGGCAGTTCATAAAAGCAGTTGATCTGCTTTTGCAGCAAAAATTTATTTTATTCCTTTATAATATTGGTCCTGCAATATTCCTATTTAATATAATACTTTTATAGTAGAGGAAGCAGGGAATGAGAAAGTGGATCTTTTCTTCTCCAGGGGCTTCTGTACTGTATTTTTGGAACTGATGTATGCATAAGGCACTGAGGAAAGCATCCTGTGTTGTTGCAGTTGTCTCAAAAAATATTATTTTATGCAATAAATGTATAAAATAGCATAATTCATTTTCTGTTATTCATAAAATAGGTATCCATGAAATGTCTGACATTAAAAGAAATTATAATGCTGTTATATATATTCATAGGCAATTTGTGTACCGCACAGCAATGGCAAAACTGTGCTTTGACAAGAGAGTAAGTGGAACTTCATGGTAGGGTGATTTAGTTGTCATAAGTTTTCAGAAATCGTAAATCAAGCTTTAAAATTGAACTGGATGAAAATGTAGTGTTTTTATTTAACGTAATGTGGATTCTTTTTATTGGTTTTGAACCTCCAGGCTTGGAACTTCTGGATCATAAGGGCTAGAAGATTTAAAATGAAGAATGAGATACTTTCTCAGCATTATGAACAATTAGATGATTTTCATAGACTTGTACAATATTAAGGGTTGGAAGGGACTTTAGAGATCATCTAGTCCCAGCCCTCCTGCCATGGGCAGGGACACCTCCCACTAGACCAGGCTGCTCAAGGCCCTGTCCAATCTGGCCTTGAGCACTACAGGGGTGGGGCATCCACAGCTTCTCTGGGCAGCCAGTTCCAGTATCTCACCACCCTCACAGTAAAGAATTTCTTCCTAGCATCCAGCCTAAATCTCCTCTCAGTCTGTGCCCGTTACTCCTTGTCCTGTCACTACAGTTCCTGAGAAGGAATCTCTCTCCAGGTTCCCTGTAGGCCCCTTTCAGACACTGGAAGGTTGCTACAAGGTCTCCACACAACCTTCTCTTCTGCAGGCTCAACAGCCCCAACTTTCTCAGCCTGCCTTCACAGGGGAGGTGCTCCAGCCTCCTATCAACTACTGGTCCTCCTCTGGACTTACTCCAGCAGTTCTGTGTCCTTTTTATGTTGGGAGCACCGTTAGTGTGCTGGTCTCACCAGAGCAGAGCAGAGGGACAGGCTGCCCTCCCTCATCCTTCTGGCCATGCTGTTTTGGATGCAGGATGCAGTTGGCTTCTTGGGATGCAAATGCACATTGACAGCTCATGTTGAGTTTTTCATCAACCATACCTCAAATCCTTGTCCACAGGGCTGTTTTTAATGATGCCCTTTAATACTTCATTGATAACAAATGCTTTGCTGGTATTCCTAATGAAACTAAATGGAGGGATTAATGTATAAATACACTTTACTTTAGAGTTTAGACTTTAGAGTCAAGTGTAGGAAGAGCCTTGATGAGTTCTTTGGTGACATTTGTTGCATCACCAAGGGCAAAACTTCACTGAAGTGCCAAGGTGCACTACTTAATTGTGAAAAACAAGCCTGTAGTAATAGAAGAAAGGCTGTAAAAATTGGCAACTGCTGTAATCTTGTGGAATTCCTAGTTGGCTATCCATTTAATATCCTACTCCATTCCTAATAGTATGGGTTTTCACCATGTGACTTATTTTCTTGCTTTGGTGAGGGCTGGTGACATTCAGGGAGAAATGGGGAGAGATCACCTCCCATGCAGAAGCAGCTTGAGAAGATCTTGAGTTTGGGAAAAAAAACGTGAGTGAGAATTTTTGTTATGTGGAAATAGTTTAGAAATATAAACTTAGATTGTCTTTATGTCAGTTGTTTTTGTAGTTTCTTGTATGTTGAGATAATTGTTAATAACAGGGTTCCCATGTACTGCAGCAAAACATATATAAGCTTATGATACCTTAGCTGTGAATCTATGAATTGAGATTTCGATCTGGGAATAAAAGCTCCCCCTTGGATTTTTTTGTGGTGGTGTGGGAGTGTAGTGTTGCACTTTGGTATTTTTCTAATTCTTTTCCTTATTGGCATAGAAATGAATAGCTGTGTTCATAATGCCCGGCTTGGTGTGGAGTTTTAGTGGCCTTGTTTAAAGCAACAAGGCTACACCTCAGCATAATGGTAACTGTGCTAGTAAGTCCTGGGCATCTGCGTTTCTGTAAGGAAAGCCTTGGACTCTTCTGGAGTAGTAAGTTTGCTGCAGGATGGGCAGAAGTTTTTTTCCAATTGTTTTTTTTTCCTATTGAAAATAAAACAGGTGGTTGTAGACTGCAAAGTAGGAATATGGTTGTTTTGACAATATTAGGAAGATTTCTTCTGCATACAACAGGAATTGTGAGGAGAAGTAATTTTTCAGAATAAGAAGAGTCTGAAAGTTTGGATATGAACTATTTAGTCTCAAATCCATGATCTGGATACAGGAAAACATGAAATTCAGTCTGCATCTTTCAGCTCAGATAAGCATGCTATCAGCCAACTTACTCTGTGTGCTGATTTATTGAAAACACAAAAAAAGAAGTGCTCTCTGGAGAGTTGTCTGTTTCTTTCCCAAATAAAAATATTTAGGTTCTTGTGGTACTGTTAGTCTGGGATAGAAATATGATTCTTTGGGAGCCAGAGTAAAAGGGAGACACAGAATTTCAAAGGTACACTATTTCTCAACCAGATTTGGGTACAACTGGGTACAGCAAATACCCACAACTGAAGAAGAAGCAAATCAGTTTTGAAAGGAAATGTATCATTATCTTTTCTCTATCCTCTGTTTACTAAGAACTCCTTGATAAGGACTATTTTTTTTCTGAGACAGTCAAAATAATAATTTTTGTGTCAAAAAGTATAGTTTTTAGGGACATTTAGAGGATTCTTATGCAGATAACTTGGTATTCAAAGTACAGGTAATTCAGTGTAACTCATGTAAGCAACTGTGTGAACTGTATTGTTAGTTTAATTTGCTGGTTGTAAAACAATATTAGATTAGCATTGGGAAGATAGCACAATAATTTACCAAGTGCTTAACTGGGTTTAAAATCCTCCCTAATGGTATAGCCTAAAGTATGCATCTCAGTTGTGTTAACTGAGGAGGAAAGGCATATCTCTGGTCTCAGAGAGGCCTGTGGTAAGCTGTTGTATAAAGGGAAGGTAGTGGATCTGCTTGGATTCCAGCCAGTGGTGCCGGACACTGGCATTCTGCTGAGGCACATTCCAGGGCATTAAGAGCAATCCCTGAGTGTGCTGAGCCCTCTGCGTAATTCATCTTCCCTGTGGTCCACTCTGCCAGGGGCCAGGCACTCAGTGAAGGTAATTTCATTACCAGTGCAACTTGTTGGTAGTTACTTTCTCAGTTCAGGACAGTGTTTGTTTTCTGAATGCTTGGACATGGATGGAGAGCTCCATTTGAATCTCCTGTGCAGGCACCACTTTAGTCTTGCTGTTACTTTGAATGGGGTATTGGATCTTGTCTCTGCTCCCAGTTTCTGGTTGTAAGCAAGTCATCTTAAGAAGATGGCTTTTTAATCAATGTCTTAAAAGCGTTATTTGGGTTAGTTCCTAAATTAAGTGGTGGTGGGACTGCCTTTTAACCTTTCTGTCACGTTAATAACTTACTCTGATAGTAAAAGCTGTTTGCTACTTCATAGTGACACTAGAGGAAAAACTGTATGATGCGTTTTTCTGAACACAAAGAGGAAGAACAGGAGGAAAAAGGCATTATCCATCAGTGCAAGGCACCTGTATATTTCAACAAGTAATGAAGCACCGCAGTAAAACTCACACCCTAAAGGTATCCACAATGGGAGTTTACATTCTCCAAGCTTTGAGATCATTCTCATTTTCTCCACCAAGCTAGTTTTCCACCTTTTCACATTTTCTTGGCCAGTTAAAAGCAAGATGAATTAGCCATAAAACTTTGTGTTATGTCTCCTAAAGTATAAACTTTAAATTTAGACACTCAGAAATGTTTGCAGGGTTAGCCTCCTTCTTCTTCCTATGCTCAGATCTCCCAATGACATGCGTACACCATTTTGCGAAGTTAATTCCTCCAAGGTTGCATTTGACTATGGGGATTGTTTGGCCATTTGTTTTCTGGAATGACCAGAGAGAGCCTGAAAGTATAGACTATAGCCTTGTATGTTTGATTGTATGCAACCTCTTTCTAAAAAAGGTATGTTATGAAAGCATCAAACAAAATACAAGTATTTATAATGTTATAGCTTTTAATTTTGACTTTTCATGCTAACTGCTATGATTACTTTTCATTGCTGTTGACAAGTTCTTTTGTAACAAGACCTTTCAGATAAATATTTTATGTCAAGCTGGGTTGAGATTATCTAAGGATATCATTATGCCCAAGGTAACTGTGACCTACACTTTGTTGAGGTACCATGTCTCAAAAATATAAAATGACCTGCATCTCCAGCATGAGTATTTATATTCAGTTTATAAAAGCTTAGTGACCAAAATCTGTTTTAAAAATAACTTGTTTTTCTGATGTGTTGGTAGCAATTAATCCTTACTTAAAGATGTACTCTAATAAGGTAAGCTTGTTAAATTAAACTGGTCTGCCTTTTACCTCTCCTGCCTTCTAAGAAAATCTTCCTACTTTGAGTGCTACATAATATTGTTTATAATTGTGGATGCAAAGAACTAGAAGTACTGGACAGTGGAAAGTATAAAGGGATGGCACTTCCCTTCTCTAGCACTGGGAACGTAGGACACTGATGTCTGTCCTCCTCCACTCCCACAGCCTTTCTTGTAAAGAAACCAAGGTCCAAAAAACTTGTGTTTAATTTGATGCTGTCATTTGACATTCTCTGTGGTTCTGGAACAAAGCTATTTATGCGTGGGACCTAAATAGTCATTCACAGCTGCTGCCAGCTTATACCCTGCTGATCTTTATAGCTCCTCATCCTCACACTGGGAAGACTTCTTTTAGATATAATATTTGAAGAACACTGTGTTTCTTGGTTAGAGCCCTTGTCGAACCCTGTTCATGTTTCACACATTTAGAACTGACATTAAGATCATCTGTGTTAAATATAGGGAGCCATAAGCACTGGAGAAGACAAAGAGTCTTTAAGAACAACTAGAAGTAATTGAGCAATACTAGTGTGAAATGGTATCAAATAGGCCTTAGAACAGATAGTCTGTTGTGCCGACAGGAGAGTCGTGCTTAATTTTTGGCCAATTTCTCTGATTCTAAAAAGAGGCATTTTTTAAAACTGTAGTTGAACTAGTTTGTCTAAGCTGTGTAGCTGTCCTTTTTTAGTAAATTTTACTGAGCTTTCCCAAGCATTTAGTGTGTTGGGTGTCTAAACAGAAATTAATATGAAGCTGAACCAAAGACAGTAGCATTTACATTAAAACAAAAAAAAAATGTAACAGTGAGACATAGTTTATAATCTCTTTCTCAACTCTGTTATCTGTTCATTCATAGTCCTATCAAAATGAAGATAAGAAAATAAATATCCACATCTTGTGTAGAGTAGCATGAGAAACTGGCCCACTGGTGCTTCTGACCCATTGTTGGACAACCCTCTCAGGCACATGGTGTGACTCTTGGGGATGGTGCAGGGACAGGAGCTGGAGGTGATGAGTCTTGTGGGTCCCTTCCAACTCAGCTTTTTCTGTGATTCTGTCTTCCCAGGTAAGAATTTTCCAATTCTTTCTTCCAGTTTGCTTTTATGTCATCTTCCTCTTGCTTCTAAAGAGCATTCTCAGCCACCTTATTCCCACTTCGAATTTCCAGTCTCTCTTGGTGCATTTTGAATTAAACAAGCATCTGTTTGAGGAAGAATGGAGAGCTGTATCCTATTTTGAAACTACAACATATCTATGAATAATGATTTAGAGACAATGCAATAATTTTCTTTCTGCAGGAAGTAGTATAGCTTAAAGATCCAAAATATATGCTTCAAGGTGTACATGCACAACAAAAGCAATCAACTTTTTAAAAATTCTTGCACCTAATTTGTACGGATACTGCTGTACCAACCAGAATACAGCATTATGTGATTTACATAGTAAAATATACAGATCCCTAAACTGCAAACTTCTTTTATGTTATAATGAATAATGAGCACATCTGTCTTAGCAGATAGGTGCAAAATGTTAAATATAAGTAATGAAAGGCCACATGAGATATAATTCGTTGACACTGATATAATTTCTGATATAATTTCTGTTGACACTGGAAGGAATTACATACATTCTATTTAGTTGCCTTCTGTAATTCATTAGGGCTTTTAAGCTGCTGAGTTAAAGATAGTTTGGACTTCCCTCAATAGAAGCCTTAATGACTGGCTTGAAGCCATTTTCTTTCAAGGAATTAATATTTAGACATAATATTAGCTATGGGGGTAATTAACAGGTTTAGAATAATTAATTAATAAAATTTCAAGGACTGTAAATTGCATTGCCTAATATCAACTGTTGAAGGTTTCTTTAAAGGTTTTTTCTAATTAAGATGCTAAATTGATTTTATTTCATGAACATGATATGGAAAAAAATTGCTGTAATCTCTTTGTAGGCTGCATTAGACTTGACTCTTCATTGAAATCAATCCTGGATTAACTGAGCAGACACACTAGACACTCAAAAAATCTCTTTTGGTATTGCTTGTTTTGAAACCTCTGAAATTTCATTTTATTTTTATTAGATTTGTTTGGTTTTATAAGAAATAAATACTTTATAGCATGTATTGGTGGAGACAAGAGGAAGGAGAGAGAGATGGGCTTTTGGATGGGCTTTTGAGTTCAGTTTTGTGCCAAAACCAGTTCCTTAAGGGTGGAAAAAAGCTCTTTAACTGAGACACAGCATATTTCATGATTGCATCTTGGTTGGCACACTTCATTGATGTTCGGATTGAACTAAGTTGATAACACTGATGTCTGAGAAGAACTAGAAGCACAACACATATTACAAGAATGCACATTTTACCAAACTTGTTTGGTATTCCTCTGAACTCATAAATTGCTTTTAGGAGGTTCCTTTCAAGTCTTCCAAATCGTTATTCGAAATGGACATTGTTAACTGATGTGGGAGTGGCATCCCAAAGCGTCTCATCTCTAGTGTTAAATATTTTGGAGTGGAAAAAATAATAGCTTAGAAAAACTTGATTGAAGATTACTTGAAGAAAAATGGATTTAATATGTGGTTGCTAAATTAGCATGTGACCTATAAATTTAAGAGATGTCAGACAGCAACACTACAGTGAAAGGACTAGGCAATGCTTTAGTTAATAATGCTTTCAGATGCTATCATACATACAGATTGTAATCAAAATTACTATTTTATCTAAGCCTGGGTAGAAACTAAAAGAATCTGTATTTTATCAGTAAACTGCTCCAGTTATTGCTCAGCCCAGCTAATTGCCTTCCTTTCTATACTTTCTTCTAATCGAAGAGGAAACAAAACTATGACCCAGTAATGGCCAATATTGTGCAGTAGGAGCTGTCACACACTGGTGTTTCACCAGAGAAGTGAGTTTCGTGCTACCTGTCTGAATGAGGTGTTTTGGTTATGTAACATGGATATTGTTGGGTATGGCAGGGTCTTGAGTGTTTGTTTTGGACACCTCTTTCTCAGCCCTAAAGATGTGTTGATCATTTGAAGTTGCTTCATTTGTAAAATATTTTTAGTTTCTATATATAAATGTATTTTTTAAAAATCTTTTAAATATTGTCTTGCTTCTAAAAAATTGGCTGAGATTTTACAATGTCATGCATGTTTTTACTTCAGGAATAAACTAAAACTTCTTGCTTTTCTTGAATTACTGTGTCCATATGTGTCCATACTTGATGCCTGCATCTGAAAAAGGATAAGGCTTGATGATGACTAACATTTTATTAGCATTGTTATGTGATGTGATGGCATGTAGCAGTTGTGAGAGAAGATACTGTTCTCTGACATGCTAATCCTGTGTTATGCTGGGCCATTCACAGACCATTCACATAGTCTTCATTACTTATCATTAATCTTCTGTGTCAGATCTTCTGCCTGTGATCATTCTTTACTTTAAATCCATATTTAAATATACAGAATGTGGAATTTGTGAGTAATGTGATGCCCAGGAAGGATTAACACAGCAGTCTTGGTTCTTCTTGATCTGGGTTTTCATCTTAGTAATTGAGTCACTTTTTAGACCAGACTGTCAAATTCTGTTTCCTAGTTTTTCACATGAATTCACTAATAATTGCTGACTTTCCTGACATCACCTCTAAAATTATGCATCAAAGTATGGTGGTTCTTATCAGGTTTGTGTGTACTTAAAAATCCCCAAACCTATCTTGTTTTTACAATCACTTGTTCTGCTTCACTCTCCTAGCAACACTCAGTGAATTTAACTGGAATCTGTGGAGTTCTTTGTAATAAATATCTGTCCTTTTTCTGTGTTAGAAGACAAGAAACTATTTTCTTTGTAATAATTAATTTATGAAAAGATTAGTTTTCATTGTAGCACATACCTCTTTCAGTACCTTTCAATAACTGTGTAGATTGTTTTCTTAAGCTGTTAGTAGCTTACGTAATTTAAATAAAGATTAATAGATAGGTGCTTTTATTTTAACTATGAGTAAAATTACACTGCTTTTAACTAGTCTGTCAGAAAGCTGGCCAAAATTGGTGTGGCATGTCATTCCAGAAGACAAGCGGAGGCATTGATGCTGTTGTGTTGTGTTGTGTTGTGTTGTGTTGTGTTGTGTTGTGTTGTGTTGTGTTGTGTTGTGTTGTGTGTGCTTGGGGGTCAGCAAGATCTTTCTTATGATGAGCATAGAAAATTAAAGGGGAGTTGTACCTGTGTTCTGGAATTCGAGTGGAGGATTGTGTTAGTGTTTGTGTGGTGTGTCAGTTGGGTTTCTTCTACTGTTTTGTTTTTTTTTTATGTAGTGGTTTTTCCTTTGTTTTTCTCCTAGGAAGCAGTTCTAGTCATTCAAATCTTTTCTTACTGGCAAGAAAGATCTACATTTGATAAGTAACTGTAAAAGTTAGATGTGGAGATTTCGGGGCACTTAATCAAATTGCTTGTTACTAAAGGGATATTTAATTTTACTAATAATTGTTAGGTATTTATAAATTTTGCAGATGTCATGTTATACATAGATAATTTTAAAATATAAATATTTCCTGTTGTGTAAATGTAGAAACTGTTATTGGTAAGGTACAAATGGTAAGTACCATCGATTAGTAAGTTTAGACAAAGCTCTGGAGCAGACCGAAAAGCAAGTGGTATGGATAGTAAAATAATAGCAGACTTAAGGTCTGTAATTCTTTAATGGATTAGATACATGATATTTTGCTGGCATTAAGTTCAAAACCGTGTTCTTTTTCTATTTGTAATTTGACTTCAGTCACGCATAGACTTGCTGACAGCTATTTACTAGAAGTCTGCCTTTGCAAGAGACTGGTACCTTGCTGTGTAGCAATAAAGATATCAACATACCAGCTGCAAGAACTGTTTTTGAGATGTATTAATATATAAGCAGTTGAAAATGTGGAAGACTTGCACTTTGAGCAGAAGTGTGCAAATACACTTAATTTCTTTCTGCCTGATGATGCTGTTTTCATTAGAACTGTAATTTTTTTTCTTGTATATCTTTATTAAATATCAGTATTCAAATTACTTTTTTCAGGTTATCTGTATTAGAAAATGGTCCTTCTTAACAGTCCCCTGTGTTTATAGCCTGTTGTGTGTTAAACCTTTTTCTCAGTAACATGAGAAGAAACGTTCTACAGTTTAGTCATTCGTGGAATTCTTCCACATAACAAACAGTAGAACAAGGGGAAATGGCCTCAAGTTGCACCAAGAGGAGTTCAGGTTTTCTATTAGGAAAACTGTTCAATGAGACATCAGTTAAGCACTGGAGAGGCTGTCCAGGGAAGTAGTGAAGTCACTGTACCTGGAAGTGTTAAAAAAACAAGTAGAAGTGGCACTTCATGATATGGTTGGTATAGTGGGTGTGGTGGTATTTGGTCAAAGGTTGGACTTGATGGTCTTGGAGGTTTTTACCAACCAATTCTGTGATTCTATTCTATGATCATGTGTAATTTCTTTTTCCGTGTGCTTTCTTTTTCATTTACATGGCATTTTATCCTTCAGTCATTTATACCTCTTTCAGTCATTTATACCTCTTGATCAGATTTTTTTGGTCATGCCGAATAATTTTGTATAATTGCCTCTTACTTTTTTTTTAAACTGGCTTTCTAGACCTTATATGTGCTGAATCACACTGGCTCTAGGAGTTCCGCTGGTAAAATCTCTCATATGAAAAATGCTTTATTCTAACTCCTGCTTGCAATTTTTTAAACTAGTTATTTAATTCTGTTAGAATCTTCCCTTTTGTCTTGTGTTAGCACGGTTTGTTTGGGAGGTTTCTTACCTTTTCTTAGGTAGCTTGTCCAAACTTCTTGAAAATTCTGATGTCCTGATACTGAAATTACATGCAGCTGCTTGTCAATTCTTCAGCTGCTACTAGTGGTAATGACTTCCCACTTACGCTTAGCCTTGCTGGTTTTGCTACAGTTTAAATTGTTTTCTTTGGTGCAAGCCTGGCTTATCTGTTCCAGACTTCCCAGGTTGCTCCCAGAAAGCTTATCTTTTAATTTAAATGGCACACTATTCGAGTATCATTGCAGCCTTATAGAGCACTTTTGGGGAATAAATTTCACACCACAGTTGTTAGATCAACTGTTTAATATTTTACTTAGTCTGGAAATTATGGGTGAGTACTGTCTGATCTTGATGACTTGTTAATGGTTTTATCTAGATTAATTTATGCTGATTGCATTAAAGGCTGTCTCTCTTCTAGCCCTCTGGAGAAAGACTTGTGGCAAATTCCATCTGCTCTTCTATAGTGAGCATCAGGGATAAAAAAAATCAACTTAGCTTTTTTGATACTTTTGTTTGAGCTCTCCTTTCTTGTTTTGATTACATATTTGCCTTACTGATTCTTTATTGTCTTCATGCTTGTTCTTGGAACAATTGTTTTTAATTGTGAATTGAGAAAGTTATTAGAAAGTTGGTTTTAAAACTTACTTTGCTTGCCTTTTTTACAGTTTCTAGTTAACCGGCTAAAGTTTATGGGAAATCCTCCCCCATCCTGTTTTCATTATTAAGGAGCAACATCCATTTTTAAAAAGATGCTTTTCTACCTAAAATAACATTCTGCAATGTAATTTTTAATCAAGCTGGTTTTTCCAGGACATTTTTTGTTATTCTTGCTTGCTTGTTTCTAATAAGTGGTGTGTGTTTAACCATTTCAGTAGTTTTGATGGATGATCCCTCTCACATGCAAGCATTTACATTTGAGGCAATTCTTTTAGATAGCCTCTTCATTTTTATGTAGCTTATTTTGGTGAAATTTAATTTTATAACAAACTTTATTCCAACCAGGTTTAATATGGGTGTATTACAGTTATGATTAGTGGCTCTTTGATTCAGGATGTAACTGGCATTGTGAACTATGTGCTCCAGCATCAAAAGGTTTCTAATTTTTATGACAGCTTACAGAAGGAGTAATTTTGCTGTCTAAAATGCTACAGTTCTCACAGTTGTGTTGTATTTACCCATCTAACAGTGAGAGATTTCAGTTTCTGAGTAGTTGCTTTTCTGCTTTCAAAATTTCTGCAGTTTTCATTAGTGAGTACTGTTATATAAACTCTTGTTCACATGGTTTACAGTACTGCTCTTAATTCTAAGCTTGGAGAATGCTGTGGGTACAGACCTGTTGGCTTTTCTCTGGCTAAGGGAAGAACAGTGAGAGGTATTTACATCAAATGTTTGTGAGGCCTTCAGTGCTGTCTCTCATGATATTCTTGCCTCCATGCTAAGGTACCACAGCCTGGATGGTGGACAAGATGAGTGAAAGAGAGGATCAGCCTCAGAGGGTAAAGGTCAGTGAGTGGAAGTAGAGTGCAGGGGTCTGTCGTGGTACCAGTCCTTTTAATATCTTTACCAAACAACCAGGCGAGGTGGCAGGGTTCACTTGGCATGTTTGCAGGCAACACCAAATTGAAGAGAACCAGTTGATAGAAACAGATCTGCTGTTTGGAGAGACCTAGATAGACTGGAGAAATAGGACAACAGGCACCTCATGAAATTATAAAAATGCCGAGTTCTACACCTACAAAGAAAGAATTCCTTGCAGCAATACTATCTTGAGGAGAGTTCTGTGGAAAAGAATCTGAGGGTTTTGCTGTACAGCATCCTGAACATTAGTTAGCTGTGCGCCCTGCTGCAACAAGAGCAAAGTATTCTGGGTTGTACCAGTAGTATATTGAGGGAAGGAAAAGGATTATCCCTTTTAACTTGGCATTTTTTAGACATACATAGTCCAAGATACCTCCAGTCTTAGACTCTCAGGTACAAGGAAAGTACTGACAAACTGGACTAAGTTCAGTAGGAAGCCACCAAGGTGGTTGGGAACTGAAACACTTGCTGAGTGAAGAAAGATTGAGGTGTCTGCACTTGTTGAACCTGGAGAAGAAGCAGTTTCAAGAGGACCTAATAGTATCCTTCCAGTGCACAGGAGGAGGTCATCAAGAAGACAGAGCCAGATGCTTCACAGAATGTGAATGGTGGAGATGACAAGACACAATGGGTATGAATTGAAATAAATAGGATCTAGATGGATTTAAAAAGAAGTTTGATGGAGGTGCACAGTAGGATTTTATGGCTCTTGAATTAATGTTGAATTTTTGGCCTCTTTAACGTTGAACTGATTGACATGGTAATTCTAACATTCTTTTAACGCTGTATTTCCTAAATAAAAGGAATGGGTACTGGGAAAAGTTAGGAATTTTTTGGGCTGTTGCTATTCCAATTGGATGGTATTTGCATTCCACAGAACTCGAGTGAGAATGTTGTTCATGATGTACAGTCTAATAGTGTTGTTGGACTGTACCTGGCTCTGCAGTTTTTGGGTTTGGTTTTTGCAACTTATCTGTCTTGATGCAAAGTAATAACCTTTAGGATTACAGAATCCGCAGGTAGTCATTATTTCAGTGTTAATGGTCCAGCTATTCAGAAAACCAATTTATAAAGAGCATTATGAATACAGATGTGAAAACAATCTTAACAGAAAATATGTATAGGTAAAAACAATTCCTTTCAGGCACTTCCAGACTTGCAAAAGTGTAAGCATAAATGGAGAGATGGAAAATATCATTAAATCTCAGTAAGTAGCTTGGAGACGTCAAATACACAGAAGCCCTGCCTTTATTTGTTGTGGAAAATCACATAATATTTAGTCTTTCATTTAATATCGAAACTTTATTCAGACTATTAGTGAAACTTGCTGTTGTCTGAAATGTCTTAACTTGTCCTCTGTTATCCTCAAAACATATTTTTTCAGTTGGAATTCAGTACCGTGTGATTGAGCCTCCTGAGGAAGCTCTCCTAACCTGTGATGATAGTTGTACAAGATTGTAGCCCTCATTTACTGAAGTTGGAATTAAAAAGATGGGTTCCACTATTGTTCTTGCTTGCCTTACGAAAAGTTTATCACCTGGTATTCTCTGTAAGACTTTTTTTATCAATCATTTTAAGAAAGTGACCCATGTAGCTCAGTATTTTGTAGTTTGTGCTCTCCTAACTGAACTCCCTCATACATCTCATTTCACAGTTGAGAAGTGATTTTTTTCTCAGAAAAACATAAGAACAGCCATCCAGGTTCAGCCAAGGAAGAACTGAGGAACTGGACAAGTGTATAAGACACTTTTTGCAGTATACTGGCCATTTGAGGTTGGACAGCCTAAGGAGGAACTGTCTTTTACTTAGGATTTACTGGCTTTCAGGTTAGGCTTTTTTTCTCTTTTCAGTGAACATTTCCAGATTTCACTTGAATGGAAAAAGTTTTAGTGCCTGCAGCATAAAATGGCAGCATCTAACAGCTGATTATGCCATGAACCATCTCCTATTGGTTTTAAGCATTTGGTGTCCAAGACAGCTGTCTCTTTTTTATGTTTCAGGTAGTTAGAAGTGGACTGTAATGTTTTATTCAAAGTCTGTTGTTTGTGGTTGAATACAGTGCAAAGTATCTCAAGTGTATAATTAACAGGAGGTATAAAGTTAAGTTAAAAGCTTGTTTTTAACAAGAAGGTTCTCTTTCATAATGAATCATATTTTTAATAAATAATGGAATTGTCAACACAGAAATCTTCCAGAAATCTAGCACATCTGATTACAGAAATATGCAGCAGCAGATATTTATGCAGCATTCCTTTCTGCTTGTGAATATACTTGTTCTATCCAGGTTGGATGAACATAGTGATGTGCTTAGTCATCTCTTCATCCTGTCTTCAGTAGTTCTCTCAGAGCAAGAAATAACGCAAATTGCCTTCGCAAGATAAGGGTAACTTGTTTCTTAAACATCGTAGAGAAAGTTATGGACTTCTTCAGGTTAGTTTACATTGTGATCCCAAAATTGTAAACTAATCAAGGGATGCAGAAGTGGTGCTTTAACTGGCATGCTGGTGGCCCAGAACCAGTAGCTTGTTTATCACCACAGCATGACTGCTTGGTCACACTGAAAACTTTCAGCAGAAGATAAACTTGGGGAAAATCTGAATTGTCCTTAATTGCATTCATCAAATGAAGAAACAGCTTCATTGGAGTTAGGGAGTACTGTATGCTGTGCTGAAAATCTTTTTTTCTCTTTCTTTATATGGTTTGAAAGTTCCTTTGTCCATCTGTAAGCTCCAGGCAGCACTTGCCAATTCTGGATCCAGCCAGAAATACCAAAAGTGCAATTGCCAGCATGTTACCTTATTAAAAGCAAGCAATAGGTTTAACTTGGGCTTTACTTAGCCAGCAATTTCGTAGGTTCAACGAGTGTAAGTATTGTGCTTAATTTCTCTTGCAATTTCAACAGAAATACTCAAATAATTGTTGAATTTTGGTAGAGATTTCAAAGCCAGGAAGGATTGCAGTTACCTGCAGAGCAGCACATTTTGCATAGTCCTTTGTTAAGTCAGCTGAACTAAACCTGAACAGTAAGCTTTCTCAGCTAAGCTAAAGCCTTGCTAATACATCTGCATCTATAAGGGAAGCAAAAAGTGCCATTCCTGTGTTGTCAGGTGAACAAGGATATTTTATAAATTCTAATCTTATTTAGGAAGCATATGTGGTCCAGGATTTGCTGCCTTACTGCCTCTGAGGGATCCTTAGGAAGAGGAACAGCAGTGTGCATGCTGCAGTGAGTGTAGTGATTTAGTCTGTCAAACTGTGCTGCACTTTAGGTAATATGTTCTTAAGAGTGTCTTAGAATTTGAGCTTTCTCTGTTGGATATAATGTTCTTATTGGTAATGGCTGCCAGTTCTTATTTCAGTAATAGATTTATGTTGTTGAATAAATTGTCTTTCAATGTAAGTTTCTGTGAGCAATTTTCTCTGTTAAGAAATTAGTGTTCTTTAATGCTGAAAGTGATATTCTGCCACTAGGATTTCCCCTTACTACCATTTTGTAACCATCTACATTTAAAAACCCCAAATCATACAGGCTAGGGTCACCAGTATGCTCGAAAACCACGGTACTAATGAAAAAATGTCCCTGCCTTTAAACAGTTTTTCTGCTTAAAAAACTTACTTATTGTTTTTTATAGACTCATGTATAAACTTATCTGCCCTTACTTCATACTCAGTGTTAGTACTTTTGCAGAGTACTTTTATTTTTTAGCCCATGCACAATTTCTTTCATTTTGTAAAGCATCTCTTCTGTGTTCAGAGGGATGTTTTTTACACTACTTGTTTCCCCTTTGAATGGCATTCCTTGATCTGTCATTTGCTGATGATCAGTCACTTTCCAAGGCATAACTTGTGAAGGGAAGGAAATATGCTTAAATTTACCACTCTAGGACTGTGCATGATTCTGTACAGTTTCTTCTTCCCCTTAATTTGACTAGATTTATTTTTCCTTTTCTTTTGTCAGTGGTATTTAAAGGCAGGCCATTGCTTGCACCGTTTTGTTGAATATTGAAGTTATGTGGCTGCTGCTAAGCTACAGTTTGGTGAATAAAACCTGAAACTTCAAAACCAGATGTGACTTGGAATACCAGGAGGGAGATCTTTACGTCAGCTCATGAAGTCTGCTTGGCTGTGCTGCTGTAGTTCTAGTCAGTTTGAGAATTGTGTGCTGTTGTGGATCCTGATCAGTTGGTACTGTACAATTTTCGTAATGTATCACTCTTTATTCTTAAGCAAAAGAATTGCATTTTCTGCCTGTCCTTGGGTATACTGTTTAGCAATTTGTATTATTTGTGACCATTAGTGCATCTTCTCATTGCTCTTTCACATCACTTCGTTAATTTTTATGTATTTCTGTCTGGTTTTATGCATTGTGTACCTCCATCCCCCTTCATTAGTTTACATTCAGCTTATATACATTAAATTTTAGCTGTTAAAAACCTTTTGTTTGCTCAATGTGCAGTTAGCTCTGCCTTGTAGGAGCATTAAAAAATTTGTGTCTCAAACTCCCTTGTCCTTACTGCTGCCTGCTGTGGAGCACAATTTTTGCCAAAACTATGAGTTGAACAACCTAGCTGAACTTTAACATTGCTGGTAAGTGTTATGACCTGGGAAGTGTCAGACATTTACATCTCTGGTCACATTTTTTAGCCATGACTATCACCCATCTAATTCTCTTTTTCTGATATCCTCCTTGTGCCATACATTTTTTTTTTGTAGTTGTGGTTTCTATTTATCATATTGAACTTCTGTTTAAAATTTTTTTGGAAAAAAATGTGTATTCGTGTTCACACGTTTCTCTACTAGTTTTTTATCTGTATAGAATCTTGCTGTTCACTTATTCCTATTACTTGCATTACTTTAGATGTCTAATAATTTCCTCCTTTAATTTCCCTGTGAAACTGTCCTAATATTTCTGAATATCTGTTCTCATATTTTGGCATATTTTGGTTCTGAATTACTTCTGTTTTTTCCAGTTGTCTTCCCTTTCTAATATTGTCTGATTTACTGCCTTTCTTTATAGCTTTTGGAACTGAAACTGCTGTTGTTAATTCTTCACACTTGACTGTTGTTAATGTGCTTCAGCAGTTCTCTCTCAACAACGACAATGATTTAATCAAATTAGAGCGGATAAGTTTAATGGGAGGTGCACTCCCATTGTTAGAAATCAAAGAAGGTAGAACATTTTCGTATCTTCATTCAATATTTAATGCTTAACTACATTTAGTCTGTCATTCTACCTGTGGTTGTTTCCCAGACTCTCATCAGTTGAGAACAAATGACTCAACAAAAGTAATGTCTTTTATTGTGCATTTACTCTTTCTAGTGTATGTATCTTTGGAGAAATTGACATGTAAATGTGATTTAGGATGTAAAGTTACAGCTGTTTTGTAGCAGTTGAAATCTCAAGAGTGTTGTTCTTGTGGCCCAGCCCGATCTTCGGCTTTAGGGGGTTGTCTGAATTACTCTGGGCGGTTCAGGGCAGAAACAACAACGTTCCCACAAGATTCAATAAGAAGCTTTTACCTGCATGCTTAGAACATTAAGGTAGAATAAAGTACTTGGCAAATTTAAAATGTAGCTGGTTTGATTGCTGTTGTTACCTATAGAAATGTAACAATACAACCTCCATTGGTGGGTGTGCTCCCCTTCTGCGCCTGGGCTGGTACTTTGGGCATTGTCAGCGAAGCACCTGCCGCTTTTAGAAATGATTGATTGTCTGAGCTATAAACTTGGCACTCTCTCGTAGTTGCCTGGTCCTACAGGGAACTGGAGAAGACAGAACAGATCTTAAATTCTATAAGCAGATCCCCAGGTTAGTGGTTTCTGTGGGTTTGTGCGTTTGATGGTGCATGTAGATATGTTGCTGCTCTAAGTTTGAAATATTCCGAAACACAGATTGTCTGAGAGTAAGAAATTGCTGGTTTCCTTGAAAAAAAATTATGCAATTCACCTGTCTATGTATACTAAAGCAATATATATAGAACCCACTTAAAAGTCTAATGATGTTTTGCCGAATGTTATGAAGACATAATATCGACATGACCTCTAAAGTTTCTGAACTTTATTCTAGAGTTTTTATTTCTAATGAAATTTTACTGCTCTGTTTCAAGGACAATTAGAAAGCAGATAGATATTTTTAAAGATCATGGTTTTTAATTTTCAGTAATATTGGGGAAAAACATGCACAAAAAATATTTAATGCTATGTACTTCATAAGTTGTTTATACCAGTGCCATTATTTTCCAGTTAATAAGATGCTGAGTACAGATGTTAATATACAGCTCTTTGTGTGTTTGTGCATTTACACACAAAGACACAGAGTATCTGACTGTATTTAAGTCCTCAAAAATAAGATAACTGTGATTTCTATCACAAAAAGAATCTCTTGTGCACTGTATGTGAGAGGGAGAGAGGCATGCTCCAGGTAAAGTAGTTCATGGCTTAAGGCAGCTGCCTAGTGTGGTTCCAGCTGTGTGTGGGCATGTGCAGGGGGCTCATGTGCTCCCAGCCCCTGGGCACATAATGTGCATTAGCCTTTAGATTTATAGGAATTATAGTACTTCAACCAGTGGCAGTGATAGTCTTTTCCAGCGCTACCTGTCTTAAATTATTTTTATAAAGCATGAAAGACCAAGGTGTATATTTCCATCTTAAACACTTAGTTGTTTTTTTGCTGGTTTGTTGTATGGCTTAAGAAAGCCATCTTCATTGCTATTCTTACAGATATCATCAGTTCACCACTTTACTGTTGTTGTTTATGCTCCCTCCCAGATCTGAAACTTGCATCTTCTTGTTGTTTAATCTTGTTAGGACTGTAGATTATACATGTCAAAACAAAGAAACTTGAATATTTTTCTAGGTAAGAACAGCACTAAAATAAATTGCTCTCTGTTCTTTTTAGATGGAAGAAATAGATTCAGCTCTAGATCTGTTTTACAAGATTGAATCATTATTGTAGCTCGTCTTTGAACCTTATCTGCTACCTTGTTTTTGTTTTTTCTTAATGAGTTCCAAAATTCAGTTTTAAGTATTTGTGGTGTGATGAGCTGATGTAGGAAGGCAATATGATATCCATACTCTAGGATTTTTCTTGTTTAGTTCCCAATTACAGAAGTATTAAATTTATAATATATAACAAAATGCCTGTAATAAGCCCTGAATCAAACTATATCCTCTAACTCTTCTGGGGACAGTGCTGCCAACGTTTTCTATTTGCTTTAACGGATCACCTCCTAAGCTATCTTAAAGCAGCCTTATCTCTGAAATATAGTGCAGGGTGGATTAAATACTGGAGGACTGGGAAGGATAAATGTACCAGTTGTCAAAGGGGAGAGAGGAGTCAAGGAGGGAGGGTTCAGCTATCCTAATACTGATCTCCTAAAAAAAAGTTTGTTAAACTGTTTTTATTTATGTGCGAGATAATGAGGAGATGAATAATTGCTAGCATGGGTTTACTAAAAATAAATAATCTTAAATTAGTTTAATTTTTCTGTATGATAAAACAGAAACCTGTCAATAGAAACAAAGCAGTAGCTGTCATATATTTTTACTTTGTTTAAAGCCCTTCATTAGGCTGTCTTTTGTAACATTTTTATAAATATTGCAGAAAAATATGATCTAGGAGAAATTAGCGTACATACAGTAAGTTGATTGGATTAATATTTCTGTTTATTATTATCAAAGGATTGCTCTTAAAATCAAAAGGTATATTGAGCAGGAGTTTTCCACAGACCTGCCTGGATTCTGGTTGTCTTTATTTTTTTTTACCTGATGTACTTAATGGTAGCTGGAATCACTCTTCAGATGACACAAAGCTCGAGAAAGACTGGGGAACAAGACCATATTTCAGAAAGATCTTGCTAAACTGAAAAAATAATTTGCACATGAGTAGATGAAATCCAGTGAAGATGAGAAGATGTGACACCCATGAGTAAACCATAGCAGTCCTTCAGAAAAGGATTTGACAGGATTTTTCATTTGGTAGCACTATACTGTATCAAGAGATAACCCTGCCACTGGGATGTATGGGTAGAAGTGCAGCCAATAAAACGAGCAAAGTTCAACTTTTATTGAAGTCTCTACTGGAACACTGTTTTCTTCTTGGGGAGAGATGTTGCAAGGAAAACTTTAACCACTTTGAGGCTGAACAGAGGCGTCACAGGTGATCAGAAGATAGGAGGAATCCCTTAGAGGATGCTTCATTTGTTTAGCCTGTGGAAGGAAAGACAATGAAGAAGAGAAGAGTGTGGTTTTCTAATATGTAAAAGTCTGTTGTAGAAGAAAGAAAGAAATAGTTGCTTGTGCTGATGGTGGCCTTTGATAAGTAACAGCAGTCAAAACTCCATCAAGAAGAACTCAAAGGAGATACTAGAGAAACCTTTTTGAATTGCAATTAATTAAATAAGTAGATTTCATGAGAAGGCTTTTAATTTTTGTCATTGCTAGGCTTTGAAGAGCTGGTTAAAGATGTATAGCTATAGATTTCTCCACTTTTGAGAGTAAAGTGGGTATTATTTTTTTAAAAACATTGTTTCTTTAACCTGTATTTTCCTAGAAGTTCCTGACTGAATGACTGCCCGGAACAGAAGTATACAAGATAAACTGAGATAGCATCAGCAGTTACATTTACACAACACCCTACTTGAATTCACCTTTGAGAGGAAAAGTGAGGAAACCTTTTCTTCATTGTAATGGGGAGCAGGGGGAGGAGTAAAAATAACATTAAAAGATTGCTCTAGACTGTAGAGATCTTATTCATATTGGACAGTGAAAGTGATAACATAATATAATCAAATATAATATATTTGATTCAAGAGACATTTGCTTTGAAATATCCCTTTAATGCTTGAGCAGGAATTTGAATTCCAGCAGTTGTTATCTTCAGATGAGTTTTAAACAATACATTTATGTCTGTATAATCATAGCTTTCATCTGTCCCTCATCTTTCTCTGATTTGAATTTGAGAGGTATCTCTTCAATATGACTGTCCAGACTATTTTAGCCTTTTTGACGAACTTTACTTTCTCCATTTCTTCAAGGATGTCATCTGTGTGGGTTTTTTTGCTGTAATCTCTATAGAGAAGAAGCCCCATATATGTTAATTAAAAATTCATTGCCATTTTATGTTTGACAAAAAGTTAAACAATACATTAGACTAAATTGTCCGTTACACTTTTATGCAGGGCAGTGTAATTAGGTGAAAAAGTCTTAACAGTAAGAATAAAATTTATCATAGGATAATGCTAATGCATTTATGTGCTATGAGAGTCAGTTTAATTATACTACATTTAAGACTGGTATTGCCAAGGGCAATAAACTTTATAACAACATACAAAAGTTTAATAAGCATGAAGCATCATAAGAACAATGTAGACTAAACCTTCCTTGCATCCGAAAAGCTGAAATGCAAAGAAGTTTTTATTTATTGCCTCAGGTAAAAAAGTCTGTAGAAACAGATAAGTGATGACAAAGCTTTGATGTTAATAAACCCAAATGGAAGTAAAAATCAAAGTGTGTAAATGGCTAGGTTATAAAAAGAAAGATGACAGAGTTATACCCTGTAATTAGGTGTAATTTGTGCTTTTGGTGCACTATTTGTCCTGCATGAATGAGAGGTTGTCTTATGTTTTCTTGTCCCTGTATAATAGAATTGCAGTATGGGCACATCCCACTTAAAACCTCCCTAGGATTTTTTTTTCAGTAAGTATTTGATCACACTGTGCATACTGATCCCCTTCTGGGAGCATTATAGTCAGTTTGCCTTTCCTAGTACTTGAAAATAATAATAAGCTGAGTGTTTATAAAACACTTCCAGCTAGAATCAAAGTAATGTTTTAAGAAAAAAATGGAACCAAATGACAAAGTTAATTTCTGCCTTGAGTATACATCACAGACTTCTGTGTCATACAAGTAAATTACATCAAAACTAGAAAATAATTAATCCAATTAAATTATTTAATGAGTTGTTCTGTTTAGCAGCTGGTTGTCTCATCCATATTTTAAACTGTTGTACAACAAATTGCTGTTAATTAAATAATTTAATTTAATTGATTCCTGTCTTTGTTTTATGGTATCTCTACACGAGACATCAAATTTTCAGTGCTGAAACCTCTTTTACAATCATCTCTTGCTGCCATGTGCTGTGAAAATTTGTAAGAAATCTTTCCTTAGAGTTTCTATGTTGCAAAAAACAGAAAAAATCTTTATTCAGGGAGAAAACAACAGATTTTACTAAAGGCTATATTTCTCTACAGATACCAGGTTTTAAACTTTCCAGTTCAGGAATAATTACTGTAATTTTAGACATGCTGCATTCTCTGTGTCTTTATGAAATTGCTGCAAGGTTTGATAGTGATGTGTAGTTTTGATTTCTGATGTGAAGTTCACAGCTCTCATTTGATGGCATGTGAAATACCCTCGCAGAGCACCTTTCACATGTCTAATGTTGCGAGTCTGTGAAATGCAGTGCAAGAATTGGCTGCTCCTGCAGTGCAGGAGGTGAAGCTTGTAGTTCTCTTACACATAAAAATGCGTTAAAAAATTAGCATGATTCCTTTTTATCTTGACCTAGACATATGTTTTCTTTCGTTTTTAATTTGAAAGTTGAGTCTGGCATTTAGAAGTTCTCAAGTGATTTCTGTAAATGCTGCAGTATGGTTCCATGGCAGTGTTCACTGGTGGCATGAAGCGACCCTCTGCTTCTTGTGGGTATCCTTCTGAATTCTGATGGGGCATTTCCTTGTTCTGCAGTGCAGAAATGTACCACTTTTTTGGAATTGTTTTTCCAGTTCATGAAGTCTTTCTCATTAATTCTGCCCTCAAGGACAGACTCCCTTGTGGGAGGGCTCTCTGATGATTCAGACATTGCCTTTCTGTTTGGGCTGCAAATTTCCTTTCTGGGGGTCTGTGCAAATTCAAGGCTGAGGGATTCCCTCCTCCCACTCCAGTGTCACTCCTGACCTGTTATATACCTCTCTTCTGCTGATGTCACGCCTTGCTGTAGAACTGCTGTGGCTATACTGGGGAAAAGGATTTGGCAAGTCTGTACTTTCTTCTGCTATTAAAGGAATAATCTCATTGTTATAAAACCAGTTATGTAAGTGTTTCATTTCAGAGGTCACATTTTGGTAAGCTAAAAAGGTTGGCTAAAATTTCTGAACGCCTACATGGGATATTAAATAAAATTTTAAAAGTGCAAATCCTGAAAGAGTGTTTCAAGTTCTGCCCATGCTGCCAATACTTTAAAATATCTTCAGAAGATTTAACTGAAAAGTCATAGTACAGGAATAAAGTGCTACTGAAGTAACTTCTTCTTTTCTGTCATGAAGTGCAATTCAGTAGAATTTCAAACCCCTGTGGGGTGTGATGAGAGCAGAACTGATAGAAATTGAATAACAGTCCTGTGATTTAGTAGTTACAGAAGTAGATGCTTGTAGACAGGTTTTAAATTAATTTTTCCCAGCACCATAGGATTTCTGCAGCCTTAAATCTTCAGGAAAAATTTAGAAAACTTTCCATACTGTTTATGTTCAACAGGTGCCAAAGGTGCACATTTTTCTACCTTATTTTTAAAACCTGTCTCTTAAATATGTGCTGATCATTATTTGGTTTTTCTTTTCAAGTAAATGTGACATTATTAGTAACACATGAATGAACATTTCTATTACCATCGCAGAAGTGAGGAAATGCTGATCTCTGGGAGGGTTCTCTAAGTGCGGTTCATGCTGATCAGTTACTTAAAGATTTTTTGTTTCTCTCCTTTCCATACCATTGAGATCCACCTTTGAATTTTGTGTAGCTTTTAAGTGGCATTTTCCAGCTGCAGTGGAATGAAAAGATGTTGCCTGTACTTCTAAGTGGTAGAGCTGTGTGCTCCAAACGGGTCTGTGCATTGTCTGTTCTCCAGCTAACGTTGTGACTTAAGCTCTCCTGAACGGACTGATTTAAATCTGTTTCTTGGGCCCACATACCTGCTCAAAATCACTGCTATTCTTGAAGTGCTGGTGCATGTTAAAAATTATCACAAGTTCAGTCCCACTGGCAGTTTTCACTCCTAACCAGATGACAACTGGCGTTTTCTTAAGCCCACAGTGTGTAGCCATAAAATTATACCCTTACTTAATCTCAGTATTTCCCTCTGTGTTTCTGATGATTATTTGCTTTCTTCTTTTGCTTACCCTTTCCCCTCATTTAATTTATAAACTTCTTTCATGACTCTCAATTCTCCAGATCTGTCAGAATGGAGGTTCTCGCTATCTCTGACTATTCTAAGCCAGGTTCAGTTTTATCCTGAACCATTTCCCACACAACCCAACAGAAGTGGGAATATGAGGCACACCATTCCTGGACCTCCTCTGGGGCTGAGCAAAGCCATGACCCTTCCAGTTGTGCCAGCTGCCACCTTTGTGGCAAGATGGTGTGATTTGCAGGACAAAAGTGCAGAGTGTGGCTTCCTAGCCAGACACCATACCTCTGCAATTCTTCAGCTCAGACTCAGCATGGAGTGCTTTGGAGGAGTGGTTAATAATTAATTTGGGACTTCCGAGTAGTCATGCTGTAGAGAATTTGATTTGCTTGTCAATTCCCTGAAATCACTATGGTGTGGGAAAAAAATCTGGAAGTTATTTTTTCTGAGTTTTTATACTGAGGTGAATGAGCTTGTGGAATTTCTTTTTAATTCCAGTATGTAAACCAGAACTTTTTTCTTGTTTTTGAGTGGAGCCATTTCAAATTAAAGCATAGTTAATTCTGAATAAAGAGTGTGGAGTAGAAATTGAGATGTATACGTTAATAAGATTTCCGGTGTTTGGAAGAAATGCTGCCCTGTAAATCTGAAATGTTTGACAGCCATGAAATTTTTGTATGGTTTCTTCCTGAATTGGTTTATACACAGTATGATAGAAATATTCTGTATTAAAACTGATTATTTCCATTGTCCTCTGACTCTGTTGAGGTGCTGCTACTTGTTAATAACTAGGAAGATGCCTTGAGGTGAAAGAAGAATTGGAATTCCTGAGTGCAGAATTGTAGTTTTGCTTGGAGACTTAATTTTCATTTTTAATAATTGCAACACTCATCTAGATGTATGTTTACAAAGATTTTTTAATAATGATTGGAAGAAGTGTATGTAGACTAGAACTAGAATAGAGCAATAAATTATCCTTTTTTCAAATATTTAACTGCAATTATGTTAGATTTATATACAGGAGAAATTTTCTTTCTACTTGCTCTCTCTGTTGGAGCCCATACTAGTTCTGGAGTTCTTTGCCTCTTTTTGTTAGTGTGTTTTTTTGAGTCATTGATTTGATGGTTGTCAAAGCCCTGTGTTTGTTTAAAGTGTAATAACATCTTTATTTGAGATGGGGATGTTTTTCATTGGAAATGACAGAATATTTGTGCTCTCTAAAACAGTTTTGCTTCAAATAATGACTTTTGTTCTAACTGGTACTTTGAGAGTATGGTTAGGCCAGTGGCTGCAGTCGTAGTAAATCAGTTCCCTCCAAAGATAATGACTGCTCTAAATCAGACCAACTTGGAACATCCTGTCAGTTAGATGAAGACTGCTGCAGTCCCTGAAGCAGTGGAAGGAATGAAGTTACTCTTTGCCAGGGAAGCCTTAATTGTTTTAGGCCCAGGAACAGAAGGTGTGTACTTAGGGGGCTAGCAGGAGCTGAAGAAATATACCTTACTTACCAATTGTGACTCAGTAGTAATCCATAGTTGTGGATTTGATGAGCAAAAATTAAATGTGTACTAATTAAATTCAAATTTTGTGCTTTTTCTTTTTACTGTATTTTCTGTAATTGTACGTGTATATTTGCATTGCAGATGAAGTAGTAGAGAAAGTGCAATAAAAGTTGATTTGAGTAAGGATTCATTTGATCCTCTTAAAGTTCTAGGTATGAAGTTTTGCAGTTGAGATACAGTTTGGTTTCTCTTGAGTGTGCTGATTTTTTAAAAAGTCAAAATACCTGTTCTGGAGCAGATAAGCAGATAAGTTGAAACTATCTAGAAGATACAATGGAGAATTTTGGGTTATGTGAAGGATTCTTCTGAAATGTGTCACAGTTTTAATTTTTTTAATAAAATTAAAGATTTGAAATGAAATTGTGTAAAACCACAGTGTGTCTTATTTTAGAACATTCATACACTGAAGTGTTAGAGTACTATATAGATAATCCAGCAAAAGCAAGAAACTTAAATATATGTACAATCTGTGTGTATGTGTGTATATGTTGGCACTTTCACACTGGAACCTGCTAAGAAAAAAGACAGGAAGCTTCCCATGGCTGTTGTTCATTGTCCCAGTAATCTGCATGCCATGGAGGGAGCACCTAACTAATTATGGATTGGTGTGGTTGTCTTACCTGCTCTGTCTCTGACTTTCCTGTTGAGATCATTAAGAAAAGGGTTAGGTTTTCTTTGTTTGAATTTGAATCCTGTCCTGTTCTAGAAGCATAAACTTTTGTATGAAAACTGCTCTGTGATTTTTCCAGTAGGCTCTAACTTAGCTTTCTCATGCTTTGATGTCAGTGTTTTGTTTCCAGACTGTGATTCTAGATACTGTAAAAATGTACTTATAGTAGTCTTTTCAGAGCATCTTTTACTTGTTTTGGTCATGAGAAAATGTTTTTCATTGTTTCAGTAATAAAGTACCTCTATTCATCTGTAGTTTCGACTGTTCTGTAATTCTGTTATTTACATTTTATAGTGTCTTTGAACAGAATTCTGGTGAATTCTTATGACTTTTTTTATCTGGGCTTATGTATTTAGGTCTTTTAAAAATCAGCTTTCAGAATTCTTGTTTTACTCAGTTACTTGTATCTGCAAGTTTTAAATCAGGTGTAAGTATTCTATTCCGTTTTTTAAAACAATAACAGATTTGTCCCTTTAAATGGAAGTGAGAACAGCATTATATAATTGCTGGGTTTAGCTCAAATTCTTGGACTGTACTGCAGATAAAATACTAGCTTTTCTGTGTGCATTGAAAGCATCAAGCAAAACATGATGACCTTGATGATTTCTGACAAACAAATGAGGGTTACTTATGGCAAGCCAACATTGTTGAATTAGTAGCTATATTCCAAGGCTGCTTGTAAGTCTTCACAAATCCTATCACAATGGAAGCCATGGAGTAACAAAAATATTGTGAAACAAATGCCTCCTGGGTGGCTAATTATTGGCATTCCTTCCTTTTTTCCTCAAAGGGAAGCTCTCTATCTTCCCTGTAAAATGCTGTCTGAGTCGACAGCAAGAATGTTTTGGGGTGGGAAGCTGAAATCTCTTCACTGGTTTATTTGCCAGAGTTTTCTTATTTATGCTTTTGTTTTATTTTTGAAAATAGTTTTTAAAAGGAACTTCATGAAATCTTTACTGTCATAAAAGACTGTTAATACCATGGCTTTCTCTGTTACAAATATCACGTAAACAATTATTGCGTTGTTTGTGCTGTTTCATGGATGTTGTTCCAGTTTGAAGTAAATGTTGAATTCAAAAGAACAGTTTATACAGGTTCTTAATTTTACATATTTTATTTTGATGAACTAATGGAGTAAGAGGGATTTTTGATTTATGATGCTTTCCTTTTAAGTGAATGCCAAAACTTTTTTCTGATTTGAAGTAGAACTTATGATCATATTACTGTTTCTCATGGGCTGTTTATTTCCTTTCTGTGAACATTCCTGTATCAGCTTAATTATTAAAAGCTTTAGATACCATAATGCTAATTAGAAAATGATAATGTAATTGCATTCTCCTCATCATGGAAAAGTGGCAATTCTCAGCAAAGGAATAAAAGTCCAATATATGCCTTCTGATGTGTGCTTATAGGTGGTTCAAATTATAGAAGCTTTTCAATGGGCATGAAAAATTACAGCCTTGAAGTTAAGAAAAAATTAGAAACATAGAATATAAGCTCTCTCTAGGAAGTGTAAATCTGAAGGAAGTAAAATAAATTTCCCCAAGTGATGCTTTTATATTGGCCATGCAAGTCACTGGATCCTTTCTCATTCAGATATTTCTAATAGGCCATTGCTAATGTTCCATTAACTTCAGGTCTTTACCAAATCTGGGGAAAGATCACTGTACACGTGAACTATAACCACCTCTGGTGATACCTTGATGGCCTGACTTTCTGTTTTGGCTTTCTTCAGTTGTGTTGTGCTTCCTTAGGAGATGAGAAATTTATTGTTGTATATCTTGTCTTCCTTCTTTTGTGGAAGCTGTCAGTTCAATATTTGGATTAAGGTTATGATTTGGAGGAAGAGATTATTTCTTGTTAGGGAGGAGGGAATCTATTCTCTTCCGACCATGCTGCAAACAGCTTTTGTTACAGCATTTTCCTGTCATGATTTTTCAACCCTCATGAGAACTATAACAAAAAGACAGTCATCCAGCATTTCTGACATTAGATATGAGGTCTGTCTGTGTTGCACACAGCTTTGCTGCATTTCTGGGCATTCAGGGAGTTTTTCATTATGTTACTTTTCCTAGTCCTAGGATAGTGAAGGATACAAGTGCTTTACTGCATGTCAACAAGTGTTCTTCTTGTTCCAGGAATGTGCAATACTTGTCCTAAATCTGTTTTAAACAAGAACACAGAAAGAAAGCCATCATGTATTTTATAGGAAAAGCTTAGTGATACAAGTGTGATCACATCACTGGCTTGTTCAAAACTGCACCAAAGGAAGAGGATTTAGTTGTAACTTCACAGAGTAAAATAGCTTGCCTCATCAGCAGAAAGCTGTCATAGAGTGACAAAAACCTATGGCTTGCAGCTATGAAAAATCTTGAACTTCTTGCTTACATATTTTTGACATTAGTGAGAAACAGGCTTATAATTCAGAAGGGTAATTCATTAATGTAATTGTAGAATATGTAAGTAAAACCCCTTTCCTTAAATCAGATAGTGGCTTACGGTATTTATTTAAAAATCCTCAATCAGTTTACCATGTGTTCAATTTTTAAGAATATTAGGATTATTTTTCTGTCTTCCTTTAATAGTGTGTATCCATGTGTGTGTATGTATACATATATTTTAAAATGAAAGCATTGCTGCTTGTCCAAATGTGTGTGTTGTAGCTTAGACTGGTGCTTAGTAGTCTCAGAGCACTACTTCAAAATCAGCCAGGCTTGTAATTTTTTAATACATTAATAAAAATTAAATAGGTTCTCTGATCTATAACCAGGATAAATCCACTGACTTCATCTGAGTTTTCTGAATTATACTAGCTTCACCTGGTTTACAAAAGGGAAAAATTTATCAGAGAGTAGCTAGCAAAAAATGGGATAAGGCAGGTTGGACAAAATTTAAATGTTCTACAGCCACTTTGAAGATCAAGTATAAAAAAGCAGAAAGCCAAATTGGGAAACCATGCTCCCTGACCTAACCTTGGAATGCAGAATATGGGGAAAAGGCAAAAATGGCCTAGGAATTTCTCCGTGCTATGTCATTGAGAGAGACCAGTCTGTGTGCATACATGGCACATAATTTTTATGTTCTAATTTTCAAATGTGGTTAAACAACTCAGCTAAGAAAGCACGCTAAAAGACTTTTTTGAAAGAGAGATCTTCAAATTATGCTTAATCTCGGTCTGCTTAAATTCTGGTGAGCTTAAATTCTTTTAAGTGAGTGTGTGTCTGTAGGGCTGAACACAGACTTAAGTGTTTTGTTAAATGGAGTCTTAAACAAGTTTTGCATGTGTTTAAGTGTTCTGATCTGCTGAGTACCTGTATTCTGAGTCTGGTAAAAACCAGTCTGTTAGGTTGGAGATGCAGGGTCAAAGGTGTTTGGCTTTAAGTTCTTATGTTCTCTTCACATTCTGTAGCAATAGGCTGCCTTTGCAGTATTAAAAAGCAGAAATGGAATCCTGGCAAAGTGTGTGGTATTGCTATAAACTGCTGCCCTCAAGACTTCTCAACTGAAATGTCATTATCAAACATCAATGTTTACAAAGCTAAGTACAAAATAAGTTAATGAGTAAAAATAGAAAAATCTAAAATCCATTTTCAGCCTCTTTGACATTTAAATACTTTTTCTAAAATTTAGGGAGCTGTGATTGCACACGAACATTAGAGTACCTGGTGAAGCTCAATGTAAGCAAACAGTCCCACTGAATTGCTTGGAAAAATGGGGTGAAGGGTTGGCATGGAGTTGGGAGCACATTCACAAAAAGCTTGAAAAACTATAATAATTTGATATGTAATCATAGTATTCCTTTAAATATTAAAGTGATACAATGATACCCTGTACTGAATGTTCCTGCTCTCTGTGTGTTTGTGCATATGTACATATGTAAAATGCAGTACACACAGAGTAGAGTGTGTGTGAATGTGTTTGTGTACACACACACATATATATGAAAGTCCCAAACTGGGTATGTGGGATGTTTTTTTCCAACAGTTAAAATGCACCCGTTTGAGTATATTTCATCTCCTACTTCTCCTCCCACTGTTCTCCCCCCGATATTTTCTTGCTTCCATATTATCAAATGAAATATATCTGTTGCAAGAAAGGACCAGTATCAAAAACAGTGATCCCTTTGCAGAAATAACATAGCTGTCAAAAGTATTAGTAATTTGATGAATACATGAGTTATTAATTTACTTTTGACCTCTGAAGATAAGAAATTGTGGTTATCTGAAGAAGGATTTCTTACTATTTCTAATGGTAACAATTTCCAGAGTAAATTGACACAAAAGTTGAGTTAGGAGCAAGACATTTAGAATATTTTATTTAGAAGTAACTGATTCAAGTGGATAGCTATTGTGAAGTGTAGTCATTGCACTGCCACCAGACTTGCTTGTAGCTGCTGTTGATCATTAAAATTTATAACAAATTTCCCAGCTGCTGGTGCTGTTAACCGAGGCAATAGCCTCTGTTAAGCTGTAATTGGATTCTCCCTGCATTCTCCCTTGCAACGTTTTGAATTCTGTTAAACTTTATTAAGCTTGTGACACCCTGTGGCAGTGCTGAGCCATTGCGTGCAATGTGTGCCACAGAAGAGGTATTTGGACACTCTTGTGGTGTAGCCTTCGCTTGTCAAAACTTAAGAGTGACTGCAGGTGACTTTTGGTCTCCCAGAAGAGACACTCCCCTCAGAAGCAGGAGTAGAAGTCATGCTTATTTGCAGCATACTGCATTTTACAAATAAATGTATTTTCTGGACCAAGCAGATACGCTTGGTTTTGACCATTTCAGTTTGAAACTGCCTCTTTATCATTGATATTTCTGAAACAGCCATATGTGTCTCTGTGTGCACAGCAGCAGTCCAAGAAGCAGCAAAGGGAACAGCAAGGACAAGCAAATATTTCTGAAAGGCATGATCTTCACTGAGCTTTGTTTTGTCATAAACCCTCAAAGTTATTTCATAAAGCCGCTGTTAGCAATACTTGTACTATCAACTAATTGAGCAAGGTGGCTAAGGCAGGCAGTGTTATATGGACTTTCAGATCGTTATATTTACAGTGCTCTTCAGGAATTTGTGAAGGAGATGGTTACAACCACTTAGGTTGTGTATTGGCAGACATTAGAGGTTGGGTCCTTGTGAACAGCTCTTAACACATCCTGAAATATTCACCATTATGTTTGAACCTCTCCACTATAAAGAAATGTTTGCCTTCCTAAACTGTGTTTTTGCTGAAGCACATTAGTTTGTGGAAATGCTGTATTATCATCTGCTAATAATTATTTACTGGTGTTATAATGATTTTGTTTTATATCACTCCCAACAGAAAAGGCAGTGGGGATTTGGTTTAGTGCCTCCATGGTTAAACTCTGATGTTCTGATACAGTGTGGTAAAGTACCTGACATTTTTTGCAGATAAATATTTACCTCACACAGAGGACAGATAACTTGTGACATTTATGTGTCTGCATGCACATAGGCACTTAATTACACGCACATGCCTACTTTTAAGTGCTGCTGCGACAGTTGTGCCTTGACACTTCTATGGGGCATCATTAAAATTAAAGGGTTTCTGAAGTCACAGATGCTTACAGCTTCCAGGTACCTCCAGTATGGTTTCTCAACCTTTCTCTTTACAAGCCTGTTTCCAGTTGTTCACAAGTGTAAAAATGTAATTGCTCACTCTGAAATTCTGTGTTGGGAGTTAGCCTTAGCTGGATTTTTCTGAAACTGTTGAGTGAAGGTATGGAAGGTGTGGGCACCTTAGAATCCTGTCACTGCATCTTACGTGTAAGAAGGAAGGCTAAGTTATGACTGAACTAGTAGTTATAATTAGGGCAGTTTTCTAAGTCCTTGATTTTGAGGCCATAATGTTCAATACAGCATTTATAAATACAGTATAAAATGTAGTGAGTAGAGATACGACTAGTCAAGATACTAGACACTGAAGACAAAGCTTGAATTAACTGTGCTGGATGGTGGGTTGTTTTTTTTAAAAAATCGTTAGAGAGTTAGAAAGTGACACTAGACAAAACATTTAGCACAATTCACATCTTGTTTTTTCACCATTGTTGCAGATTGATTTATTTATCCTTAGGCTTACTTTCCTCTCATGAACATATTCTGTGCCAGGGATATAGATTCTTCATTACAGCAGTGTTTTGTCTTATGTGGTTAATACAATTGACAGTCAGTTTTTCTGTTGACAAGTACGTAACTATGAGAGGAGGATTTTACTGCTTTTATTACTAAATATTATTTTGACTATGATAGTAGGCACTTACAGGTGCATTAGGTGATGGTATAGCTGTGTTTTGTCCACTTTTTTATTTTTGTACTGCAGGAAGTTACTGTGCAGTATCTGTGTCCTCTTGCAAGAGAAGATCTTTTCCTGCTGGGAGTATTTTTCTTGGGCAAAGCTTATCCTTGGGCTGATTAGGGTGTGATGAGTGGCTCTACTGAGAGCAGAAGTGCTAGAGTTGCCGGTTTTATGTAGTTACGTATGTTGGCCTGTGGGGTCTTTGCTTGTGCTAGCAAGGTGATGTATTTTGCATGTCTGTTGCAGTGCCTGGGGAGCTGACCTTAGAGCAGGACTGTATCAAGGGGTGGTTTGGTGAAGAGAGGAGGTTGCTATCTTTGTCACAGAAATCAATGAGGAAGTTTTTAGGTTTGATTCGGATAATGGAGAGAATGATTTTGTGTGTTTGGTTCCACTGTAATTTTGCTTCTGCAGTTAGCTAGAAAGTCATTATTGAGGTGATCCACCAAGAAATGGAGCATTGCATGCTTGTTCTAGTGTGTATTTTGAAGAAACTCATTTGTTAATCTTTGGACTCCTGATTTCTATGCTTTAGGGTGTGTCAAAACTGGCTTTGACAGATTTGATTATTGAAGAGAACTGCTTGGTGGTAAATCTTGGGCGATTCCCATCCATGAGTTGCATTCATGTATTAGTGCAGTGGAAACCATAAAATAGCTCTTATTTTCTGAACTTTGCTGGAGGTAAGCTGTGTAGCAGTTCATTTTATTAAAATCTGAAATAACAAAGAAAAATTATTAATTAGGTGCAATGTATTTTCCATTTGCACATACTCTATTCTTGTTTGAAATATCTTCAGCATAATTCCTTTCTTGATAACTTAAGGATCTGTATTTTGTTTCCTCTCTATTTAGGGAAGATTGGGTTAAGTTGCAAGGCTTTTTATGCTTCTTGGCTTGCTTTCCAATTAATTAGTATTGAAAAAAAATTACAGGCACTGATTCTGCTACTGCAGTGTCAACCATGAAGTAATTTCTAATAAATATATAAATACTGATGAGCTCAGAACAGGTGAACATTGTGAACTGATATTTTACTTTTTTCATCTATCAAATTGGATTTGTGCTTATGGTTTTAGATTAAGTACTGATTTTTTGTTAAAATAATTTTGTAAATAGCTGATAGTGTTGAGTTTTTCTGAAGCATTTTGTGAGTGTCTAAAGATTATTAATCACAGAAATTTTTTAAATGGCTAGCCGGCTTATTTCTAGCATGGTTTCTTTTACGGATGGCTTTTGAAAGCTCTCTGTATTTAAAACCCTAGCATGGATTTACAATGGCTTTGAAATATTTTTCAAGGTGGCAGGATAGAAAGAGTGTGACTTGACTACTTAATCTCTAGCTGGGGCCAAGGGTTCCTTTTACATAATCCCATCATTCTTACACTATGTTAATGCAATGGACAGAGTAAGTGACCAATGATTGCAAAAAAAAATTATTATAAACCAATCCCTCATAAATTGGACTGTAGTATACAATAGTTTTTTTTAAGAGCTTTTTCACTGGTAAATTGAAATGCACTTGTCCTTTTTTTTTAAATTACTCTTTCCTTTTTTTGCTGACGATTAGCTGAACATTGTCTTAAAGGTGAAATAAATGAATAGCTTTCATGTTCCTTCCACTAATTTTTGCAACCTGGTAGCAGAAACGGAACCATCCACATACTGTAAAATCACAATAAATAGTACTTTAAATAGTGTGTTGTATCTGTTCTTCCACCATAAACAAAAAAAGGACTATTTTCTAGTGTAACTGTAACTGTAAGCTGAAATGTAAAATATTTCATATTAAAGATTTGTATGTTGATACTCCCTTTAGTCATGCATCGTAATTGTTAGTTTAGTTTTAGGCAAAAGTCTACAATGCAATTTTCACTGTACCTCAGTCTTAACTAATTTGAATAAAAGTTAGTTTTGCCAGATCATTACTGTTAATCTGTCACAGTGAATATGTTGAAAATTGTCTAAAGAAAAGAAATCCACATGAACCTTGAAAATCAGTTCTACAAAGGTGATTGAGTATTTGCTTTTTCTTTAAAGATCAAACTTCCTCTAATAATTCCCATATAATCCCTGTGTATTTAAATAGCACGGTAGTCATAACATGCTTGAAATGTATGCAAGGCACCAGCCCAAAAGTTTTCACTCTTAATAACAGAAGGATCAAAGGACTTCACTGACACAATTTTATTTCAAAATAAAACATGATACAGACATAAATGTTAGTATAAGTAAAAGGCTTTTATAGCATACATTTTAGATATTTTACGTTGTACATTTAAATCAGTCCTCCTTGTCTTAGCCAGAGAAAGAAGTCTTGTACACCTTCATAGTCCCAAAACCAAATGTTGTGGTTTCTCTAGTTTGTTCTCTAGTTGATGTCTGTACTGAGGAACAGTGCTTTGAGGAAAGGGAGGTAGGTGATCTGTCACATGCAGCTTCATTCCCTCTGTGCAGAAATAAAGTGTCTCTGATTGAAAATGTGCTTTGATGTATTAAAAATTACTCTTAGCAGAGGGATCTTTATGTTTTTAATTTGCCATGTAACTCAAGTAACTGTGTTGCTTTAGGGTACTGAAAATTAGGAAAGCTGTAATATCCTACTAGCAATTTGAGTGAGTTATAAAGACAGATCTGTGGCTTTTGCCTGAAATTTGTCTTTTGAGAACAAGTTGTGTGGGCTTGCACAACTGGCTTCTGGTCTTTAGATGACTCCTACTAAGATGAGCTAAACGAAAAATCTACCTATGGATGTAGACTTTAACCGGTGTCCCATTTTGGTTCATTTTAAATCACATGCTGTGTTTGTAGAATGTTTCCACCGATTTTTTACGGGCTGCTGTTCTGAAATGTCAAACTACAGAATAGCTTCTGCTGTGATGAGGTGTATTTCATCCCAATTCTTAAAGATTTTATATTTCTTCAAGTATATTGTATCATTAACATTGACATATTCTCTTTTTCAAGCTAATGCAGTGCCAAGTTTCCACTTTAATATTTAAATTAAATACCTCCTATCAGACATTTAGAAAGGCAGCTTTTGATATTGAAGTGTGAAGTGATTCATCAGTGTGGAAAATCACCTTACTGTTGATGATCAGCAAAATATTTTTCTCTGCTTTACCAAAGAATATATCACATATGCAGTTGATTAATTACCAGGTTTTGTAGTTGAGTTAGATTTTTATCCTGCTAGAGCATAATGTTCACATTATTCTTTTAAGTAATGGTAGTGTGTGAAAACAGTGCTAACAATTCCCAGGCAGAAAATTGTTTTCCAGGAAGGGAAGAAAGGATATTAACTGCTTGGAGCACAGTGGTGTCTATCAGGCATGTAGGTCTGACTTTTAAATTTTTTTAAAATTCTCCAAGCTAGATCTTTATCTGCCTGTCAATTTTCCTTTTGTAGTGTGTTTGAAAAATAGCTATTGTTCTTCACTCATGCTTAGCTTCATATATTCTTCAGGCAGAATATTATGCTGGTTTGATAGGGGTTTTCTTAAATCACTCAAATTTTAATTAGCCAAACTATATAGTCATTTGGATAGTAATTCACAGTTGGTGACTGGGCCCTTAGAAGCTGGTGGAACATGCTGGCTTTTTCATACTGTAACTGCTAGTAATGGAAACACAATTCATCTGGAAAAATGGATTTTCATTTTTCATTATATTTAACATGTAAGACATACAGAAATATTCTGTATTCAATACAGTAGATGTTTATAACATTATTTTGTTTTCTCATCAGTAAAGGGGACTGTTTTTAGTATCCAAGGACAGTATGTTCTTGTTTTACAGCAGGTCAAAAAAAAAGGTACAGCACCTTTTCCATAGTTAATGTAAATTACTTGCCACTTGGAACTACTGGAAATTTCAGATCATTCAGGATAAACAGCAGTGAACCGACCTTTCCTGGGTTCAGCTTGAGCTTTCCCTTAAAGTTGAATGGAGCAATGCTTCACAAGGAAACCACAGATCCTGAATCTTTTTAGCAACAGAAACAATATTTCTGTATTTAAAAAAGATTTTCCCAAATGATTTTGTGATAAATGGAAGATAAGTAAATTGTCGTACTGAATATCATTTCAGTCTGATGTCATATTATCAGTCCATCTGGTTATATTTGTAAAATCCATGCAGTATGCTTTTCTGGTGCTGATTAAGCTATGCTGTTGTGTTTAGCATGCACTTTTTTTCTTCTCATCCTGCTATTTTTCCGGGATTTCATCCCTTCCCTCCCAAATTTTCTTCTTTCTCCAGCTATTTTCTACTTGTAAATAAAACAGCTGTTCCAGTTTGAACATAGTTTTGAACATACCTATAAGATTATTGTGATGAAATGAAATACATTCTTGTTTTCATGTTAAAAAAATAAAATCAGCTAGTAAGTAGAAGTTCAGATCTTCACATGTCAGCTTGTTCACTTGGCCAATCCAGAAAATAACTATTGACTTTCTCTTAGCTTGAATATTTGCAACTAAAAAGGAAAAACAAGGCACTTTGGCTGTATATGCTCTGTTTTAAAAAATCCAACTTGTGTTGGATTCTGATATCTCAAAGTATTACACAGATAAAGATTTCTCTAATAGGAAAGTTGTGGTAAAGCTTTAGAAAACATAGCAGAGAAACTCTACTTCAAGCAGTCAGATGACAGGGTAGTTCCCTTCACTTCCTAAGCAGGGAGATGGACAGAGAGAAAAATCAGCATCATGTAGAGTTTGGGCATTGTAAAGGATTGTGCAGATAATGTGTAACATGAACCTGTTTCGTTTGTATTCAAAGAAGTCCAGAGATAATCAAAACTAGCTAACACAATTAGTTTTGTTAAATTTATTGGGGGGAGGGGGGAAATACTAAAAGCCCTTAAATCTTCTTTGAAGTTTTGCTTGCACGTAGTATAGCATCATGATAGCCATCAGGTGTAATTGGGACAAAAGGGGCTTTGATCTTCTTGGCATTCCAGAGTGGACCACCTTTTGAGGCAGGATCTCAGCTCTTCTAGCTAACAGATGCTCAGAGAAAGGATTAGCTTCAGATTTACTTCCAGATTGTACTTGCTTATTTCAGACTTTCTGCATTGCTACTGCATTGTCAGTTTTGTATTTGAAGACTTAACTCTTTGCTAGCATAAAATTTATGGGGTTTTGCTTTGGTTGCATAACACTTGAATAAAGTAACTGTTCTTAGATAAATGTAACATGTAACTGGGACTGTAGCAGAATCTCTCCAGTGTCTGACATATTTTACATCTGTTCTCAGACTGCTGGTGGTAAAACCCAGCAAAACTGGTTCTCACATTCAACAACTGGGGTTGTTATTTATTTGTCTGCTGTTACTTTTCCTATCACAGAGTGAAATTCTTTGTTGCAATGTATGAGAAACGTTTGCTTTCCTTTTTGCTGCATGAAGATATTCAAGTAGCGACCTACCAGTGTCCTATAAGATATATACTGCGATACTTGAAAGGTTCCCAAAATTCATGTCAATGAAAATGCAGGTGCTAGTGCATTTAGGAGTCATGTCTGCCTTTGCACTGCTCTGTGGACATCTGCAAGAGGGGCTTGTTACTCCATCCCATCAGTATCCTACCCTTCAAGTTCAGAACTATGAGCCCACACACCTGTACTTACCCTGACTTGTTGGTGGATTGTAGTTGCCAGTGTGAAAAAAGCTTTGGCTACACACTTCAGATAGTCCAGATAGTCTACATGTGTCAGGTTGGACCCTTCAGTGTTATGTTAGTTGAGTTTATTCAGCATTTAAATGTTCTACCTTGATGCCAACAAATTGAGAATATGTAGCTTATCATTTTGTGTTAAGACATCTGACTCCCTAGCGTTGCTGTAAGTTGATGCAGAGGGGCTTGTAGCACATCTCTTTCTGAAAATGTCCCAATACCACTTCTGGTAGCTGATCTTTCTTTCCTTCTCAGCATGTTTCCTTTACCCTAGTCACTTCTTATATCACATCTTGTGAAGGTTATCTGAGATTTATTTTCAAGTTCCAATACTGTTAGAGTTTGTAAAGTAATTGTTTACTCCTCCAGATAAGGTTATTTTAAATAAAGTTTGAAAGCTACCGTGTCATGGCTTGTTAATGTGTTCAGATAGTGAAATGTTTATTGCATTTTTCGTAGTAATTTATTGCAAAAGATGTGGTGTAACACCACGTCTGTCTTTTCAGCTGAAGAGTCAGCATTTTTCCATAGGTAATGCAGAAACTCTGTGCAATTAATTTGAGTCTCCTATGACCATGAAGAAAGTATCCAAATATAAACATAAGCAGTGCTGTGCTTATCTTTCATTTTTCTAGATTTTCTGAAAGCATATACCTCCAAGAATGGTTGGTCTCTTTTAGTCATTTAAATGAAGTGCTGAATGCTGAGCATGTAAGTGTGGGTGATAAGTATGTGCTTGCTGATCAAAGGAGCTAGGGAGAGTGCAAGTCCAATAATGACTCAGATGATTTTTCGTTATGAAGTCCCCAGGAGCCCTAGGCTTGATCAGACAAGATAATTGTGCTTTGAACACATGTAAACTCACCCCGTTGTCCGTGTTTTCTTCAGATGCACCTAGTAGCTCATGAAAAAGATAAGCAAAGGTCCTAGAGGTCCTTTACATTCCTATTAGTTAATGTTTCTAACTTTTCTATTACTATCCACTGTTTAATTTTTCTTCTTTTTCTCTTTTTGCTAAAAATGCTTCAGAAGGTGGAATGGAGATACATGGAGATATCTCCTCAAGCCCCCCTCCACCTCCATGATCTATTATAACTGTTCTCATTTGGTTCTGTGTGAAGTTTTTGGTACTATGTCAAGGTTTTAAAGACATAGATGTGCTTGCAGTGTATTACACTAGATGCAGAATGAGTTCCTGTTCAGTTTTTCACCCATTTCTGGCTACAGAAAGGAGTTTAAAGACAATGAGCATGTCAATCTTAGCTTTGTCTCTTGGGACCCTGGAGGAAAGCACGTTTTCTGTCAGATTCTGAAATTTGAACATGCATTGTCATTGTCAAAGACAAGCTAAAAAGTAAAATATGCTATTCACAATAATGATTATAGTACATCATAATACCCTCCAGTGAGGATGCTTCAATGCTCTGATGAAGTTGGGTGTACTTTTAGGGGCTTGGTAGAAGCTACCTTAGTGTTCTGGCAAGTGAGGTGTTTCAAAGCCAATTTTCCTGCTTTCAACAGCATCCTATTTAAAGCACTTGATTCCCTTACCAAATAACCTGTAAGTGCATCTTTTTTGATATTGACAGGTGTAAGAGTGCAATATTTTCACTGCATTTGCAGATACCATTGAAGTGCTCTTGCCCAATAGCCAAAAAAATCCCTTAAGTCAGTCAAACATAGAAGCTTGAAGTCTGTGCAGCTCCTTTGTTCCTGATTACAAAATGTCTATGGGCTGGTGCAGCCCAGTGTCTTGCAGTGTGCATGGATTCTCCTGCAGCTCAGGCAGGGGTATCTTCCATGGGACAGAGGGTGGTGGCACCACACATCTGGCAGTGTGTCTCTCTTCCTTTCGTTTCCCACATCTCTGGGGGTGCTCAGCAGGGTGCAGTGCTTTTGTGTGCCAACAGCAGGCTGCAGTTATGTTAGTCCTGACATCTCCCTGTTTGGAAGGACAACCATTATCTGCTTGTTCTGCTGAGGTGTGTTTTTGCAGTGGTGTGGTGGGTCATGTTCACTCTTCCAGCAATCCAGTCAAAAATGGAGCATTTAGTCATCCAGCACATTGCTTGGAGTCACAGCTGATTGCCATTATAGAGTTGTATTTGTGCTGAGTTCCAGACAAATTGTGTCAAATAATGGAAATGAAGGCAGCCTTCTAGTCGGAGACATAGGTTTTATTTATTATCAAGCATCTGAATTACAAAAGAAAGAATGACCTACTATTTAATTTTAACCAAAATGACCACAGTGGTAAATATATGGGTTTTCTATATTTAGACTTTTAGAAAATATAGCATGTATAGGTCCTTAAAAATAAGTTTTTAAAAATTCAGAAAAATCAAAAATCTTTTTCTCTGGATAATGAAAGTAGTTCTTGCAGGATTTTCTGGTGTTTCTTGTAACTTTGGGATTAGGAATGTAGAGGATAATATTAGTTCTTGATACAATTCCTTTGAGTTTTGACCAAGTTTATCTAAAACTAGGTAGTGCCTGCTCCTGGAATGTATTCTCACACTTCCCTAAAGAATAACAAAACTAGTTTTTAATGCAGGAGCAAATTGGAGCAGGCATTCCCATTTTCTTTGTCTGCAGAGCTACAACTACTGTGATTGTTGTGGTTTGGGTATTAGATGTTGTCTATTCTTTTTCCTGGGTTATGGCAAGAAAGTGATAATGCTTGATATTTTCATTTTCATCAACAAAGACTTGCCTGCCTTTCCCAGGCAGTTGGAGTTATTAATGTGAGCCACAGCTTATTATGTATTATTATGTAATATGTATTATTATTATTGCCAACTTCTGTGCTGTTCCTCATTTTGTACAACATTTGGTTAGGAAGGAGTTAAGGCAGACATAGATTTGTCAGAGGATAAATCAAATTTCAGGTATCCAAATACTATGAGGAGTGAGACACCCATCATTCTCTACTGCAGCCAGGAGGAGTTAGGGGTAATTGAGTTCTTGCTTTTTATTCTGTATCTGGGAATTTGTCACAAGCACATAGTCAGTGGACAGTGGACAATACTCTGCAGGCATTGAGCTAATGACCTGTCCATCATCTGAGGTGACCTTGCTTAACTATTGTATGACATTCAAATAGAAATTGAAGCTAATTTCAGATAAACTCATTTCTTCTTGTTTGCTGCAGTGGCTAGAAGTTACTGACTCTATGTCCTTTCTTTAGACTTCATCTTCTGAGAACAAATTTTCATTTATCTTTCACTAGTGTGACTTTTGTCTCATTATGGCTCTCAACTCCTTTTGGGAAATTTTTGCACTTTATTTAGTACCCTAAGTGCTTTAAAAAGTGGCAGCAATGTCACACTTCAGTGCCCCGCCAGAGGAAATGGTCTTTGCAGTTTGTAAACGGGGAGTGTAAAAGTCAACAAGTCAATGAACAGCTCTGTTCATTGGTTGAACTTCTCTTTGAAGATAACTTATACTTAGTGTTTTCTAATAGAATGCTGAAGTGTTGGTTCATGTTTTCCTGTGTTAATAAAAAAATTTAAAAACAACTAACCAAAACCTACCTGAAATTAATAAAAATTAAGCAGAAAGCTGCTTCATGAAGTATGAGACAATTGACAAGAATTAGATTCTGTAGCCTTAATGGATTTCTGGCAGAAGCTAGAAGTAATAATTAAACTAAAACCTTGAAGTCATTTTATTTTGGTCTGTTTATGCACAGCCTGCCATTTCAAATTGTTATAAATAAAAAACAGAGGACATTTGATTTGGGAATTGGTGCTTATTCTGCAGCATTTCTGTAGTGTAGGTAGAACTAGTATGTTGCCAAATGCTAATGCTCCATTGCATGCAGTCTTCAAAGCTAATTTGTGTCCCACACCATTTTTATCAGCAAATCTGTACAAGTTTACAACAGATTTTAGGTTTGACTAGTATTTCTTCTTTTAAAGTAATTTTCTTGTAATTCCACAGGAATGGCATTGCAAATTATTACAATTTATGGTTCTTTGAAACATGTCTTTGGTAGTCTCAACAGTGTTATTGTTTTGTGAAAGAGGAATTAAATGCAGAGAATAAGGATTGGATGGAAGAAATCCTGAAAACCTGTAAGTTCTCTTGAAGCATTCTCTGACCTGATAGCACAGAGAGTAGCCAGTGCCTTAGCACTGTTATCCATTGCTAAAATGTTTTCTGACTCAATAGCCTGAAGAGTCAGCAAATGTTTCAACTTTGTTCTTTTGCAGTGAAAGAAAAGCATGATTATATGGTGACGCTGGAGGCTTTCAGCTACTTACTAGATGAGTTCAGTAACTTGCCCATTGAGGTAAAAGGTGTTAGGGTATCATTTAAATTATGAGTTGTAACTCCCCAGGCTTGGAAATGGAAATATTTGTTGCATTAATACAGTGAAAAACACTGCATCAAGCTTTCAGAGTTTTAAAATTCACACAGAAGTAGCAATTTTGGACTTCCTTTAAAGAAGGAACAACTGTATGTAAAGACCAGGCTATATGAGTAGTAGCAACTTGCATGATGTATCTGCCCTCCCCTCATATGCACACTGAGTGCTCAATGTCCTTGATTTGCTGTTGTCATGAGATGAGCAGAGAGACTCCTTTAATATCACATCAGTAATTAGGAAGGAAGATTAAAATACTTGAAATATTACTAAAAATTGCAAAACAGAGTGCTATTATTTGAAGTTCTGGTAGTTTTCTTGCAAATAGAATCTGGAAGCAACTGTTGGCTTCATGCTTAGATAGGTAAAGTTTGTGAATGTTTGGTGAACCTGGTTCCCACCTCCATCTTCAAGGGTTCACAGAAAGAAGCCATCAACCTGTCCCAGATCCTAGACAGAATATTGCTGGCTATTCGAGGTTGAATATTGAACTTCGGGTAGGTGTGACTTGAAGTGGCAGGATTACATTTGGGAAAGTAAAAGGTGGATTTGTGGCAGGTTTTTTTTTTTATGGCAGCTGTATGAAGCTGCTCAGAAGTGTGGAGTGATCGAAGTAGTCCCAGCAGAGATGGATTATTGGAAAAATGCAAGTGAGGTGGGCAAAGCTGCCTGATAGATTGCAAAACCATATGATTAATTATACTGATCACATGCATATGGCCCCCATATAACTAATGTATATTTGTGTGCAGAGATTTATCCTCCCCACCACCGTTTTCGTAGTAAAATTCAGAGCAGTGAATTAGGAACGATACAATCAGATATAAAAGGATTTAGAACTGTTTAGGTGACTGGGCCAGCAGCTGGCAAACGTGGTTCACTGTGGAAAAATGTAAAATAATTAGTCTGGGAGCAAGAAACCAAAGGAAACACAGTGTGTGCTGCAATGGAACAATCATTCAGCACACTGACTAGGAAAAGGATTTGAAGGTTATTGTGGAAAAATCATTGAAACCATGGGGCTTATGCACAGCTGCAAGAAAGTAAGTTACTAGGTTGTATCAGAGGGATAAAATACAAAATAAGAGGCGATACAGTTACAGGAGTGTTAGGCTCCATCTGGAATACTGTATAGAGTATTGGTCAACGTGCCACACAAGAAATACAATGTCTGGGAAAGAGTGAAAAGCAGTAACAGAGATAAATATTTTATGTGTAAAGATTAGGGAAGATGATCTAGGAAAACACACATACACACACACACACATATATATATATCTATATATATCTATCTATCTTTGTCCAAGATTGAAAATTGGGCGTAATCTTAAAAATGAGGAAATAGAGCTGCATATAAAAAGTAGTAAGTGTCTGGAATGATTTATTATTTCAGAAAGTCTGTTGGAATACAAAACACACATATATTCTATAGACTTCATTAAAAGAATTAAAGGGAATGACAAATGAGATTAATTTGTGATTTAGGTTTTTTAATTTGAAGGCAGGCAGATTAAGCTGTTTCCCTTCCCACCGCTCTTAAAGGTTTGCGACTTGAATGATCATCGTTTTCAGACTTAATACAGCTTATAGTGAGGAGGGCACATAGTTTTTACCTATGAAATACACTTTTTTTTGTCTGCTATGACTAGTTTTAAGTACATGGGGGAGCACCCACATTCTTCGTGTTGTGTATTTAGGAATAATGTGTTCCTTTTCCAGCACTTTTCTGTATTTCAGAGACCTGCAACTAGAATGTAAGGCTACTGCTTCTGCAGTGCCATGTCAGGATAATGATGCACATTCACAGTTTGCCACAGTTTGGAAATGTTTTAGAGCATTTGCAGTTTTGTCAATCCCGGTTCTTCCATTAAAAAAACTGGAGAGAGAAAGGCAAAGAATATGGGATTTATAGTTTGTGTAAGTGGCAAAATTATAGTTAAGATGAAAAATATGCTAAAGCAATTAAACTATTTAAACTAATAAAACTCCCTTTTTTCAGGATTCAGCACTTGGCTGGGTGGGATGCTTAGCTCTTAATGTCTAGCTAGCTGCTGCAGGAGCAGTAAGACAGTGTGTGAATAAATGAGGGATAACTCCGTGGACTTCAGTTCTGTGGAGAAAATTAGCTGTCTGCATCTTTGGATCTAAACCAAATGGGGTGTGTCACTGGACTGAAGTTTGAGAAAGCAATTTATCAAGCTTGCTGTAAATTGCTAACTTCTCCAGGAAACCTTTTCCATACCCTGCTTTGAAAATTTTGGAGTTACTTGGTCCCAACTGCTTCTTCTGTTGTCACATACTTGTGACAGTGAGGACAGTTCTCCTGTAGGCTTTGTATTTGATGTGCTGGGGCCATTTCTCTCTCAGGACTTCTGAGGAAGTATGCAACGGAGCCCAGTTGTGATTTTACTTTTTTGGGTAGATATTCATGAGACTGCAACAGACTACCTCTGAGGCAGGCACTTGAATTCCATATACATTACCAAGGGAGTGGAGGAGCTGCGAAGGGGAATTAGGAAGCCTGGGAGCTTTGTAGACAGCAAAATGAAACCAGTGTGAATGGCAGTACTGCTTCTGCTGTTAACTCTGAATGGCAATTCAGTGCAAGTTGGAAAGTAGCCTCTCGTTAAAGCCAGTTGCTGAGCATTTGATAGTAGCATTTTTGTGTGAAGGGCAGCTGACCCTTTGTCAGCTCCCAGTGACTTCCAGACCACCAGAATAATCAGAAGCAGTGCAGATATGTGTGTGTCAAAAGAGATCTTGGGAGGGTCTGTGTGTCAGCAAAAATCTGAGTGGATGCTGCTCTGATTGCTAGAGTGTGACAGTGCCTCTTCACTCATCTCAGCTGGGGTGGAGTGACGACGTAGGACAGACACTGGTTTGCCTGTGGCAAGGCAGATTTAGGTGGTTCCTGGCAGCATTCAGAAGCAGAACTTGAAGGACTTAAAATTTAAATAGCAGCATTGGTATCTGCATCTCTCTTCAGTTTTTCCTTGTAGATCATGGCTTCTAGACATACCTGTTACTTTCAGTTTTACTTCCCGTTTTGTTTCCATCATCAAAGTCACCTCACTGGAGAACCTGATCTTTAAGTCTCTCTGGAGTCAGTGGAATCTCTGCAGTTTAGATACCAGAAATGTATTGTTATTAATACCCCTCCCAATTAGTTTTTGAATTCTGGAAAATATATGTCCCAAAGATGCATTTTAAAATGTTAATCTTTACTAATTAAATAAAATCTGATTTTCAACCATGTTGCTTTTGACCCGCTTTTGATAACATCATTTCAAATTCTTTCCAAGAGCTAATGAGTGACATGCATAATCATTAGACCTAGGTCTGAAGAGCTTCAGATGTTACCTTAAAAACAGTTTGGCAATAATAAAACTGTTGTAGCTGGATTGATGAGATCAGTGAAGTGTGAGAAACTAGATCAGTCTTGAGTAAAACTATGTATAGTTTAATTTGAAATGTGCAGCTGCAGTTTTGCAGAAAACAAAATATATAGCAGGCACAATGCTTATATTCAGCCTGCAGTTAAAGCCTTTTTTTCCAGCTATCAATTTACAGCTTAAGATAATGGATTTTGGCAGTGTGTAGAGCTTTTAAGTAATGTTTATTAAAATGGATAAGAAAGGACTTAAGACGTGGCCTGTAAAAGAATTTTTAAAGGGATGGTCAGTGAAATAAAGAAATAGCATTTTCTCCTAGAAGTAAAGTTTTATATCCCTGGATAACTGATTAATTAAAAAGCTTGTGGTGATATCATCTTATTATTTAATGCAGTTTATCAACTGATATGGAAACTGGACTTAAGATATTTTTTCACCTCTACTGTGAGATTGAAGTGTGTTAAACATCTATGCTAGAGAGAGAAATAATCAATTATGTTTAAGTTTGCCTCAGTCACAAAACTAGCATACAATTTGACATGACCTTAATATTCCCAGGGTCTATTATGCATTGTGCAGTTCTTCATAATAGGCAATAGATGTGTGAAACTCCATGCCAAAAGTCATTAAAGTACTAGAAGTTTGTGTGGACTCGAGATGTTGGGTAAGTGCCAAGGGCACTTACATAGCCAAGGGTTGTTAAATACATAGAAACCACATCCAGCTCAGGATGTCCCTGAGCTCAAAATAAATTAATACTGAGAGAATATTTTTATTCCTTCCTAAGCATTTGCTTCTGACCGGTGCTTGAATTGATGCATACACATTGCAATTGGATTTTAAGTACTATGTCCAACTCACTGAGATGCTCTAACCTTGCAGCCACAGACCATAAGGAAAGAAAAAGCATGTTGGATGAGGTGGACCTTTGGTCTGATCCCGCACAGTCATTCCTCCTTTCTTCTGAGATCATCTATGACCTAATTCAACCTTTAATGTTTTCTAGATACTTTCAAGATAGGACTAGACACGTGCATGAGTTCTGAACATGAACTTGAGTCTTACAGTGTATGTGTGTGGTTTGTTGGGTTTTTTTTTCTGAATAGAAGTGCTTTTGAAATCTGTGTATCTGCTAACAGGTCACAAAATTGACTGCCAGGTCAAGGCTATGGAGCCTTGGGCAAAGGGCTGTTAAGGCACTTTTTCCACAGTTAGAAGCAGGGTATCAGTGTAATTGCCTTGAATGAATATGTCTCTCTGCAGTAAAGGGTGCCCTGGGGCCCTGTTTTTCACTGCAGGGGTTCCCCAAAGGCTGTGTGCCTGAATGGATATGATGGCAAGGAGAGTTTGAGCTTGACAGAGCCCATGCCCTAGGTGCAGTGGAGACCTAAGAAGTATACATTTCTCTTTCATTTTCTTTCAAAATGAGCAAGGTTTTTCCTAAGCACAGTGAGAACCTCCTTGTACCTTGTTTCTGCCCATCTCTCCACTGCCTTCACTGCTACTCCCAGAATGAACCTGGGGTTTGTGGTTGATGATTAGTACCAGTTAGAAATCTAGTCATCCATTTGTGCTTTCAAACCTTAAATTATTCTGTGGCTAGTGAACCTTCTTCAGCAGAGTGGGAGAGAACTAACATCCATTATTTTTAGTTAGTATCGTAAACATTTACAAGTAGACAGTACACATACCTGAGGTCTTAGGATGTCTGAGAAGTCATTTTTTGTTAAGGGAAAAGAGTTTGGACAAAGACAGCATTAATTTGACTCAGTCAGGATTTTACACAATTTCATCCTTCTTGAATTAAATGTCACAAACTGTTTCACTAGAGAAGTCTGAGATAAAGATAATCTTTAAAATTTTGAAGAGGAGAAGAGGGAATTGCATCAGATAGAGTTTTGGACCTCCCAAAGAAATGTACAGTTTGTGCTAATGGCACAGTCTGCTTTCCAAGAATATGGCAGATTTGATAAATGAAGCAATGCTGATAACTATGGAGGTCTTGAAAAAGAAAATCAGCACGTTTGATGACCTGCTTAAATGGTACTACAACCTCTGCAAAAACTGTTTAAGGTCCAGCCAGGATGGCTGAAAACAGCTTTATCTCTGGTACAGAGGAATGTACCACAGAGAAGTGGATACCTACTAGGTACGGGGTTTTCCTAGATTCAAATGCTGCAGAGAAGAAAATTTTGGTTCTGGTTGTGACCTTGCAGTCTCACTGAAGGTGCAGCGGTGATGAGCTTTGAAGGGAGAATTGAGAAAACATACTTGAACTTCCATTACAGAAGAAAAGTAAAAAAATAGAGGATGGAATTTATAAACACTAGTAAAAATGAAGGGTCAGTACAACTCTGCTGTTACAGGAATACACTGGTTAGAGTGTATTATTAGAGTGTAACACTCTAACAGCTCCAATTAAAAGAAATATTTGTCAGTGTTACTCTATTCACAGAGTTTGGTACTGAATTCAGTTTTTAGGATAACTGTTGAAAATTCTAAATGGAAAAGTGACCTTTTGAATTTCTCTGGTGCAAATCTAACATTCTGAACAACATCTCCTTGATGTCCAGTTTAAAGGTAGTAAGACCTCTTTGCAAATACAGTGTGTGTGTAAATTTAATTAATTTAACAATTCAAACTTCTGTTACCTTCTGCTGGTGCCCTTAACTATATCTCATCTGTTCAGTTTTCTGTGCATTTTCTATTAGGGGCTGTTAAAAACTGATTTTAAACATTCTGATCTACACAGGAATGTGCTGGTACTTTGGAGATTATCCTTGTCAGTTTTGTCTGTGATGCATTTTGCAACCAATTGAAAACTTCAACTATTCCACAAATTCTTTGATTAAATAATGTGTACTTAGTTCAAAGTAAATATGTTCTTTTGAATGGGAGAAATTCTAGATTTCTGAATTATTTTTTCAAATATTTTGAATTTATTGTGAACTTTCTACAAAATAATGTTGATGAAAATATTTCATTAGTAAATGGGAATACCAGAATTTAGATAGAACTTCCACTGTGGCTTCTGTTTTTCTGGACAAGTGGCAAAGCAGAACTGTCTTAGCTGTCTCTCTTCATACAGTCTTTCCATATGTCATTTCTGTGTCAAATGGAAGTGCTGTAGAAGAAAAATTCTGCATAGGTAGAAAGTTTAGAAAAATAAGCAAGTCTAGGAAAAATACGCCTGGCCATTGGCAAATACAGTGTGTTTTAAGACATTCAGGTTTTACATGTGACATTGTCACAAGATCAGTGACTCCTACAGAAAACAAATCATTTGTTTAGAAGGGAAGTCAGCATCTTTATGGAGAAATAAATATAATTTTACAGCTTAATTACAGTATAAACATTTCTTGTGGATGCAATGACTTTGTTGTTATTGTTGTATTAATCTTACAGGACATACGGATATTTGTTTTGGTACCTCCTGGGACCTGCTAAATCCTCTGAGCATAGCTCTGACCACTCTTCTAAAGAGCCTAACTTGTTAGCCATTTTTCATTTGTGTGACTAAATGTTTAATAAATAAAGAGGGGGGGAAGGGGGGAAAAAAGAAAGAAAAGCTTTAAATATATTCTATCTTCTTTTCTTTACAAGTTGTTATTCTCTGATTAATTTGCTACTCTGTAAGTTTTATCCAATAGTGTCAGTTCACTGTAATAAAGTGAAGAATTTCACACTTCCCAGCTGCTGTTGAATGCTTTAGGAGGGTTGGTTGTTGGTTGTAGTCTTTTCTATGGCAGCGTAATCAGTTAACTTCCCTTCGTTTATGGCACCTTTTTAAGTACCACGCTCTCTGAGAACTGAGAAAACATCTTGGTATAACATAGCTAATAATGGGAGTTAAAATCTGATAGAATTCTTGTAGAGTAAAAAGTATATTGTGACTCAGTTAGGGATTCCTTTTGTTTTCAATTTGGTTGTTTATGCAAAAGAACCTGGAGCATATAGATATGCCTTTTTTTCCCCCTTCAATTTGTGTGTGTCTTTATCTTGAAAGATTTGATATAAAAGGAGAAAGGCTTAGAAAACTTAACTTCCCCCTCACACACTTCCAGGAACTTTTCAAGCTTCTGAGGGAAAGAGTAATGTGTTTATCTCTGTAATGTTCACATTATCACAGAAGAGGATTCTGACACTTTCTGAACGCAGTTTTCCTGTCTTTCCAGCAATCTGCCACATTTAGGATTCTTAGATATTTTTTCTTCAGGGAATCATATGTTTTTGAGGTCTTCTTTATTTACAAAGGCCTCTTCTATTTTGTTGTGTTTTGATTTTATTGGGGGTTTGGGTGTTTTTTGCTTGTTTTTTTATTTAAAAAAAAAGAAACAAACCACAAACTGTAAAACTCGTAATTACTTTACCAGTATTTACTGGGTTTTATGTGGCTTTGCTGTAGAAAGCCATCCTGAGAGTGTGTGCAACTGATATGTTCACTGGTATAATGTACAGTGACTTGTAACACTGTTAAATACATTTGTGGGTTAAAACAAGAGCCTTAAAGCACAGCCCTGTAGATTGTGCTTTGAATGAAGAATAAATTAAGGGCTCCTGTCTCAATTGAGCCAGCAGAACTTTCTTCTGAGAATCATCACATTTTTAAACTGAGTTTTCTTTCTGTCAGAGCCATCCAAAAGGGAAACACTGAAATTTGGATAAATTCATTCATTTAAAGTCTTTGTAGATTGACTAAATAGAAGCACTCATTTACAGAAACTGATGACAGGTAGTGTATATGATAGTTGGATATTTAATATTCTTTTTTTTTTTTTTCAACAGTGTCATATAAGTGTTTTTAGGCCATATGTACGTCTTCTGTTTGGTTTGAGTTCTGTTTACTCTTCTATACAGAAACAAAGTTCTTAGTCCAGGAAGATGAAGTCACGGGGTATTTCCACTTGGGAGGAGCTTGTCTTTGGTAGAGAAGTGGTTTTAAATCCATAGGTTCTACTGCTGTGTGATTGGTTTTGATCAGTGCTGTGGTAGCCTGGTTGGCAACTGCAGCACTGGGTGTATTTCTTGTAATGCTGCCTCAGTGTCATGATGAAAATTCCCTGGCAGAGCAAGTACGAAGTACCTAGGTTAAAAATTAATGGGATTTGCGTAATTATATTTGGCACACAGCATGTTTCAGGGAGTGAAACGGCAATCCAAGACTCTTCTACATGTACTCTTGTTGGAAGCACTGTGCCATCAGCCACTGTTTAAAACATTTTGGATGTGCAAACATATTAAGAATAATGCTTAAACAAGATGGATATTCTGAAATGTGTTCTGAAAACACACAAGTGATAGTGTTCTCTGATGGCAGAGGGGCAGTTTCTTTCAGTGTTTCCCTTGAAGCACATACCTTGTGTGTAAAATATCATGCTGGTGTAATGACTTTGAGGGAATACTTTTGGCACATTGTTGCAAAGCTAGGGTATGTAGAACTCTTGAAAGTGTATGGAACCATTGACAGAGGCACTTTGAAGTTGTTCTAAAAAGGTTGTGAGGCAAATTCTGGTATGTTTCAGTTCTTTTTTTTCCCCCCAATTATCACTAAACTTCCTACTATCTTAGTTCCCATTCCATTGTAGTTACCACTTCTTGCTCAGCCATTACACGGATTAGAGTAGCCATCTTGTTTCTAGTCCCTTCTATTCATACATGAACATGGATATATTTAAATATACACAACCATTACATGCTAGCACAATACCTTTTTTAAATTATCAAAAAAAAAAAAACAACCTTGAAAATGTAACCACTTTGCTTTTTACTGAGTAACTCGACTGTCTACTGCATCAAATCTAGCACCCTTATCCTCAGAGTTTCATCTCTTTAAACTTGAGTCTGTGCTGCTTAGTTCACCTATTGTAAAGTTGTCTCCTCTTTCTGTCATCTTCTTCACTCTCGGTTTTAAGCATGCGTTCCCTTAGGTTCTTCTGCTTAGGTCACTATGTCCAGCACTAAATATTTACTCCTTCAAATTCTTCCGTATGAGCACTGACTCCAGAATTTGTCTTGTTCAGAGCAGAAGTTTTCTAGCCTTCAGCCACCTACTATTAAAGCAGTTAGCATTTTTCCTGTCTGTACAGTTGTTGCAGGACCAAGCACTATGACAGCAGAAACCTTTTAAAACTATAAATCATTAGGTAAATATATGGCACCATGCAGCTGGCATGAGTTGGACTGCAATACTTCCCACAGCTTCAAGTTGCACTTCTCAAACTCAGGCATATATAGTCCCATTTTCAAGGGTGTGCAGTCAAAACTGAATCTCATGTAATGAATGGATTATCTCTTGATTTAGTTCAGAACTCTATCTGAGTTACCCAATCAAAGCGAGCAGTTATTTGAAAGGGCATATGGTTTCCTTCTGCAGCAAAAGTACACTTAGGAGGTAAAGTCCTATCAGCTTGAAAATCCTAAAGATCTGCAAGCTCAGGGTAAGCAAAATCAGATGGCTTTAGAGGCTTTCCAGCTCCTCCTGAGAAGGTGTGCAGAGAGATACTCCATACATCATTTTAATTGAGAAGGAGAAGATAAAGGTATTACGGCGCTTCAAAACAAGCTTGATCAGCGGATCAAGGATTTCTGCCCCTCCACTCTCTAGTGAGACTTCATGTGGCGAGTTGCATCCAGCTCTGGGTCCTCCAATGAAAGAAGGATGTGGACCTGCTGGAGTGACTCCACTGGAGGGGTACAAAGATGATTGAAGCACTGGAGTGCCTCTCCTGTGAAGCAGCTGGAGAGAGACTTTTTACAAGCACGTGTGACAAGGGGTGATGGTTCTAAGATGAAAGAGGGCAGGCTTAGATCAGATATTGGGAGGAAATTCTTTGCTATGAGGGTGGTGAAGCAGCAGCACAGGTGGTTGTTCTCCACAGAGAAGTTGTGCATGCTCCTTCATTGGAAGTGTTCGTGGCTGGGCTCAATGAGGCTTAGAGCAGCCTGGTCTAGTGGGAGGTGTCCCTGCCCATGGGAGGGGATTGGAACTAGATGATTATAAGGTCCCTTCCCACTCAGTCTGTTCTATGATTCTATACATAGTTAAGCACCATGTATTGTTTACACATTCACACATAGTCTCTTTCAAAAATATCTAGCTCCTCTTTTAAAAATAAATATATTTGTGTCTTCACATTTTAATTGCACTTTAATGTGAAGTGATTGACTGAGAAAGATCAGTGAGAATAGATATAATACATTTTTCACCCAAGTCTCCTGACTGTCAAACACAATGTAATGAGCTCTTCCAGCAAGTTGTATGGACACGTTTCCTGAGTGAGTTGTCTTTGAGGCATCAATGTGGTCCCCCTGCCACTCTGTATGTATTTAGTACTTCTGCACCAGTGTGTTCAAGTGGTGTGTCAGCCTCAGTAGGGGAATGTGTAAGTAGGCTGGTGTGATAACTTGCAAGTAGAGGTGAAAATGTATGGTTTGTTAAATTAATTAACTGGTTTCTTGGCTTGTTAGAGCTTGGGTACCTTATCTGCCTTTCTTATATTCCGTTAGGGGAAATGTGTTAGTTTCCTACTTTGTTTTAAGCTTTTGTTTAAAAATGAGCTCTGGTGAGGCAGAACTTCTAGAATTAAATGCTGAAATTAAAAACCTTTATAAACTGAGACTGGTTTCTGTATTATCCTCATGTTTGAATTAATTCTCCATTTGGTATGGGTGCTCGTAACAGCAGATCTGCTCTGTGTGCACGCTTTAGTCTGAACTCAGCAAAGGGGGGGAGGGGGGGAAGAAAAATTAAAGCCAAAAACAGCAGGAGTTTAGATGCAAATAAACTCAGCTGCTGCTTCAAACATAACCGTCACTAATTAGTACCAGCACAGCAGAAATGACTGAGCAGCTATTTGAAATAAAGGAGGGGAGTGGCACCTGTTAGTGCGTAGAAAGGGCTTCATCTAATTTTCAAGTGTTTATATTCAACCGTTAAGAGCAGCCATTATTCTCTTGTCCTTATTTTAGCAGTCTATTCTCTGTCTCAGAAGTAGCTCCCAAGAAGATATTTTTAATCTCATCCTTTTCATATTTAGAGATATCAAGACTGTTAGAGCTTTTAGTAATGTAGTTTTTTGTTAGTTTCAGTCACTCAAATACTTAGAATTGATTTCCAGAGAAATATGTTCTCTGTATGAGTAGTTTTGGGGTTTTTTTCCCCCCAGCTAGCAGTTTGATTTGCGAGCTCAGAAAACATAATGCTGAAAAAAGCAATACAGATCAATTCACATCATCAGAACATTTTGGTTCTGATCTTATTTCTTTAAATTGATGTTGGTTTTGTACTGGTGCATTTGATCAAGACATGGCTCACATTCTTTATTGTAAAAATACAAACTACTTTTACACATCCTTATACAAGCTTTCTTAATTATGATCTTGAGTTTTCTGTAAGTGACATATTTCTGTCAATTCTCTTTTTCATCTATCAATTATTGCATTATACGAAACTTTGAAACATTCAGCTCTGAGCATTATTCCTCTGTGCATTCAACATGTGTGCTGGGTATGTTAGCATGTGCAGCAGAGTTGGAGGTCGAGTTACATTTTCTGTTATTTTGATCATTTCAAAACGGATTGGGTTGAAATTGAGGTACAATAATGACACTAGTTAACTGCAACAGTTTCATTGGTCGTTCAGAAATTTGATACAGAGTTGCTAAATCCTTCTGTAGATCTAGTGTAAATTAATGTATCCAAACCTGAGGCTCCCAGAGATCCGGCTGGCACCAACTGGATTTTAATTACATCCCACACATTGGTTTAGTTATTCTTGTAGCAGGTAAAATGAGTGTTACAAGTTAATTGTTTCAGATTAGAAAAGACAAAAAAAAAGAAGTATTGATCCACTTTTCAGATGAGGGGGAAAAAAACATTTAAAATATCTTAATTTTATTTTTTCCCAAGGAAAAAGGAAGGAAGGTATGTAGGTAATAGAAAAAAGAAAGACAATGAAAGGATACAAAGAGACAAAGTAAGTGGATTGTATGGAAAGGAGTAAAGAAAGAAAATTATATTGGAAAAAATTAACTGGAAAGTGTATTCTATTTTATAAGCAGAAAAGATTTAAGATAGAAAATTTGAAAGGCACCGGTACGTTAAAACACCAAATTCTGTGCGAAAGGACAAAAGGGACAAAAATAAAATGAATGAAAGGGGAAGACATAATTTTAAATTGAAGGGAGAGATAAGTGCATATGATATTTTTAAATAATTTCTCTCTAGTAATCAGCAGCATATATTTGAGTTTGTGCTTAAGAATTACTTAGATTTTTAATGGATACAGAATTAGTATTACCAAAAAACACATCACAGTGATGAGCAGTGTTACCGAAAACATAGGTATGGGTTATCAAAGTTTTATTTATGCAACCCTTCATTTTTATTTAATTTTTTTAAAAATTCAAAGCTACAGTAAACATAAGGGTTTTTTTTGACTTAAGCTTCCTATTTTTCATGCCAAAAACAACAACAACAACAACAACAAAAACCAAAGCCAAAGATCGAACACCATGAATTCTTTAATAGCATCTTAAAATTAGGAGCCTGAATAATAAACAGATGAATTATATCAACCTGAAAATTAATTGTATGAAGTAATGTTGTTGCAGGAAGCAAACCACAGTCTTTGCTAATGCTAGTAGACACCAGTGGCTGGTCAGCTCCTGATCCATTGCCATGTCAACTGCACAGCATCCTCCTGGAGCCCTTTTCATATCATTCAATTCTGATTTACCATCAGCTATCATAGCTTTACCATGCACATTCTGAAATTGGCACTGGAGGCTTGACATAAAACCACAAAGGCAACTAAATTCCAAGTTAAAGCTGAAATTTCATTCTCAATTCTCTTGGTGATGGGGGTGCTGTGGAACACATGGGAACAGCCAGTGTTTGAAGCCCTGGCTGGACCCACACACAGAAGAACAAGCTGAGAGTGGAATTTCAGCCCTAGCCTTAGCGTTAATGCCACGTAGCTCTTTGTGATTTGATTTCTCCTGTATGGCACTGTTAGAGGCAGAAATAAGCCCAAGTCAATCCCAGAGTTATTTTAAACTACGCTTACAAGAGTCTTGTGGTAATAGTAGTAGATCCTTCTCACCCATGGTGCCTCTGAAATTTGAATTTTTGTATCCAGTTTGCCTTGAGATTGCAGTGTTGGAAACTGCTGAGGTGTTAGATTACAGATACCTTAATATCTGAGGTTCAGCCTTAAATACATAATTATTTTTTACTGTATACCTGTCTTTACTTGAACTCATTTTATGGAATAGAATTAGAGAAAAACTCTGCTTTTTGCCTCATACATGCATTTTTATGAGCAAAATGAGCTTTCACGGTGTTTTAAAAATGTCAGGAATGTCAAATATTTTTCATCTGAAGGACTCATTGGATGACTCAGAAAAAACTACTTGGAAATTAGTCAGGATTTAACTGAAGTGGGAAGGATACTGAATCATGGAGAGAGAGCTTGCTCCCCTCTGCGCTCTTTAGATTGGTACTTCAAAAGAAGATCAATCTTAATTTTAAGTGATTGAATCAGCCTTTTCTTCAAAACATAATTTTTATTTAATCTTTGGTTAGGCACTTGGAATAATGATTAGAATAATTATTCAAACATTTGTCTCTTTTGAGAGCAAATGACAGTTATTCTTATAAGGTTTTTTTCAAAAAATAAGAGCTTTCTACTTCTTCCCATGTATTTCCATCCCTTACCAGCTGTCTTTGGTGGGTCTGGCATCCCTGCTGGTTGAAGACTTGGAGAGAAACGTATTGGTGAAGAAAATAATAGTGAATGAGAGGGAGGGATGCAGCTTTTAAATGAGATGGTAGCTGCTCTAGCTGAGCTCATGCTCATGTCCTGAAGAGTGTTCTTTCAGATGACAAATTTCTTTAATAGTGACAGGATGTCAAGAATTTTTCAAAAGCTTAGGGGAAAAAAAAGTAGGAGATGGCACAGCTGATATATTTCATCCTGTTTTGTCCTCATTTGTGCTAGTTTTGAAGCTGAAATTCATAAGAAGTTAGCCAAGGCTGTTTTGCAAATCAAGGATGCCAGTTTCACAAAAAGAAAGGGGTTTGATGTGTCCATAATCACATGTTATTGTAATTCTGATGGGAATAGGTTCCTTTCCAAATACAAGGCACTCTTCAGAGTTGATATGTGAACATGTGAACACAGAATCACAGAGTATGCTGAGTTTGAAGGAACCCATCAGGATCATCAAGTCCAACTCCTCCTGCATAGGGCATCCCAAGAACCTCACCATGTGCCTGAGCACACTGTCCAAATGCTTCTTGAACTCTGCCAGGCTGGTTCAGTGACCACTTCCCTGGGGAGCCTGTTCCAGTGCTCATCTCCTTTCTGGGTGAAGAACCTTTCCCTGATATCAAACCTAAACCTCCCCTGAGACAGCTTCAGGCCATTCCCTCAGGTCCTGTCACTGATGCCACAGAGATGAGATCAGTGTCTGTGGTGCTTTGTTTTGTCTAACTAAACTGTGAAGAGAACTTGTTAATACTTTATATGAAGTTTGGAGTCATATACTAATGCAGTACAGAATCTGGAAAATATGGAAGTGTCTAGCCTCTGTTCTAGGCACTTAAGGCATCATCTGCCCCTCCTCTTCCCCTCACAAGGAAACTGCAGACTGCAGTGAGCTCTCCCCTCAGTCTCCTCATCTCCAGGCTGAGCAGACCAAGTGACCTGAGCCACTCCACATATGACTTTTCCTCAAGGCACTTCTCTGTCTTTGTTGCCCTCCTTTGGACACTCTTAACAGCTTGATATCTTTCTTATATGGTAGTGACCAAAACTGGTACCTATGTATTTCAGTTAAAATTGTGGGTTGCTGAAATTCAGTATTCTGCTATCAGTAAAAAATTTAATTTTAGGCAGAATTCGGATGAATACTGCAAGACTTAAGAAACTTGAAAATCCAGTTGGTTTGAACGTGTAGAATTTCCTTTTTACTTCTTGTCTAAACTTTTTTGTATTTAGACAGAAAAATTGCTTTTCATTACATAATTTTGGTTAAGGACAACTGTGAAACCATTTGCCACTTTTTTGTTAGAATTTGCCGTTGGGAAAAAATTACTTATGTTACCGTGAGAAGGATGTGATTTTAATAAGAATGCAGCATGTTAATACCCAGCAACCATGAAATACTCATTTGAGATTTACAGCGTTCGTTGAGTCTTGTTAACTAAGCAATTATAGAGTCACTTGTCCTCTAAAGTTTTAAAAGTATAAAGCCACATTTGTTGCTATATTGGATTTGTTTTAGGCAGTATTTTCCAGAAGACACAGGTCTGAACAGTAGCAGTGCACTGTGTTGTAGGCCATGATAGACCTCTATATTGCGGGAAGTTTAAAGCAGTTCTGTCTAAACCAAAGCAAGTCTTGGCTTCAGATATTTAGAGGTAGCCCGTATTTTCCTTGCATATCAGAATATGACTGTTTTAAATCTAAATTCTGAGTATTTAGGTGTTTTTCTTACTGTTGGTTCCCTCCCACCCTTCATTGAAACCTGAGGTTTGAGGCAAACAAACATGCTACAAGGGAAAGCTAAAATTGACTCTAACAGGTGCTTGTAGCCTATTATTCAGTGAAATATTTTAACAAGTACTTAATCCTAACAGAGGGGTGCAAGGCGTGGGATTAAATGGCAAGTTGTAGCTTTCTATTTAGAAATATAATAGTGTATGATATAATATATGATAGTAATTGTTCCATGACTAATGTTCAAATACACACAGTGTGTGTTCTGAATTTTAGAGTTTCTCCTTTTCCTGTTGTCACTTATCATCTCTGAAATCCTGAAGTGTAAATATCTCTGTTTCACTGGATCTGTGTCCTCTTTTGCTGCCAGTAAGTGCTAGTGCTACTCGTCAGAGTATTGTCAACTTGTATGGTTTTGATCCTGAGTCTCTCAGTATTTATGAGGAGAGGGTGAAGCTGGAGATTTTTTGTTTACTTGACTAGTTGAATCTTTGGATTTGGTGGTATAATCTCTGACGCTTTTCCCATTTTTCTGACTTCTCTGAAAGACGAGCCCATACTTAAACTAGAACATCATTATTCTCCCATCTTAGAAGTTGCTCCACAGTTCAATAACTTAAGGAATGAGTCATTTGCATGGATATGCAGCACATTTCAGCCTTTACTGAGCCAGCCACAAACCTGGCAAAATACTATTGACTGTTCGGTGGGTTTAGGTTTTTTGTTGAATTAGCGAGCTGAATTTGGCTCAGCAAGAGCCCAACAAGTAGCAGAGCTGGCAAACAAGGAGGTGCAGGACCACATAGCCGAGAGCAGGGGAGTGGGAAGCAGGAGCAGCCTTTCGTGGCATCCAGCCATTGATTTAGCTCGCCTGTGTTGTTAAAGCATGCTCTAAGTGAAGCCAAAAAATACTTTGACTATTGTATAAGCATGACATTCTATAAGACTGTGCCATAAAAGCTTTAATTGCTGGTAGCTTTTTGCTGTGGCTACCCACAAAATACTGAGGTTGATCAGGATAGGGTATAGGATTTTTTCTAATTACATTTTTGGTCTACAAATGCAGCGGACTTTTTTTCTTTTTTAGAAAGAAGATGTCATTCATGCAGGTGTGGATGAACGACTGTCTCTTCGAAAGCACCGCTTCAGGCATTTTGCATCATTGGAATATGAAGGAGAATATTACATGACACCAAGAGATTTCTTGTTCTCAGTAATGTTTGATCAAGTTGAACGTAAGTTGTTTTCTTGTCATTGTATTTGTGAAGGAAAAGAAACTTGCTGGTCCCCTTAGAGATGTCATTTGCAAATCACTGGGATAAGATCCTTTATTGTTACATAAATCAGCAGAAGCCAGTTTTTAAATGTTGCCCGTATGGATTCTCACAGACGCTGCTACTCTTTACAGAAGTGAAGTGAGGCTGATGATTTAGAAATCTGGTGACTTGCTGATGACATCTCTGCATAATTTACATGTCTGATCACTATGTAGTTCCTCAATTGCTTACATGCCACAGAAAATAGAATGACTGTATTATAATAGTGTTCATACCAATCCTGGCCCTGTTATCTTCTATTCACTTCACCAGTGAGTAATTCTGTGACCTTCTTTCTTAGAGGAGTCAGTAATGGGAGTGAGTTGAATGAGAATAATAGAGCCCAGAGTTCAGTTCTACATTTTTGATTTTTAATCTTCTTTGATTTTTACGTAACCTAGTTAAGAACAAATCAAAATCACAAATGTCTTTTCAATAAGTACTTTTAAAAGTGTACTTTCTGAGGAGAAGATAGGAACAGCACACAAATAAAAAGTGCATAAGTCATTGTCCTTTACTGCAGGTTTTCTGGCTTCATTAATTCTGCCCCATTCCTTAAGCTTCTTTTGTCTTTGTATCTTCTTCTGTTATTTCCATGATACAGTAGTTTTTTTTAATGGTATGTGCTTTTTTTCCTCAAAAAAATTGGGGTTTATAATTTTCCCAAGATTGTTTTTTGCTTTTGAAAGGTTAAGTTTTTTTCCAGTTTGCAGAGAAGATTAACACTTAGAGGGCAATTACTCTGTTAGTTCATCTGCTGAGGGAAAGAGGGAGAAATCCCAGCTCTAGTAGTTGTTTGCTGCAATCTGCAGATGCTGACCAGGAGAACATGTTGTCTAGCAAAAGCCGTTCAAAGCCTGGGATGCTCTGCCCATCTAGCAGCAAATGCTATAGTGACTAGGGAATATTGAACTGGAAATCCAGAAGAGAATTCAAGGTCCTGTGGAAGGGTTTGAAAGACAGGGAGGAAGGAGGAGACCAGAATGTACTTTGATTCAAGCCTGTCAAAAACCTAGGGGAGAAAGCAGTTTAAAAGAGCTGCAGGTGGTCAAAGAACAGGACCCAAGTATCTGTAATAAAAGAAGTTTTCCAGTATCTGCCAAAAATCTATAGATTATAAGGATACATGAATTCGCTGCTGACACACAGCTTCTAATATTACACAAAGCTGAATATAAATCCTTAGAAGGACTTTATGACCTTGAGAGTCATTGAGATTTTTAAAATACTTTTAATGTATATTTTTAATGTTTTCAGTGTATGGGTGTTAGACTTTGTTTCCCCTCAAAACTTGAGTCATTGAGTTAAAAACCTAAAAGGGAACTTATTTTGAGTTTTCCTGCCTGAAAGACAGAGAATACAGAAACTTTTGGTTTTGAAGGTGTGGTTTTCAAACAATTGTCTCTGAAGACAAGGTTAAAGAGATGTTTGTCAGTCCTAGCCGTTCATGCATATTAATTGGTTACTCCAAGTATAATAGTACACATGCAGATTTTTAATGAAATGGTATGTGGTGATATCTATTTGCAATGCAGCCAAGTTAATTTCAGTTGCTTTGCTAATATGAGTAGGAAATAGCATTAAACAGAAAATAATAAACAATGACAAGGAAAAAACTTTGCTCTAATGCATATTTATCATTTCAAATTGAGATCAAGCTTGCAGCAGTAGCATCATAGATGCTTGATAGAAAAGTCTTGACACTTTAATCTAATGTTCCTAAATATTTTTTTAACTGTCATTGGTATGGATTCTTTGACCAGTAGCATAAACACAGTGGTGATCAACTCTCTTGATTTCTCTTGCTTGGGATTTTACATTTTTATGTGACTGCAAACAGACACAGAATGTGATAGTAGAGAAATATGGCATTCGAAGTATTTTAAAGGCAGTGGTTTTATTCATTGTGTTTGGAAGAGTTTCATATGAGGAAAATAAACAGCCCTATCTCAAATGTCTGTCCTGGTATATTCAGAGTAGGTCAAGATGGTGAACTTAATAGCAAAGCAGCAATTATTTTGGAAGCTTTCCACTTATATAATAAAATAATTCTCTTTCACCCGGAACAGTGCCTTTAGAAATGAAGAAGATATGACAACACTTATCCTAGAAAGTGATACCCTTCACTTACTGCATACATAGATGCAATTTTAGCATGTGATCCTGCATCCAGTTGGTGAGTCTCACAATGCTGAACTTAAAGCTGCAATGATTTGGTTATTCTCTACCTATTTTTGATTAATTGCTAATAAGTAAAAAACTCCAAAACCTCTCAGCAAAATCTGAAGCAGCCTGGCAGTAACCATTCATCTTCATGAATATTTGCTTGGAGTTTTCCAATTGGATGCTGTTTATAGTAATATGGAAGACTTAGGGCTGTTCTAAAGTTTTGTTTCTGCTGTACTTTTTACAGAAAATAGGCAGAAACTTCTGACCAGCCTCATGAGCAGTTTAGTTGTGTACATCAAGAAATATTGCTGAGGTTGATCTATCCCTATTGAGAGATAAATACTCCCACAAGGGAAAAAGGCGAGCAAAAAGAAGGATGAGAAACAGTTACGAATTGAGAATAGGAGATCTTGGCCAGCCAGCCTTAGGGTTTTTTGCTCATGAGTGGTTGCCACTGGAGAATTGTTTTGAAATCTCGTATTAGTTTTTAAACATAGTCAAATTAGTAGAAAGTAACCGTAATGTTGTGTAAACCAGATGAGTTGTTGGTGCCAGCATTAAAAAATACCAAAATATTTTAGCTGTGTGCAGATTGTCAAGTGAATTCCTGTACACAGCTGGGTGGAATTTATTACTGAAGCAAAAATCTTAGGTGTGCCCTTTGACAAGATTGCAAAAGATGCAATAAATTATGATTTACTATGGAACACTTTACCAGATAAGAAAACAGATGAACTATACTGCAAATGTATTAGCTGTCATCCAGCCTTAGTGATCTTGAACCCTGCCTGGTAGACCTTAGTTCACTACCTCTGGTCATTTGTTTCCTGGTGCATGGGTTTCTCTATTACTCATTTTCTTTAAAGTAGTCAAAAGTTGTGAAATATTGGCATTCCTGTTAATTAAATCACACCTTCAAAGTTATTTATTGTCAGGGTGATAATAAAGAAAAATATTTACAGTACTGCCATGTAAGGAGAACGAGCTGATAACAAATGCAGAGTTTCCTGACAGACTTTTTGTTCTGCATATTGACAAAGCAAAGAGCTCTATAAAGAAATAAAGAGACCATCCAAAAAAACTTTGCTTGCTTTTAGAGGCAGTGCTTCACACCAAGTTACTCTGTAAATATGTGCCTAGTTCTATTGCTGTTAGTTATTTTATGAAAGGAAGCAGCCACCTCTTTATAAACAGCGGCAAACTAAATGAGATGTGGTAGTGTGGCACAGCATTTGTGCCAGCGCAAAACTAATATGACAACGTTTTTTTCTACCAGTTAGTGCAGTGCATACTAAATGCACCATTGGGGATTTTGGATTCATGGTTATATGCCATGTAATCTTGTGTTAAAACTATGTAACCACAGGGATGTGTGGCAAACCATTGCAAAACCAGCCAAGTTCTTCTGGGTAATCTGTGTGATGTTAGTGTAAATCTTCATACCTGATGCAATGATAGTTTAGTGAAAAAGTGTTCTCTGTTACTGTTCTTATTGTGATGTAAAAATACTTCACAATGTCTTGTAATAGCTAATACAAATAATATGAACTTGCTGTGTTGCATCAGTAATTCTGTCGCTTTCAAGGTCACAGGTATGGGAAGAATAAAATTCTGCTGATTTACACTGAATTTTCATTGCAATGTGCGAGCATTTTCAAGAGACCCTTCATGTAAAATTTGTGTCTTAAACAGTTTAGCATACTTAGGCTCATATTCCAGATGAGACAACTAATACTGTGTTAAGAGTTCCATGGAAATACCATCTCTGATGTGCTGTTGCAGAACATATAAGAAAATCTGTATTACTTTTTGAAAAGGACTGCAGGAATCGTCCTTCAGGAAGTGAAGATTTGCAATGCATTGAATCTGAACTGTGCTTATGTACATTTTTTCTGGAGAAGATTATTCTATTCCTCTTCAAGGTAAAAGACAGACCTTCAGGTTACCTTGTCTGATAACAATTGACACTTGCTAAATAAAGATCTTGATCCTTCTGTATCTACTCAGTCCAGATTTTATGTGTTGTAGCATCTTCATTCATTCAGCTGCGATAAAAGAGATTTTCCTGTGTTCTGGTACCAGAGGCAGTATTTCCATGGTAGAGTCCTATCTGTCTGTGAGTGTGTTGTGGGTTTCCTTGGAAAAGTTGTTCAAGTTGGTTAAGCTTTCTGTGGGAACACAGTTGGCACAAAGTTGTGGTGTGTTTGCAGACTTGATATGACATGTGGCTTCCTGTTACAGCTTAAGCGTGATCATGGCTGTGAGGGAATCTGAGGAAAAGGACACAGTGCAAGGCTCTGGTGGCTAAAAATTTGAGTTCTCCATTGTCCTTAGTTGAGGTCAGTGCTGGTGCAGTCAGTGATGTTAAGAGAGCCAAAAGGGAGAGTCAGTAGATGAGCACTTCGGAATGACCTGAGTCAGTCTTTTTATTTTTGGGTATTGGGTTTTTAACTTTGGCAGGAGTTCAGGTGCCTATGCTTTATTGTCTTCATTTTGACCTGAATTTCATACGCGATAACTGATCAGACTGATGTGAGTCATGCATCACTGTCAGATCTAAAATACAGGATTCAGAGTCAAATAATAAGATTGAAGCTTGTCTAAATGGAGAAGCTTCACATGGGAAGGAGGGATTGAAGTGTTGTATGGGGAGCCGTTGATACATCTGGGAACAGAATTCAGTCCTCTCAAATTTCTCATGTGTTAACAAAGAAATTGTTTTCTCTCTGCCTCTGCATTTAGTGGATTTTTAGTACAGATATGTCATTGTTGCTCAAATCCCCCAAATACAGTAGAGAACCCTGCAAGCTGAGTATGCACAACAGAGATGACCCCTTGCCCAGTGCTACGTGGAAGCTAAAGTGAAGATAAATCCAAAGAAATAGCATGATGGTTGAAGGTCATTAGATTAACCTCTTCTGAATTTTAGAAAATGAAACAAAATCAGCCATTTCTAGCCAAAGGTTCTTAGTCATCATTGTTTACTCATTTCTTAAAGTGGGGTTGTTAGTAAAGAAAAATACTATTCCTGTTAAGGAACTGAACACAAAAGCAGAGATAAACATTGATTGCTGAAAATGTCTTCCATACTGTGGATTTTTCATCCTCAGCTATCCTTAATTACCCAAAAAGCATTAGGAAATTCTACCACAACCCTATCGAAGTCTTCGAAGTAACTTACTTTCACTTTCTCTTAAGTGTCCAAGTAGAACATAAAAATTGGTGTTGTGCATAAAATACTATATTGTTTTGGATCTAATATTGTGCCTCAGTCAATTGTTGGTAATTAATAAGCTAATTAAGGGAGTTTTCTGTTTTTTCTTTTGTCCTCATCTAATTAGATGTTGACTCTGATAATTAACGTACGTAGGCTGTGTGTTTATCTAAAAACTAATTTGACAGTAAATAGTTCTTTGTTTAGAAATATGGCAGAAATTCCTATTATCTTGATAATATATATTTATGTCTGGACATATGTTTTGCTGTGAACTCAAACACTAATGCACTTTCATAATGGTTGCATCACAAGGTACTACACAACGGAATCAAAGATGGGATTCTTGTGGAGAAATGCAGTGTTTCCTCTTGCAGCATTCAAATCTGCTCTGTTGGTCAGGCTTCTTTTTTGGTGTATTAACCACTGGCCTCTGCACCAACTTATTTCTTAGTCCCCATTTTTCAGAAAAGTGTATTTGGTTGAGAGGTTGAAAAGCAGCTGAAGGGGGGCAGCGCTGAGAGCAGAGGTGTTAGGTGACTTCTGGCTTCCAGCACTGTAGCCCTGCAGCTGCAGCAGCAGCAAAGGAAGCATTGGTCAGATGGGAGAGCAGGAGGAAAGGGAACCATGGAGCAAAATCACTTAGAAAGGAGCATGTTTTAGCATATCATTGCACAGGGAAAATATGTCTTTTTTTTCCCCTCTAGTTCTATTTCCATGCCTTCTACCATGTTGAAGGTACCTGAGATTCATTCCTTGTACAGTCAAATAGGAAAATATATTTTTGATCCTTAAATTTATACTGACATTGTATTAATTACATTTGCATGTTTGCAGGTATGTCTGTGTGAGACAGCAATAAGGTTATACTGAGTTCGTGTCTCTGTTGTGATTGATTCCTATTTGTCCCTTTGTGGCATTGATGACTGGCTGAAGAGTGATGCAGTTTGAGAGTTCTTACCTCATTTGACTGCAATGCTTACTGCTTAGGTAAAAACCTGGGCGAGATGATTTGAAAATACATTATTAGCTATTTAGCTTTCTGAAAGACAGTTCAATGAGAAGATAAATTACAGCTTCTCAATGAATGAAAGCAATTTTTTAAAATTCAGCACAAAAATAGTACCAATAATAAAAGCAATCAGGCTTCAGCAGAGTTGTGAGCAAGAGGCAAGTGGTCTCAGTGCACATCTTGAAGGATTTGGTAGTTTAAAGTGTGAAAGTTATTGGTTATTTAATGGCATCTGAATGGAAAACAGATTCCCTGAAACGAATGAAAATACATTGTGCGTGTACAGAATACTTGTAGTGCAAGTAATGGAAAGATCTGGTTATTAATAACAGGAGTCTGTTTGTTGTGTAAACACCGTCTGCCTTAGAATTTCAGAAGTCTTGCAACAGTTTCTGCTTTAGTCAAGTATTCCAGTTCTGTGACATGCTAATGTGATATTTAAAATACCTTACAGAGAAGTCACTTTTTTTGTACATATGGGCATATTTCAAGAGCTCGTACAATCATTCTTGGTCTCTGAATATTTTTCCTATCTTTAAAGATTTTTTTGTTTTTTTAGAACACCACACACTGTTTCAACTACTTTTATAACATACTGTCAACATACCACAGAAAATATCTCCGGGATTTGTTCTCCCACAGGTTCAGAATACTTTTTGACAGATTAGTTCAGTATTTTTTTTAATAATTCAGTGGAACTTAATCAGTTCTGAAGGATCCTGCTTAACTGACAATTAAGTCTTAGCAGATGTAGTGTGAAAATCAGATTCAATTAATTTTTTTCACTCTTAAGTATATTTTAATTTCTTGCAACATATGTCCTTAACACAGGCAGGTATTGGTTTATACCAAAGAAGTACAATCTGATATTAAAATTCCTTGGCTTGCATTCAGTTATTTAAGAACTGATGAGGATCTGCAGACCACTGGCAGATGATAGCAGGTGCCAGGAGTGCAGGTCAGGCTCCTGCCAAAATCTAGTACGCATTCTAGCCTCATATTTTCAGTTGTTTGTAACGCTTTTGGTACTGATGGTTCCGTGCTTTTCCTTAGGCCAATGCTGAATTTTTGTTGTATTAGTCATATGATTTATCCTTTCTTGAGTAGCCTTCATACAGACTACTATTTTTCCCTGCTTGTTCTCATAAGAAATGTTACGTTATGTGTTTTTTTAAAATTAAAAAATTTAAAATAGGGTAGAACCACAGAGTATCAATCACTTTGCTTCTAGGCAATAGCAGCAGGCAAGGTGTGCAGCCTGCTTTGGTAGGTGAGAGGAGCTGTCCTTACTTGCCAAACAACTGACGTCTCCAGGGGCACCTTTGAGAAGTTCCATTGCTCCCTGTTTGGAAAACACTGGCACCAATTCCGTAAGGGAGAAACTGGCCAGGTTATGCTGTTTTTCACTCCCCAGCCTTGCACCTGCAGTTGGTTATAGCACTGGTTGTGCTCAGTAGCCTTCCTCATCTGCTGTGAAACAAAAGCAAATACTGAGTTCAAAGACTTTTTTTTTTTCCATGTGTAAAACACACAGGTTCCTGTTGTTAGAGCCACCTGCTTATGTGGCAGTGCCCTCCCTTGGGTTACCAGCTTCATTACTGCAGACAAAAGACAATTTTGAGTAATCAAATCAGTCATCGAGTGTTGTCCAGTCCCTCAGAGCGCTCAGGTACTCACACCATCATCCATATTGCTAGCAAGCACCTGGTCATTATGCGGGCTACATCTTTTTTTAAATATCTTTCCTCTCAGACCTGTAAAAGCCTGAAATTGAAAGGATTTTACAGACACAGCAAACAAAAAAATACTACATTTTCTAACAAATTCTGCCTTGGTTGTTACCAGACAAAAAGTAGTTCAGCATTGCTAGTAGGTCCAAATCCATCCTACCTAGCCATTCTTGGTTTTTCTAGCTGCTTTTTTCAGCTGATCAGTATACATAAAATGCCAGTGTCCAGGGACTTTTTTCACCAAGAGCTGCAGTCATACTTGGCTTAATAAAAATTTTTAAATGGGCTCCTTGCATGGAATTTAAATAGAAGACATGGCCAAGACAGCTACCTTTTGATGTTATTCAGTTTATTCCAGTTGTCTTTCAGGACTGATGTTTGAAGTCTTCAGAACAATGCGGCTCATTTTCCCAGGCACCAGCCTTCTTTTCAAGTCTTGAATGCATGAGCTTTGTGCCAATACCTCTAATACTTCTGGAACTACTGAGACAGTGAAATCTTGCTGCTGCATCGGTATTGGCAAGCACATATCCCACTAGAGAAACTGCCAGTTCCAGAAAATAGAGGACTTTCCTGCTTTTCTGTTCCTCTCCAAATGTTGGGTGTTTTTTTTCATTTTTGTTTCTCCTGGGGAAGGGGTGTGCATGTGTTTGTGTGTCACCCACACCCTGACAATAGCATTTTTTTCTTTTCTGTGGATTGGTTGGTGACGTAGAATGTGAGAGCTTCCTTCTGTTTCGCTGTCAGTTTCTTGGGAGAAACTATAAAATCTAATGCTCAAAAATTTGATCTGCTTCTCTGTCTTTCTTTGAATTGGTTAGGGAGAAACATTTTTTGCCAGCTGTATGGTGGTAAAGGCAGTCTCTACTGCTGAAAAAGTGAGAGGTTCTTTTAAACCAGTATGGTCATTTTAAAAGTACACTGGGCAACATAAATTGCTCTATACTTTCACTAGAAGAAAGCTGACCATTGTTTGCTTTTCATTTGTACCAACTGTGAGAATTATAAAAATCCCATTTAAAATTTGATTCGTTGTTTCAATCTCTTTCCTCTGCAGCTAAAGTAAACGCTCATTTCAAGACGACAGTTGTTATTCTTTATGTTCAGTATTTCTTTAAAAAGGAGAAAGGATATCTGCTTAGTCAAACCATTGCAAGAGCACTCATATTTATTGCCGCTGCTCACCTAAGTTAACATGTAATGTCTCGTAATGTATTTTTATGGGTTTGTATTCTCTTTTAGGGGAATACTTCATAGCTTAGTACTTGTCTTTAACGTTCCATAGCTAAGTGTTTCAAAATTTATCGTATGTGTTCTGTAAGTAAGCTCCTATTTCAGCAGTCTGTAATAAAACAAACTTAAAATATAGACCTCGTACATTTTTTCATACTGAATTTAAAATCACTTTTAACCACTGGTTATATTGGAAAACAGTGACACAATATCTCTGTTGCTTAAAAACTCTGCTGATATCCACCCTGTAAGTAGTCACTGTCTGCATAAACCCCCTTGCTCATATGCTAACATTTCCCATTTTCTAAAATAGTGGATTTTCTTCTTTTGAACCTTAGCTCTGTGATACATTATAGATAATTAAGCTACCACTCAGCACTGGTCTTGTTAGATTAGCAAACCTGAGTTTATTTTTATCTGCTCTATCTGGATGAGGCCATCCATTCCACAGCTTCATGTAGGTTCATCTTTATTCCATGCTTTTCTGAGTCTGATTTATCTGTGTAAAGCCAGCGTCGTTCCCTAGCTCACAGCACAATCCGCTAGCAGTCACGGTGGTGTAAGGAATGGAACAAGGATGGAGGTCAGGGACTTCTTAAATTAAGACTGTTGCTGAAACTTCTGAATGTCAGACTGCAGCTTTAGTTAAGGAGAAAAATGGTTCAAAGCAATGCTCACTTGAGCAAAATGCTGAAATGCGTGTAGCCTGTGCTCCACTCGCAGTCCCAACGTGCAGAACAGCTTCCAGCACCAAAGGTGCTTTGGTCCACATTTGTAGCTCCATGTGTCCGCCAAGCTGAGGATACTGGGGTAGAGCAAATTATTTTCTGCATCATTAGGTGAGGAAATTTTTGACATAATCATTGTATTGTGATTAAAACAGAAAAAGAGAGATCTGGCAAAGAGCATCCTCTTAGGAGGTCATGTACAGCCAAGGGCTTGATACCCCCAGGTAAGGTACACTTTTGCTCAGGGAAAGGAAAAAAATTGTTCATTTTTTCAGTCCACAGTTGCTCTTGAAGGAGAAACTAGTTTTGTCAGGGAAGCTGAGAATGGCAGGAAAGAGACAACACAAGAATGATTGAAAGTGGTGAACGCAGAAGCCCAGTATACTGAAGGCTGCTGCAAGTTAAATGAGACATTAGTGGGAATTTTGATGTAAAGTGTACTTCTGCATTTGGATTTGCCTTCTAAATTATATTTACTGAATAAATGTTTCTGTTCTATTTCTGCCTTGACCTATTACAATGTTTCTTCTGGTGCTTAATATAGTTGGAATTCTTCAGAAAATCTGACTGTAAAATAAAAGCCAGGGTAAAGCCAAATGTGTTTCAGAGGTTTGCTTCATCAGATTATTTGAATTCAGGGAGAGAAAAGTTTTTTTCTGAGGAAATAAGACAATTCTAGAAAAGAACAACTCATTTTTGAAAGAAACTCGTGATCTTCTTTGTCTAGATTTTTTTTTCCTTTCTGACTGATTTTTTTCCTTTATCGTGAGGAGTTTGAAGTCAAAGGGTCAAGTGGTGGCTTATCTTTTCTTATTCAGTCTGCAAAGTTCATTCTTTAGTAGAGGAGGTGCTCTAGTTGGTGCAGAAGAACATCATGTCAATAATTGTTAAACATTCTATTAGCACCATTAGTTTTTTTAAGTTGCAAATTGACCAAGCTGTTTTGACCAGTGCAATAAGGTATGATTAACACCGGTTTTTAAGCTCTTCTAATTTCTCTTAACTTTAGTTCTTTCCTGTCTAAAGGGGAGTTTTCAGACTTGTCATGATCCTGCTCCTCTTCCCATTACCGCCTTGTCTACTGAATAAAGGCAATGTTTGAAATTAGTTTTATGTAACTGTCTTTACTCTTCTGTTCTGAGAAAATAATAAAACCTAACAAAATCTCTTTAACTGAGCTTTTTGCATGGCAAAAATAGGTTAAACCTTTCATAGCTTAAAAAACAGGAGCATCCTGTTGTCATTTACATACCCTTGGAGTCCCTCCTGTAGGAAAGCTTTCCAAACATCTGTTAATTGCTATGTGGCAGATGTTAATGATGTATAAACAAGTCAGACTCAGCAGGGGCTGTTACTGGTTTGCTTAGAGCTTCTCTGTGTGCTAATAATAGAATGAGCTAATCTTAGAAGTGGAAAGAAACTCCAGGCTAATTTAAAGATAAAGGTGAGAATGGTGTGGACCATCAACTGAAGGAAAGCAAGTCAGCCACTGAAAGGAACTCCAATTAAACAAGAGAAGGAAGAAGGAAAGAAAAAGTAGAGATTGCAATAGTGCTTGAACCTGGAGAGCTATGGAAATAGTGAAGTAGGTCTGTGCAGAATCAAATCGAATCAATCAAATGCTCAAAGCAGTAGACAGTGTCTTCTGTATGAAAATTCCTAGACATGGTTATTAGAATATCCTTATCTTTCCATAATGGCTGTTGGAAAAAGTAATGTCATCACTGGGGTGTCATCTACACTAAAATGGCCTTCCTAGAATTTTCATGTGAGGTTGCACTTCTTCAGAGCCTTATAAAGAAAAAGATCCCTTCTGGAAATTCTGCAATGACAGTATTATCTTAATTCAGCTCCAAATAGCAATTCCCTTTATCATTATCATCCTTGTCATCGCCAGGAATCTAAAACATTTGAAGTGTTACAATAGCAGTTTTATTATTTTCTTTTTTTTTTCCCTCTCCTTCCTTAAGCTGATTTGCTAACATTAATGGGGATTAGTTGCAATTATTAAGCTTCTGCTGAAAAAGAAAGTGATGCATTAGGTTCTGCTAGAGTAGTCATCTGATAATTCAGTTCATCCTTTTAATAAGACTAATTGCAAAGTGGATGTGTTTCCTTGGTGAATGTTTATGAACCCATATCTTTCAGAGAATGACGTCATCAGAATTTGGGAAGGTGGAGAACAGACAGATAATATCATCAATTGTAAAAATACAAGGTTTTTGGAGTAAAACTGTAGACTAGTAGCAAGTGGACCCAAAACAACCTTGTGTGCTTTCTTTTGCTTGTATTCATCATATCTTTTAGAAGTTCCTCTTACTGACATTCAACACAGATGGTAAATAATTTAGTAAAGCCATTCCAATTTTTAGTTAGGAGAATTATTTCATCCCCTTTTTGTCCTCTAATACCAATGTATTTGTTGTTTCTTCAAGAAAAGTCTGCTGAAGAGGTGAATAGGAGGTGTAACTAGCTCAGTCACCCCATGCAGTAATTGAACACCATCTAGTGGGTGTTCACTTAATCCTTTAATTCCTAAACAGAATCTATATTGGTTATAATTTACAAAGTAATTGTTCTCTAAACACTAGTCACTGTAAATTGCATGTTCATGAATGGGGCTTTTGTTCTGGAAGGGAAGCATAATAAGGGTTTGAATCTGTGGTGTTTATTGTGCTCTGGACAGTAAGACAAAATGTCCCAGGCTTTGTGCTTAAACACACATTTCACATTAATGAAATTACCAATATAGAATTGTTTCCTTTCAGTAAAATGCTCCTGTTAAATCCAGTGCTTAGTACTCTCATGCCTCAACAAATAAGGCAAAAATGCTATATTGTAGGTTGTCAGTGAGAATTGAAACCAGGCTACAGTCTTCAGCTGCTTGAGAATGTTGTTACCTTTAGTATAAGCAAGGGGGCAGAAGCCAAAAACTGCATATGAAGCGTATCAACTATTGCATATATTTGGTGTTAATGTATGTTACAAAAGCACATAAATGGATATTTTCTCTTTGGAAGGATTGGTCAGGTGACTGTATTAAATTAGAGATGTCTTGTATTCATAACCCTTCTAGAAACAAATGTCTGCAAGCATATGCTAAACCCAACTGTACATGGTCTTGGGCAACAGATCCTGACCTTGCTTTGAGCTTTCTCCTGTTGTCATCATGAGCAGACAAGGACATTCTAGTTACTACAGTAACCTCCAGAGCTCCCTTCCAGCTTCAGCTGTTCTGTGAGTGAGGTAATTTCCCTTACCCATGGGGGAACCCCATTCCATGGGTTTTCCCACAGGCTTCTCAGAAACTCATGAGACCATCTTTCACAATCACCAAAAAGGTGCTGTTTGTGATATATTCCCTAGAATGTAAGGAGTTAAATAAGAACAATAAGATGTTCAAAAGGATGTGTTTGCTCTGTGGGGGATGTATGACAGCCCTGAAGGCCTCAATTTCTAGACATTTGATGGAAGGACAAGCCACTAGGAGAATGAAACATGATTACCACCATCATTAGAATGGTGCATCAACAGAAATCAGACATCCTGCTGTTGAGATTTCCAGATTTTGCAATAGTAGCACAGGAAAACATCAGCCACCTCTTTCTCTCTGTTTTTTTTTCTTTAAAGGTCTGCATAGGGAGTACTATAATATGATGAATGACAGTTTCCCAAACTGATGTGTCTAGTAAAATTCCATTATACTTTTCCAATCAGCTGTCACCTCTTTGAATATTTTTGGCAAAATTTCTAAGACCTTTTACTGCATGTTGCTGTAGGGGAAGTAAATCTTTAAAAAAAAAAACAAAACATAACAAAAGAGAAAGCATTAATGGTGGTGTAAATAATTTTGATATGTGATAGGGTGAAACAGGAAAACTAGTAAAAAAAAGTGAGCTACTACATAAACTGGATCTAAGTAGCTATTTATATTTACAATACTCTTGAGAACCCATGCAATTTATGTGAAATGTCAATGCTCCTAGTTGCTTACCCACTGCAGTAATTTAAATTGCCTAGATGCACTGATATGTCAGCTATTAACTGCTTGGACACAAGCACAATAAATGTCCTATATCTGAAGAGAATTACAGTAACCACTGCATTTTTCATGCTGATACCATTAATAAATACAATTTTTTCACTTAGTATTTCCAGTTTTAATTTTAAAATTTTAAATTACCTTAAATCATTAGATGTTTTCTTTCTGTTCCACTAGGAATAAGCAATATCAACAGTATCCTGAAGTTTGTGCTTGGATGAATAAGTTTAAGAAGCAAACTATTTCTTAAACAAAGGAGTTGAATTAATTTCACCAATTTTGACCTGCCCAGTTGATGAGGATGAGCTATGGATGTTGTCTACCTAGACTTTGGAAAAGCCTTTGACACTGTTTCCCTCAGCATTCTCCTGGAGAAGCTGGCTGCTCATGGCTTGGGTGGGTGTACTCTTCACTGGGTAAAAAACTGTCTGGATGGGCAAGCCCAGAGAGTGGTGATGAATGGAGTTACATCAGCTGGGGGCTGGTCACAAAGTGGTGTTCCCCAGGGATCTGTGTTTGGGCCAGCCCTGTTTAACATCTTTATTTGATGATCTGGCTGTGGGGATCAAGTGCACTTTCAGTCAGTTTGCAGACAGCACCACGTTTGGCAGGAGTGTTGATCTGCTGGAGGGAANCTGGAGAAAAGGAGGCTCAGGGGAGATCTTACCCCTCTCTACAATTGACTGACAGGAGGGGGTAGCCAGGTGGGGAGTGGCATCTTCTCCCAGGTAACAAGTGATGAGAGGAAATGGCCTCAGATTGCACCAAGGAAGGTTTATCCTGGCTACTAGGGAAAAATTCTTCAGCGAATGGGTGGTCAGACATTGGAACAGGCTGCTCAGAAAAGCAGTGAAATCGCGATCCCTAAAGGTGATCAGAAGACTTGTAGATGTGGCACTTGGGGACACAGTTTACTGGTGGACCTGGCAGTGCTGCATTAACTGGACTCAATGATCTTAGAGGTCTTTTCCAACCTTAGTGATTCTGTTGTCTTTTGAAGCCAAATCATGGAATCATAGAATCATTAAGGTTAAAAAAGATTTTTTTTAAATCATCAAATCCAACCATTAACCTACCCCTGTGGAGTCCACCACTAAACCATGTCCCTAAGCAACACATTCACATGTCTTTTAAGTACCTCCAGGAATGTGCCTCAACAACTTCTCTGGACCGCCTGTTCCAATGCTTGACAACTCTTTCAGTAAAACAAATTTCTGGTGTTAACCTCCCATTGTGCAACTTGAGGCCATTTACCAAACTAATTTTAGTATTTATACTATCTTTCAAATGTGTGAACATGTATTTGTGTGCACCTAAACTGATGAGATAATGCATGAGCCAAAATCCGTTAGGAGCAATAGGAAAAAGTAGTTGGCCCACATGGTTATTTCTGGCATTATCTATAATTCTTTCATGTTAGAGTATTCAGTAAATATCAAAGAGTAATAAACCATACAGTTACTTCATATAATTTGATGCAGTTTGAAATCACTTGCAGTTCCTGCTTAGGGGATAAATTGCATCAGAGCAAAAAGGTGGAAAAGATGGTCCTCTCTGACATGTCCTCTTTTTTTTTATTCCAGGGTTGGTAAGGTAGCTTTATCCTAATGATAAATTCCCACACAATGGATGAATTCTCCACCTGGTACCTCAGTTATATTTGTCAGCAAGAGAACCCAATTTGTAATAAGCAGTCTTTAGTATTCTTATGCTTAGTCTTTAAGTGGTTTGGGGGTTTTTTTCGCATTTTGTAAGATGCAAAAAGTATGTGAAAAGTAACAGTTTGTCATGACAGAGAAGATCTTCAGAATAGATATTGTAAAGGAAGTGGCTGAATGAAGCGAAAGGAGTGGTTGCTATTGTGGTAATGGAGTACATAAGGTTAAATCAGGTTTTGCATAGTGAGATAAGAATCAGTTTCTGGCTTTGTTAAGATGTTGACCTTTTCTTCCTTCATTTTGGTTGTGGGAGGATTTGCACACATTTTCATTCTGAATCCAAATCTCTGCTTATAATTAAGATGCAATCTTCTCAAGTTGTGTATGCAGTCAGATTTTTAACTGTGTCATTTCCTTGTTGTTGTCCTTACCCCTCTTTATTTGTTCTTCTGTAATAATCTTCTCTAGCCATAAAGTAGGTTGCAGAACCCTTAGGCCAGGGATCATGATTCTAACACTGCCTAGTAGAGGAACAGAATTAAACCTCTAGTGCTAGGAGGCTGTCATAATAGTTTACCTTCATCTGATGTTAGTGTCCTAACCTAGCATGTGCTCTGACATTGTAGTATTTAAAAACTAGGTTTTGTTAACAATATGAGATGATGACTTAAAGAGAGTGATACACAAATTTTACCTTGTTTATTTCAGAGTTGGATCAAAGTTCATTAATTGAGTCTTCTTGAAGGCGTAGTCTAGTTTATACTGTTCTCTTTGCTAGATAAGACTGACTACAATCTCAGACAGTGTAACAGGAATTTTTGGGGGTTGTGGCTCTGCTTGCCTGCTCTTTGTGGGGAGGTCCATGGTTTTGTGCAGTCAGGAAATGCTATCTGTGCTAGAAGTCTGAACTGCATAGTGTTGTCTGTAAGTTGCAGGAATTGTTCTCTACCCTTCTAGTCTCAGAAACATGTATTATGGATGCAACTCCTTCCAGGTAGCCTTAGCTGTCCTTTATAAGACTTTATTGCTGCAATTACGCAGCCATTCCATCTCTTGAACTGTAGTAAACTTTGTCCTTGCATCTGATTAAGTTCTTATTAAAACAGAGAATACATGCCCTTAGCACTGCTAACATGGAGCTGCTAGATAGGAGGTTGGAAAAAACAGGTTACAGATGTAACAAATACAGAAAGCAGTCACAGTGTGGGTTATCTGATTGCATGCAGAAGGACTCACCTGCTCAATTTAATATATAAAACCTGAATGGCAGGTCAGAGGAAGTAATTGTAGCATTTCTTTAAAATACGGAAACAGGTAGTGCAAAACCTGGATTGGACAGCTGTCTCAACCTGGAATAAATTGTTCTTTTTCTGTTTCTCTTTCCTGACTATGAAGGGAGCCTAGGATCATTAGTCAGGATGAAGTTTGAAGAGATAATATCTTTTATTAGAGCAGTTGCTCTAAGTTGGAAAAATTAGACAAGCTTTTGGGCATATGAGCTGTTCTTCAGATCTGAAATAGGAGCAGCAGATTTCAAAGTTAATTATAAACCTTTTTCTGTGTAAGTCCTCACACCATCATAGTTACAGCAAAGCGCCACAGAGATCACTAACTCAGATTTAGGCACCTAATTTTTAGACATCTAAATGAAGCCAGAGGAACCAAGCATGAGGTGCTTATTTGGGAGTTTGAGGACTTTCATTTCACATGACACTTTTTTTTTCTGGATGCTCCCTCCAGTGCTGAGCTCTGCCTGCCCAGAGGACTGGCAGCCTCTCCTGCTGGAGAAATGCTCAGCTGCAATTGTGCTCTCTGCTTGGCTTCTTGCTGCTTGTGTGTTTCATGTGAAGTCTTAGCTGGCTTCACATGCTCCCTTTGCAGGGCTGCTCTTACAGGCCTGTGAGACTACTCCAGGTGTTTGGGAGAAGTGACTTTCTGTATCCTGTGTGTCCTTGCAGTACAAGTCTTGTGGTGAGCTTGGAAGTTTGAACATATTCTCAGCTTTTCCTTACCCGCAGCGTTGGATATGTTATTAGAAAAGCAGCAGATCTGGGAGTATGTCACTTTCCCTGGATAATATATAAGGAGAAGGTCTTTCCCTTCTCTCCTTGCCATTCCCACAGACTCCTGCTACAGTCCCAGTGAGGACTGAGCTGTTTGCAAACACTGTAGTGGGCACCACAGCATCTGCTTTTACCCTGGTGCCTTTGGTTTTTTTGGAACTCCTGGTGACTCGGTGCTATGGTCTCTTTAAGAGGTTTTGAAAACTTGCTTATCTTAATTCTTTTGTCTGTTTCAGTTTCCTAAAAGACTGTGTCATCCTTTGATGTATCCTCTCTGCATCCATCAGCATCCCACCCTTTTTACCCCGGGCTGCCTGACTCACTGAGAAACCTCCTGGTATTGACTTGCTCTGATGCAACTGCTCCTCTGAAATGGAGATTTGCCAGTGCTGGCCCCATCCCAGCGCTCTGTATTTCTTTTTTCCTCAGAGGAGCGATTGCTTTAAATAAAGAAGGACAGATGCAAAGCTTGTTTTGTAAAGCATAGCAGAAGCTTCTTTTATTGCAAATTGCCTTTTCCACTGGGCATACTTGAATTCAATTCAGGTGGTTCAATTTACTAATTCATGTGATTCAAATTACTTTTATCAATTATCTTTCAATAATTGCAATGCAGTAGTTCAGTAAAAGCTTTCTAGCTGAAGTAGATTCTTAATTCATTTAAATTGCATGCTTATTTATTATTCAGATATTGGTTTGCCAGGAGCTAGCCTAGCAATCTGACCACTTGGTTTGTCATGCTTTCAAAAAGACTTAAATTTTTTTGCTATCCTTAATTTATCTCCAATATCACCAGTATTTCAAAAGGAGGCCTTGAAGAACTAATTACTGGCTTGAAATTTTGTCCTTTATTGGTTTCATTAGCAGTAAGTACTTTATAAATGCAGAGAAGAGCTTTAAAGAATGAGAACAAAAATAAGGTAGGTTAAAAAGGCACACTTGGTTAATATAACATACTTGTCCAGTATCATTAAAATTATCTAAGAGAGCTGAGAATTAAATACAAGCTATTGAATTTCAAAGATCTTCTATTTCAGGCTAATTTAAACAGAAATTTTAACAGCATCTCCCCAAGGAAATCAACATACACAGTTCTTATCTAACCAAGCTCACTGGTGCAGGATTCTCAGAGTTCAGCTTGCATGAAACCTGGCAGCCAATTATAAGGAAGAAGTACAAATTCTTGTTCCCATGGCAAGCAAGGCTGCAGGATGGGCTCTGCTGTAAAGGCCGCAGCATGAGCTGCATAAAGTGTGTGTGGTTTTTTAAATGCCCTGATCCTCAGATTAGGACTGTGCTGAAATCCTATCCAGTTTAAAAGTTGGTTTCACTCATTGTTTTTCAGAATGAGAATTTGTTTCAATTGTGAATATAGTTAATGCTATTCTCATCCTAATTTTTCATAAAAAAACAAATGGTTTTATAGTACCTCAGTGTGACCTTGAACCTGCCAATATTCAGCAAAGATAGCAATGAATGCCATCCAAAATTGAAAAGCTGGGAAGTCATTTTTTCTTTTATTTTTGTTTGCAATTTTTTCTGTTTGAAATGGAGCTAAAAAGAGTTTCAGGTCAAACTACCTTAGTGGCTTTACTGATAAAAAGGACAGTCGTTTGTTCTTCTGGGAGAAGATACCTATACTGTTCACATTTGAATTTCAGGCTGTGGTGAAAGATTGATTCAAAATATAATTTAAATTTCCATATTACAAAAATAAAGCAGTCTTGCAGACATGTAAAACTATGTTTTCTTGCAAATAGTAGTAACTACTTTTGCTGTGTCCTTTGATTATTGTTGTTAGAGTTATTGATCTTTGTGTTTTTGCTCATTCTTTGAATCTAAACATCTTTTGTTAGATCTAATCTATTCCTTAGCTCTATAGGTGTAAAAGGGTGTTACTGTGTGTGCAAGTTCAGCCTTGTTTAATTTAGCCCTTTCCTAGCAGTAATCCTAATATTGATGTCAGGTCCGTTCTAGGTCTTAGTGTAAAAAAATGACAGATGATGGAAACGCTTCTATTTTAAGAAATGTAAGTGACAAAATACCCAGGTTTGCCGAGGGCAAATTAAGACTGATGGCGCTGCTTTTGGCAGTGTTTTCTTAATTACAGTTGTCAACTAACTTTCTTGGCTAACGGCACAGAACTTGTGTGTTTATAAGTAGACTTGGTATTCATATAACTTAAAAAGCTAAAATGCCTTTTTGTCCATGAAAAGTGCCTCTGTACCTCTTTGTTTCATGGATATGCTGTCGGTGGTGAAAATTAGGTGATTGCATTTGTAAAATATGTAATGACCCTTGAAAATACTCACTGTCCTTTAAACCAGCATTCCATCATAGTTGTGGCAGGTCTGTAGGAAAAAAAAAAAGATGTTCTCATTTATTCAAGTTCAAAACAATAAAAATTCCAAATTCCTTTTTTTTATATCAAAGTAAGACTCTAACTACTACAAATAAGTTTTGTACTGTATCGTTAATTTTCCAATCAGTAGGAATCTATTAAGGTAAAAGAATAAAACTGAAGAAAATTGAATCATATGGATCTTTTACTTATGAAATTAAATAGTCCCTAATAATTATGTCTATTGCGTGTAGTCCTCAGAGACTTAGATCCTGATATATTTGTAGTCATGTGTGAGGAATGATAGCACCAATATTTAAATCATAAGAAGAAAGAGGCACTTTTTTTCTTCAGTGTACGAACTGGCTATAAAAACTGTTCAAACCTTTGTAGTGCATCTTCTACAGAGAGGAGTTAACCTTCTTCTAATTATTTTAGACAAAGTCCTGATTCCTCAGAGCGCTGCACGTTTGATATTAATTGAGCTTTCCTTGTTGGTGTTTAAAGGGATCTCACTGTTAGGAAGTAAATAAATTGAGAAAATAAGCACCAAGAGCTAAATTAGCATTCAAGAAGTTTGTTTCCTAGTGAAAACAGAGATTTGAGTCTTCACCCATGATTTTCTGTGGTGACAGTACCGATACAATATAACTGGATGTAATTCTTAGAAAACATTAAAATAATTATTGGAGGAAATTCATTCTACAGTTTAAAAGTATTATATTATTATAAGATTGTATTCTAATATCTTACAGAAATCCCAGTATGAAAGATAACACTACTGTCCCTGGTGCCAGGGTGCTCTTTCCAAAAAATTCCTACCCTCCAGTACACACGCTTGCTGACATCTGCCCATGTGAGAAGAGCACCATTAAAAAACTCCGTATTTATTACTTTCCTGTGTTTGCTGCTTTGAAAAGTAGAAATCTCTTTGATTCTCTTTCAATCTGTCCCTTTCCCTCCTGCCTTTTTTCCTGTCTTACTGTAAGCAGCTGTCTTACTCCGGTCGCTGCAAGGACTGATTCTGACCCACCTGGTGCTGCCTCTCACCATGTCCTAGGGTGATTATGACTCTTCTCTCTCTCTTCTGCCACTCAGGGAAGACTTCTTTTCCTCTACCAGTCCTTTCATCCATGCAAGAGTAGCATGAGCATCTCTGTATCATTGTTGTTACTGTCTTTTCACCTCTGAAAGAGGTCAGTCAACACATCAGCATCTTAAATATCCTCCAGAGGAAGTCTGTGGCTGCATGCAAGAGGGCAGATGTTGATGGCTGCCACAGCCATTTTTGTGAGCTCTAGGCAGTTGCAGTTATGACTGCTGGCTGGTGAAAAGATTCCATATGTCTACAACAGACTTCCCTTCCCTTTCTTGATTTTTGTCATGATACAGTAATTCTCAGTAAGGATATGTTGTTCCCCAAAACCATGTAGCTGAAGAGCTTCAGCATTGTTGTGCTGACTGCAACACAAAGAAGAGAAACACAGACTCAGTCAAGTGTTCAGCCTCACAAACTTGGCCAACTATTGTCTCAGCTGTAGCTCTCAGTGCTTTCTCCTTACCTTGCACCACTTATCCATGCCTTTGCTGTTCCAGCTCTCAGAGTTCAGCTTGTCTCCATCATCCTCCTGGATGCTGGCAAAAGGCTACTCCCCAGTATACTGCTGTGGTAGCAGGTGCCAATCCAGATGTGAAGCTCTTGTGATCACCAGGAGAATTAAATGAATGGAGTTGCTGTTAACCAAATAAGAGTATATGGCTGGCTTCAGTGCAGACAGCAAGTAACAGGAGCGTGTACAGTGAAGAATACTGCAGGGTGATTTTCCCTTTTCTCTTTCAGGTACTGTTTTTCACAGACGTACAGCCTGACTCATTCCCTTCTCTCAGGCTGGTCTCTAGATGGGTCTGCCAGGGCCAAAAAAAACAGCTGAAGTTCAGTTTTACATTGAAATGTGCTGTACAGAAGCAGTGACATTTCAAAGCTGAGATCTAAATCACTTAATTTGCTAAACAGCCATTAATGAAAATGCTCTGCAGCGGGGACTGGTGTTAGATTAACTGTGGTGTTACATCACACTGCTCAGTACTCAGCCTTACTGGATGTAGCTATTGGTGCTTCTTCTCCCATTCTGTTATTAGTTTGACTTCTTTTGTCTCAAGTGAGGCAAAGTATAGGATTTCGTGCGTTGTTTTACTTAGACGGTATCTACCTATGGAGCTTTATGTATGTGTGTGTTTGGTGTAAATGTATGTATAGGCATTGCACAAAAATGTATTCATCCACAGTAACAGGTGGTACTGGCAACACCTGTTGTTGGGGTCACTCAACACTCCAGTATTAAAACCCTAATTTTAGTTGCTTATAACTTTTGTCAAACTTAAACATTTGTGTTGAAATGTTATGTGCCAGGTGTCTGCCTTAGGCTGATTTGGGGGAGGGGATGTGGGGAGAGGAATTTATCAGCAAGATTGTTACTGCTACTTCAGGGAGCAGATGCCAGGGTACTGGTTTGCCTGTGCTGAAAAATGAGCTATTGCTGGTTGAGATGTTCCAAGCCAAAAGTTGCCAGTGGAGACCCCTTGCAGCTGGGTGTGCCATTTGCCAGCACTATGGAAATTCACTATTTTACTGACAAAGCACCTCAGTCTGGCCAAATTACAGGCCCGTGAAAATGCTTGGTAGATGTTTGTTGACAGCTGCCCACCAGGCTGCCTCCATCATGTCCATTTCCAGATAGTGGTGCTGCACTGGTGATCCTTTGGATGCAAAATGCCTGTGAAGCAGCAAAGTAACCTTGAAGACTGAGTATGGAGCAAAGCAAGCTGCTGCACACAGGGGCACCAGTCCACAGAGCCCGTCCAAGTGGCTCAGTTTGTGCTTACTCAGTGTGAATAAATAGGAGGGAAAAGCTGGCTGGAATCCAGAGGAAATGGCAATGAAGGAAGAGCATGATGGGCTGAGAGTGGTAAGAATGAAGGACAACAGGGTCTGGAGAACAGTATGAGAAGTGCTGAGGAGACAGACTGAGAAGGGACATGCACAGCTCCTGCAGGTCCATGACCATAAGATTTCTGTGATCCCTGCCTAACCAGCTGGAATGTTCCACTCTTGATACATTGCAGCTCCTTAAACATGGTTTACACAGGAGCATAACATATACTGCCAGTGGCTCCCCTATTTGAGTGTATACACTTGAACCTGCTATGAAACATTTAGGAGTTTGCATGATTTTCATCTGATGCTCTTTCAGAAAGCAGAGTTGTTCAGTTTACTTCTACTTTATAGAAACATCAACATTTTCATTCTTTAGTATTTTTTAGCTTTCACATACTCAACCTGCACTTCAAGGACTATCATGTGTGCGTGGAAATCCCTTTGTAAATACTACAGCTGTTTCTTGCTGTATAGTCTTGCTTTGGAATCTATGCGACATTTGTCGCTCGCATTATGCAAAGTCATACTAGTAAGTTGGTCATCGATATGGAAGTGGGCTGTGGTTTAATCTAGGCTGAGAGAACATTTGAACAGACTGCTCGTATTATTTTTAAATCTTGTCCTTTCATGATCATTATGGGAATTAGAAACAAACTGTCTGTTGCAAAATATTCTGTTTCATATTACTTAGCATTTTCCTATAAAAATCTGAAGAAATGCCACAGAACCTGATCAAAGTTCAAAGTCAGTTTGTTATTGAATAATGAGGATTTTTTTTTTATTATAGGCAAAGCCTCAGCCAAGAAACTGACAAAAAAGGTAAGCAAAATGTTCCTTTTCTTCTTCAAAAGAACTTACATTCTTTCTGTTACTGAAGTAATTGTCTCTTTCAAAACTGGCTTTATATTTTTATTTTCTTGTTTGTATCTTTAAAGGAGGTGGATGCTGCACTGGTGTGTGTTGCCAAAGCTAAGCCAGGACCGAACTTTTTTAGAGAGCTTGGTGATAAAGGTAATGGGCGCTTTTGATACTGAAAAATACATCTTGCTTTTATTTCATTATATGGTATGAGTTGAATGTATTTTTAAAGATGTTTTCATGGATTTTACTTCATCCCTATCTAGCCAGTAGCTGCCTCCTTGGCAAATTTCTCAGTTATGCAAGAGAGAGTAGAGAGGCTGGGAGTTGGAAGCCTTCTGAGATGCAGGAGGAGACATGAAAGAAACTGAAAAGCCTACTTGGAAGAGAAAAGAGCTAAAGGAATGACTTGAATGCAAAGTGGACTTTTAATAATGGACTTTGTTAATAACCTGACTGTTCCTCTATATAATTTAAATGCATGGCAACTAAGAATTAAAATAAAATTTGTAGTTAGTTACATTAAGTGGTATCCCTGATTCCAGGAGCAGTTGAACGTATTTCTCCCTCTTTGGGAGCTCTGTGACCCTTCACAGTGTTATGTGCTTTGTTTTCTTTTCACCCAGCATTTCCACTTTATATTGGGCTACATAAAGAGAAAACTAAAAGCTGGGATATTGTTAGTGTAACAACAGGGGATTAAAGAACACCAAATAAACATCTCATTAACATAAATTAATTGAAGAGAGAAAACAAACAAGAGGATCAAGAAAACCAAATAGATGAGCCATTAACCATTTCACAGTAACAAAAGACCAAAATTCCCAAACTAATGAGAAAGACCGACAGCGCCTTTTCACAAGCTTTCTGTATCATACAGTTCAGCCTGAATCCCTTATCCCATAGATATTTCTGGAAAATAAAGCTGCTGTTGCACTGCTGCAATTCCTTGGCAGGCATGAGCCATGCTCTCTCCATGCACAGCAGATCCTCAGACAGGGCTGGAAGCTTGTGCCAAGAGAGTAGCCCTCGATCTCAGCCTGCAGCATTTCACCTACTCTTCGGCCTCACAGCCTCTTCTGCCTGCAGTTCATTTCTTGCATCCTTGTGCAGACCTTCAAGGCTCTCCATCTGAGTGCCTTGCTTCTCAGTATGCTCCTGAAAGCCCCAGCATACCCCAAAAGTCCTGAAACATCTCTGAACGAATTAACAATTGTTTCCTATCCTAGGAAAGGCTGGATTTTAAATGACTAAACAGTCATTCCCTGCCTTTTCCAATCATCACATGCTTTCCCAGGATTTGGCTTAAAGTATTCTCAGTCTTGAATTTTTGGATATTCTCTCTCTACCTGCTTTTTTAGAGCCTTTCTTTTTCTAGTGATGGACACTGCAAATCCCCAGAGCATGCTGCCTGGAAAAACCGGGAATCCACGAAGAGAAATTTGCTGAAAACAGCAAATCAGTGCAGCCTCCTCTTACTGCACCTCTCCCAGCTGAGTGCTTGGCAGAAAGTGGGCTCAGTGATACGCTCAGAGTTGGTGTCTTCTCCATTCTAGCAAAGATCTCCCCTTGCTTAGCACTGTGTGTTTGAATCTATGTCCTTCAAAGGTCAGTTAGGAGTTTGAGATGATGCAGAAACATTCAGTGCAGTCATCCATATGTCCCCACAACATTCAGAGTTTTTACAGTTTTTAGTTATGATGCCTGTTTAGTGACTTCGATGCTTTTGCTTTGAGATGCATTATTATCACAGCTTAAAAGTTAAAATATTTATGCTTTTACAAGTACCAGAATAATGAATCTACCCCTGTCCAGCTGTTTAGCTGAGGTTACTTGAACTACCTTCAAATTGTTATTTAAATGTCAAGGAGAGGGAAAACTGCCATCAGTCTGGTTTGTAAAATGTAATGCTAGGGCATTCTGCCTTCTAGTGGGCAGTTTTAAAATTTGTATCATACTTTGTAGGTGTACTTTTGATTTATTCAGCAATAAGAATATTGTACTGTCAGCATTTGCTAGTAGGTTTGAGGACAGATATTTCCAGGGAGGGTTAGGGAAGATTCCTTCAACTTTAGAAAATGACGGTATTTTGCCAATGCAAACTTCACATTCTTGGCTGCAAGTATGCTGAGTCATTCAACAGTGTGTAAGCTTTTATTTTTTAAATTTTGCTTAGATATGAATTTAATTTTCAGTGGGTTGTTTTATTTAGGGTTTTTTAAGTTTCCCACATTACATCTTTTAATTTGAGTACCTTTGTAATGATTATTGTAGAATAAAAAAGAAAATTACCAAAATATTTCATTTACTTTATGGTAAAGTAAATGAAGGTAAGTTGGCCACTCACTGCATGTAGTAAAAGGACAATAAAATTAAAATAATTTTTGTAATGGAAATTAGTCCACAAATTTAAAAATCTTATGATAAATTATTTTAGTACAATCAGTCTTCCAGAAAATATCAGGCAGGCTGTGAATTTTCTTTAAAGCATTGAGTCAGGTTTTAAAGAACAATCCAGAGTATTTCTACATATTTTTATTATATTTACCTTTTTACCAATTTCACTATAGCAACTTTTCAGTTAGATTACAGTAGGATGATGAAAACAGAGTCTGTATCTTACTCCTGCCATTTCTTGCAAGGCTTCTCTTTCCAGCCCTCTTCAATTCAGGTGCTTCTCCCTTGAGCCAATCAGCAAGGTGTTGTCTATAAATTGATGTTTTCTTCACATCTTACCATCTCTGTAAAAATTTTGCAGATTCTTTCTGCAGAATTTTTTAAGGTATAAAGATCCCTGTCTAGCTATAAAGCTAAAACTCTCCAGGGGCTCAGTATTTTGTATTTCAATTCTTACAACTTTATTTTTTCTCAGACTTTTACAACCATAATCTGCCGTGTTAATATCCTTTCAAAATCTTTGATAGACACATTTTTCTTTTATAATTTGAGTGTCTTATCTCTTATTTTGTATCCCCACATTGCGCTCTCCTTGTTCTGTTTTACCTAGCGTAAGCCATTTGTCTTCAGCTTCCAGATCTTCCTTAGACTGTCCCCATGCAGAACATCTCAAGGCAGTTGAGGGGCAGACTCCCGCTTCTCCTTGCACAGTAAGGACAGTTCCAAGCAATGAACTCTCCTTCATTGCTTGATGGTTACATTTTCAGTCAGGGATCTTTGAGCTGACACCACTGCAGTCCTTGGCTTGGAGATGTTTTCTATATAGACCTGAGAAGTTGCCTTCTTGTCTTCCTTTATGTTCTTCCCTTAAACATTCTTTTGCTGTGTCACACACAAAATAAAATTAGGAATCTTGATCACTACTTATCACACTGTTTGCTTGAATTCTTTTCACCACCTATTTGTTCTATCCTTTTATTTTTATTTTAATCTTGTTTTAGGCATATAAGCTAAAAAAATGGGACAGGAGTTTTCTTTCTCTGTTTATTTGGTTTTGAACTTGTAGAAAACGTAGATGTTTCATCTAAGAATACAATTCCAACTTTTACAGCAATGAAAATAATAGTTTGCATTCTTTCAATGGCAGAAATGCTAAAACTTGTAAGCAAGACTAAGTCTTTGAGATGAAAGTGTTTTTTTATTTCCACAGTGTGTTGTGTGATTGCAATACTGGGCTGGTTTACATGATTCATGTGGGATAATAGGGTAAATAGTTCTATTTTGATGGAGAGGAAAGCTGAGATATAGAACCAGAGTGTTGGCAACAGGATCAGCATTAGACCTTGCTTTAGCTAAGACTTGTTCTCAGATTTTCAGACTCTTGCATTTAGCAATTTAATATTTCTGAGCTCTGGTACTTAGAAGTGTTAAGTCATTATCTAAGGTCAAATACAAATGCTGTTGCTTCTGCATAATAGTTTATCAGAAGTTAATTGTTTATCACTGAAGCTTAAGTGAGTTCCTTATCTATCAATTAACTAAATATAAATTACAAAAATAGTTTATCTTTGCACAGATAGGCATGTTTGAACTTCATTATTTTAAGCAGCTTCAGCATTATACAATGTTTAGCTCACAAGTTAAAAGTAGCTGAGTTATTTTGAAAAGTGATTTATAAAAAAGCCCTTTACATTTTTTTTCCCAAACATTATTGCAGGGCAGATGGTTCAGTTTCTGTTGTTTAGCCACCCTCATTCTGCACTCTCTATCTTTAGCCTGCGCACTCTATTTTAACGCCGTCACATCTTTGTGTTTGTTCAGGCTTTTCACTTAAGGCGGTATTTCAAAAGAAAACACTGGAATTTTCCTTCAAAAGGGGGGGAAATACTTTCACCTTGTAGAAAGGACATGTTCCTATTAAAAAAGAAAAATAAGAAGCCTCCTCTTGGCACAGGGCCCAGCAGTACTATCAGCACAATCTAGCAGCTTGGCAGCTTTGCGTGTTGCCATGTTCTCTTGAGAATTAGAGGGAAGCTATTCTCCGCCTTTTGCGAGCCTGCCAAAGGATGGAGGACTTTGATCCTTCAGGGTAATTTTAGAGTGGTTCTCCTCCCAGGTACTAAATGTGACAAAGCACATTTAATTTATTTGTCTTTTATATAAACATTGAATGTTTTCAGTGAAAATCCAAAGATTTAGTGTAGGCCTTTTGTTAATACCAAATAAACCTTACCTTCTTGGTTAGACATGAACATTGATGAGTCTCGGGTTAGGAAATATTACCTTCAGAGTACTAAAAACAGAAGTGAAAAATTTATTAAATAGTAACTTGGCTTATTTTAATACAAGTATTTAATACAATGTCAAACTACATTTTTATATTTGTAAGATTTAATCTTTCGAATTTTGCTGTAGGTTTTTTGGTTTTTCCACAAGTAATTTTTAAACTTTTTTTTCAGGGTTGATCTCTTATGCAGAGTATCTGTTTTTGCTGACAATTCTTACGAGTAAGTATTATATATTTAAAATACATAGACACAAATACCTAGCTACTAACAGTTTACCAGGAACTCTTCTTCTGATATTTTTTAGCTTCTAAATTTCTGCATTATAGTAAAACATAAAATACTATTGTATATAGAGTGACAATGCATTAATATAAATGGACATCATCATTGGTCCATAGCAATACTTCAAAAATCATGGTACTCCATGGGATCAGAAAAGTCTTTTGAAATCCTTTAAAAGGGGAGAGATGTTGGTTACAGAACCACATAATAAGGGGAAGAAGAACTGGATGGAAAGATAAATAATTTTTCTTCTGGATGGTAGTCTTAGTCATTTTGGACAAGAGATATTAGCGGTATAGCTCATGCAGGGGTGTGAAAATCTGTTGTAGTGTCTCAAAGGTCGTTGCCCATTTTTATTGTGTTCAGATTTGCAATGGATACAATACATAAACAGCAGAATTCTTCAGTGTCTTTTTGTCTGACTTTTAAGTCCTTTCTCTTTATCCTCTGTTCCTTTTGACTTTATTTCCTCCATGCATTGTATATGTATTTCTGCCCCCCTCCATTGCTTCCTTCCTTTTCCTCTCAGGCACTTTTTTTTTTAAAACAACTTTCGTTTGGTACTTGCTTTATTTACAAGCAACAAGCATTTTTTGGTTTTGTGCATGGAAGTGATCCGGGATTGTCTGATACTTACTCTGTGCCATGCTTGCCACCCCCTGTTTTGTTCTGATGTGTAGGTTAGTGAGATTTGAGATATATCAATGAGCATTACACAGCGAGACCCCCTAGAGCAGTAGTAAAGTAGTCCATATGCATGTCCATGGAATAGTCCAGAGAATAGTCCACATGCACTCTTGTTTTACTGACTTACACAGGTCTAACATTTTCAGCAAGGGACAAAGCCAGGCATAATAGGTTTATTGTATTCAGTGCATGGGGAAAGGAGAGAAGGAAGCAGTCACTTCTTTCCTGACAGACTATAGAGGCATGCCTCTCATCACTTCCATGGCTGCAAGGTCCGTGGCTGGGCCTTAAATAAATTGGCAAATTTTCCTTGCTCTAGAAATCCACTCTCCCATGGTGTAGTATGAGCAAGTAATGTTGATCTCCAGAGAGCAGAGAGAGTATGTCCAGCCTTCCATCATTATGCACCTCTTGCACAATTCAAGTGACCCTTCTGCTGCTTACCTCATTTCTCAGCAGAGCTGCATTAGTTCCTGTTGCACAGCATGAAGGGTGGGTAATCACTTTGGCAACTTCAGCTAGTACACAGTATTAAATTATTTATATATGGATATGCATTAAGCTTTAACATACAAATACACTGCTTCAGCAGTGGTGACTGTGTTACACACTGCTTGAAGATGAGTTATACCATGTGTTCGAGTGGCTTTTAAAATCAGAGACGGGAGATTAGCCCAGGTAGGATACTGGTTTTAAAATATTTGTTGCAACTCAAAAAAGATAAATTTATGTTAAAAAAGGACAACCATGACAGCCAAATTATAGCTTCAGAAGAATACCTTGAAGATGAAGAAATAGGGTGCCAAAGATTCTATTTCTTTAGAAATTTATGGCAGCTGAAAGTGAATTCATGCTGAATTATTGGATAAAACAATTAGAAAATTGAAGCAGTATCAGAGCAAGTTGTTCCACTTCTCCAGACAATCAAGTAACATTGTTTTTCACAGAATTTTTTCTAGGAGTGTATTGAACCACAAAAACAAAGGCACCCTTTGATGCAGGATAAAAATGTAGTGGTAATGTTGCTGCTTTGGTTACACAGAGGGTTATCATGCTGATCAGTTTGAAAGCAAATGTCAACAAGTGTTAGTGCCTCTATCTTTGCCTAACAAGTATCCCCTGTCAGTCAGCTCCGAGTTACACAACCCGTCTCTCCCAGTAGTGAGAATTAATGTGAGATTTCTTAAAGCAAGCATCAATATTTAAATTACTTCCAAGTCACCAACTGAACAATAGGGAAATGGAAAAAGAGTCATCAGACTCCTGGCTCCAGGACACTGCTGACCAGACCACGCTGCCTGTCATACAAAATCAGAGTCTGTAAAAACACTGAACTTGAAAATGTAATTTTGTGACAGACAAAGGTTTTATTTTTTCCCCCATGACTTTCTTTTCTCTTTTCTGTGTGCCTTGTGTAATCACTATCTTTTTTCTTCCGGTGCTGTACTGAATTTCATCTCTAGCGATAGGTTAATGGAGCCCTGCCTGGTGAAGAAGCCCAGGAACTCAAGGCGTCGTCTTTACTTAGAGCTTTATTTCAATTACCCAGTCACACAAGTTGACAGCATGGACAATGCAGGAATATTAGGAGAGGAAGCACCTAGGTCTAACCTGCACTCACAGCCAGGATGGAGCTCTTCTGTTCAGATTTTGGAATTTTGCCTGATTCTAATTAAATACAAATATATCTGTGGTAGTCTTTGAACTATGCTTATTTTACGAACGCATACCTTTGGGGTTACATCATATCAGATAAGTATGTCATCTCTGAACAGTATAAGCAGCTTTAGGTCTATATTTTCACTAACAGCTCTCTTATCTGAAAACTGGAACACAGATGGTATGAATTGCTATTAAATACATCAATTACTTTTATTCTCTAAATATGTTATTGGATAGCCTTTTCTTGCTTTTATACTAGTAACACAAATTTAGCATGTGGCATGTTCATGGAAAGGAAGCCAGTTTTGAGTTTTAAATCAACCCAGTTGCTGGGGACAGCTCTGCTGTGCAGATTGCAGTGGTATTTATAAAATATGCCTGCATCACAAGGTTGCTTCACATAGAATATTAGTTGACTGCTGAAGATGTAGTTATTTCCAAAATGTAAAAATAGTACTTTCTTTAACCATCTTATTATGACTTAAAAGGAATGGGATATTTCTTTAACTTGTTCCATTTGCAGAAAGATTCTCTAAAAAAAAAGGCAAGGCTTAAAACTTTACAGAATGCAACTAGAAGAATATATTTCCAGAAGCAAAACTCTGAATGCATTAGAGTTTTTTAGAAATACTGCTTTATTGCCCTCATGAGTCCAGCATTGTTCTTGGAAGCATCGATATATTCCTGAGACAATCAGTCCATGGGTTTCAATTATTGCCTGACATGACTGGATTGTGGCATTCATTCACCTGCTCCAGAGATTACTGGGATAAGGGCTTGCTACCGCAAGGAACTGTAGTTACATTTCAGCAGCATGCTGCTCCTGTGTGGGCTTGCTGATGATCAAGGCCACCTCTTGTAAGTGAAGTCAGATCTGGAAATTGTGGGAAGGAGCTCAAAGCACACCATGCTTTTGTAGCTTCATCAAGATTCAGAACTCATTGCATTTTTGTGTTGAAAAGAAGCGTCCATTCAGTGAAGGAAATGCAGAGTAAAATTGTGTAGAATTCCTGGAAAATCCTCTTGCTGGGAGTCAAAGAAACATTCTTTTGTCAAAAACAGCCAGAAAGTTTTCCACTCTTCCCACCTGAAAAGGAGCTCTTATAAACAAAGTAGAGCTAGACTGCAGAAGTGACATGGGATTATAGAGACATCCTTTGGGAATATCTTAAGACCTGGCCAGTAACAGATGGAGTATTCTCATTGGGGTCAGATGGACATTTATGGCTTGTATTTAGGCACTACTGGCATTTCTTACTTTGCAGTTGCATCAATTACCCCTGGAAATGATAGTAAAAAGGTGTTTAAACAGTTCACTTATATTGGAAGAGGTGTGTATGGTTCACTGGAAATACCATGTATGTACATAGCCAGAACCAGAGTCAATACTCGTTTTACATTTGGTATTTGAGTTCTAGTGTGTGTGATATTTTCAATAAAGTTCTTCTGCAATTTTTTGTAGAACCCCAGACTGGACTTCAGATTGCCTTTAAAATGTTGGATGCAGATGGCAATGAACAAGTTGAAAAGAAAGAATTCTTTAAGGTAGGTGTATTTACATACATTTTAATTTTAACATATTTAAATAGATCCATGGGTTATAGTTGCTCAATGAAGATTCATTAAAATCATCAAGCCTGTTTTTCAGTCCAGTCTATGATCATGTGCTTACAAAAATGTTTTATATGAAAGGAGCACATATTGAAGTACTGTGATAGAAGTATTTATCACAATTGAATCTGCTTTTATAAATGTTACCTTAGAATTATAAGGAAATATCTGCTACTGGGAAGGTGAGAATTAGTGTATGTCCCTTAATCCCATTAGCTAATTTAAATAGTCATTTGGAAGAGTCTTTTGTTTTCTAAATATGTTGAATAATTTCTTTAATTCACCATCCTGATTTGGTCTTTTTTAATTTTGCTTGCTGTTGCAGAAGGGTTCTTACCAATTCATACTTTGATGAGAAAGAGCAGTTTTTTTCCTATATTATATCTAAACTATGGGGGAGAAAGTTAGACACTTTAAAAACTAAGAAAATCTTGCTCTGATGTTATTAGGAAGAAGAGGCTTAATTATATAGCTTATTCAACTTTTAAATATTTAACAGGAGACTAAGTACTTCTTGTCAAAAGTTGAATGCAGAATTAACAATCATAATTTTTAATAGAATCCCTCAACATATTTCAGATCCTTAATTCATATTGGAGGTAAGCGGAGAGACAATTTAATAAGAAGCTGACATGGCTACTACAGTTAAAATTATTTTCAGTCACTAGTGTGACTTTAAAGCTGATCATGAACTCACATCTCTAGAGAACCTTAAAATCTAAAACTTTTAAAGATGAACCTGTTGATAGAGAAATTAGCAAAAATTTATTTAGGTGAACTTCATAGCCTTAAACTCTGAATTAATGATAGAATAGCTGTTCACATGTTTTGCACTGTTCACTTTTCAGTGAATTGTCTCTTAGCAAGGTTACAGTTGATGAGTCATGCTTTAAATCTATTTTAAAATGTTGCAAAAATACTTCTAGACTTAGTAGTACTATTTGAAAATAATACTTGAAATTAGATCGTTTTCCAAGACAATGTTCCCAGAAGCCCCTAACTGAACCTGCAGATAGATACCCTTGTTGTGGTGTAACCTCAGCCAGCAACCAAGCATCAGGCAGCTGCTTGTTCTTTCCACCCACCAGCTGGATCAGGGAGAGAATCAGAACGGTAAGAAATGGAAAACTCATGGATTGAGATATAGACAGGTTAACAGGCAAAGCAAAAGCCACGCACACAAGCAAAGCAAAGCAAGGGATTAATTCGCTGCTTCCCATGGGCAGGCAGGTGTTCAGCCATTCCCAAGACAGCAGAGACCCACCACGTGTAATGGCAACTTGGGAAAACAAAAGACATCACTACCAATGTCCTCCTCTTCCTCCTTCCCCCAATTTATACACCAAATATTCCTTTGGTCAGTTGGGGTCACCTGTCCTGGCTGTGTCCCCTCTCCACCTCACAGGCACCCCCAGCCCCTCCCCAGCGTGGCAGTACAAAAGCAGAAAAGGCCTTGGCTCTATGTAAGCCCTGCTCAGCAATAACAAAACCATCACTACATTATCAGCACTCTGCTCGCCACAAATCTAAAACACTGTCCCACACCAGCCACTGTGAAAGTAACTAACTCTACTGCAACCAAAATGAGCACAGCCTTAGACCCACTTGTTGCTACACCAGATCTTTTAATTTTGAAGAATTTGTTCTGTTAAAGTGTTAATTATTCTGCTGATTAAAAAGAAATCAAATTCTAGTAAAGCCTGTATTTTTAACCTACTAAACCAAGTGCAATCATAGTGAATTGTTATCAACTAACAGTCTGATAACTGATTACCAAAATAAGTCTGTTATGCCTGTATTATTCATCTGCAAAACAATGCATTACAAGCAAAAATAACTCCATGAACACGAGTGAACGTGTTCAGCTTGTAGTGCCTCTGCACCAAAATGCCACATTAGCAGTGCTTTCTTTAAAAAGGTACTGTCAGTTAAGCAAATAAGGAGATTCTTACAGAAACACAGCACTGCTCTCTTGGGGAGATGTGCAGTATGTTATATATTTAATATAATTACCCATTTCAGGTAATTCTGATTGAATCAGCCAGTATAAACAGAAAATCATCAAATGTAGAGGTGAAAACATTATATAGATCATTAAAAATAATCTGATTTCTGCAGAGGCAATCAAGTTAAATGAAAATTATTCTAACTAGATAGATTGTTACTTTGCATTTCCTTTTTGGGCTGTATTAATAAAATAACATAGAGTGGTAAAAAAAAAAACCACACATATAAATTACTGTGTCAACTCTCAAGAATCATTAAATTCAAAGAAGTCCCAAAGGATGCAAGTTAGTCAGAGGATGAGTTTTCTCTCGTGTCTGTTTTCTTACATTTACAGAGGAGACTATTTTCAAGCAAAACTTCATAGATTAGGTTTAAAAATTAAAATTTTGGAATGTAAGAATGTGGAAATAAGTGTGTGTCTAAATCTGTATACTCTAGTTCTGTCTGCATCATAGAAAGTTTCTAGATAGCTAATAAATCAGTAAATTGTGTGGCTAATATGTCATTTGTCTTCTCCCACTTGGCATCCTAGGAAAATGTATCTGAACTATTCTGTGGTGATTTCTACACTACATTTGACAATAACATCAGGAAATGTACATAAGGGAAATGCAGTGGAAAACAATAGTGAAGAAGCAGTAATCAGAAGGCAGTGTCTGTAGGCAAGGCTCAGTGGGACAAGAAATTTCATTGCTCGTTTGTTCTCTTGCTTTGTCTCCTCTTGTGCTCCCCACTTCCCATCGTTATCTACTGATTAGACATCTATGTATGTCTGTGTTGTCTGACTGTAGAGTCTGACTGCTGGTCTAGACTGCAAAGTCTTTGAGGTAAGAACTTGCCTTTTGGTGTTCCATTGTTCTTTGAATTTTGTGTATCTCAATTCTCACATATTCCTGGAAGAACAGGCACAAGATGTGTCAAGCAGGTCATTCAGGAAAGGGAGACGGGTGACAAGCAGGAACTCCAACCCCAGTCCTCAGTGCCTGCATTATGTGATGGCATAAAGGCTGTTCAAACCTGTATGGATCAGGCACTCCAGGAGTGTGAGATGCAGAGTTTCCCAGTGTTCTCTGCTAACAAAAATGGATGTTCGGGAAAGGAGATCTTGAATGCAATCCCATGTTTTCAACAAGGGAGTTTATCTTGTCCTCCATAGCCTTTCCATTTCAGCGCACATTTTCCTCATTTCCAGTAAAAGTCACTCCCTTCACAGGATACTCTTGTTCTTTCTCCTCCCTCTTTCTTTGTGTTGAAGTGTAACTCTGCTTCATCCACATTTCAATGGTAAACAGTCACAGTACAAGAGACATTTCAATATTAGGGCCAAGAAGGTTTTGTTGCTTTGCCCTGCAACTCCAGGGTGACAAAGACAAGCCAGAAATGGCATGTTCACAGATGCTAGTTCCACCCTTTAATCAGCCCCTGCCAGAGTGCAGAATCGTTTCTCAGAGCCACACGTTATCTGCATCTCTGTGAGGACAGTGAGATACTTCGGTGAACTCTGCTCTTCCAAGACATTCACTTGAGACTTGGTGAGGGGGATTGCCAGACACATAATAACCCATGCACATTAATCTGGGACCTCCCACCAAGAATAAGGTTACCAAAGTTCCCAAAATCCCCAGCAAGTAAGGAATTTCCCTAACTCTCTAAATCTGTTCTGATTAAAGATGTCTAAGTAAAATTAATGACAGTTCAAAACTATTGGGAATAAAGGCAGAGTGTCTCTGATGGCACATGCAAGAGCTGTATGACTTAGACTTTCTAAGTAGACTGTCTTATACACTTCTGCTGGAGAGCAGATACCACAAAATACTTGTGGAGCTTCATCTAGGGCTGAATGAGCCAGCACCCAACACTCAGCAGTTGTGGCACAGAGCACTTCTGTAGTCTTAGAGCATTCACAAGCAGTGATGTCTCTCAAGCAACTGGAAGATGCAAAAACACCTTTCTTTTTTTTTAAAGACTGACATAGTATTTTTTGCCAGAAAGGCTTGTTAACAGCAGATTACTTCTGTCCTTAGTAGAGGCTTCACTTGTGCGTAATAGGTCTCGTTATCTTTGAATTAGTCATTATCATAATGAGTGCTGAGCAGATATAAATATTAAATACAAATAAATGTTGCATGGAGGAGTCCATTTCTTGAGGGCAGAATTCTTCTCCCTCTGTGAGTAGTTGCGGCACTGTGCTGGAAAAAAAATCAACAAACTTCTGGGCATAGTTTCATGCACTCTCAGAATTCACATACAATGTAAGAAAACAATAAGTGAAATCTTTCAGAATACTTGTGAAAATAATTATACTGTGTGTCCGTGCTCCTTTTTTAAGAGTCCTTTAGAAATAAAATCCAAAAGAGAGAAAAAAAATTTTTTCTCCTGTTTAGAAGGTATTTGCAGTTTCATTCCTTATGTGTGATCAAACAATTGATTTTTCAGGTAAGAAAAAATGTGATTTCTCAGTGAGAATATGGACAAGCAGTTGTGGTTTTATCCAGAGCTCTATAATGCTGTTTTGCTATGAAGAAATTCATAATGCTTTTAGTGTACTTGTCGTTTGTTTTGTAAATGAGCAAAAATTAAGATAATTTGGAGGAACAAGTAGTGTTTAATTGCCTTGTTTTATTGCATTTCTTTTTTTAAATACTATCAAGGCATGCAATTTAAGACTAATAATAGAAAGTAAGCATCCTGAGAAACTAAAAAAATTAGGATAAAAAACCCAAAAAAAACAGGTGAATTCCTTGAAATTTGAAGGTCAAGGGATGACCTTTGGCAACACAAATAGATAGCATGTTTTTCTTACTATTTACAAGCCCATACCGCTTCTCAGAAGAAAAAAAAAATTAAAAAACAAATAAACCCCCCAAAAAATATATTTAAAAAAAAAAATTAAAAAACCAAAACAACCAAAAAAACAAACAAACAAACAAACAAAGGAGATATTTAAAAACTCCCCAGAATAATGAACTGTGGAAATTTGGTAATGAACTTTTTCCCAGTTTTAATGAGCAGGCTGAGGAATCACTCAGAAATGTTTGAGAAGCAAACCAGCAGTTTTGAAAACCTTGAGCTTTAAAAGCATCTTTTAAAGTCTCCAAATCCAGAGTGATCAGTGTAATTCCATATCTTTACCTGAAATGTATTAAGTCCCTTGTTCTTTCATTTCTGCTATCCTTCCAAGGATTCATGCAAATGTCTGAAAGGTAGGTGTACTTTTTGCTGTATTTAAATCACTCATTCTTGTGACAATGTTCATCTCTGAAGCTGAAATACAGGTAAAGAAACCTTGCAGCTCTGATATACTTGAAGTACTGCAAATTAATGCACTGTTTATCTTACCTTAAAGCTTTATTTGGGACAGTGGAAGTTATGTTTTTAAATGTGAGTAATTTCAAGATTAGTTTTTTCTGGGGGTGGAGGGGAAAACTCAAACTACATTCTGCCTAATGCCAGCTCTGAAAAAAATGTTTTCTTATTTAATTAAATTATTCCGTATTGTTAGTTGCATAGTACCTCATTTGAACAGGTATGTTTTTTATGTCCAGAAGATCATGTTTATAATAGAAATTTGTAAAACTATTTAGAAGGACAGCATGAAAATCAGGATAATTTTTATTTCTGGAATGATCTTTGATGTTATACTCCAGACTTTCAAAATCTTCTGAAGTGAAAACTAAGCTTCTGGTGCAAGAAAATCCACTCTATAAATAGAGTAAGCACGGGGCTGCAAGAGATAGATTCATGTTTGGGTATATTAACCACAGTAGATAAGACATTCCTTGGAAAAAGTGTGTCTGAATAGCAAAATACCCTCAAGTATGCAAATACTTTGTCATGATAGAGAACCTTGCAGAAATGTATAATTAAGAAAAGGTGCAATTAAATCAAGGTTTAGAAAAAGAAGACTCTTATAAGATCAAATTTGTAATTTTCCTGTTCTTTTCTCATGTTTCAACAAATACAGCTACAGAGAATCATTGGGAAGGAAGATGACTTGAAAGCAGCTGGAGACGAAACTATACTTCGGGTATGAAATAGAGATACATTTTCCTTACAAAAACATTGTCATATTTCCTGTGAAGTTTGTTATTTTTTCAGAGTTTTTAGATAAGTATATAAGCCTAAGTATTAGTGCTTTAATTAAATTAAAGGGCATGGTTTGCCAACTGCTTTCTAACTGGGAAAGAAAAATATTTGTCATTTCTGAGCCTTCTGGTGAAATGGATGCAATCAATATGTTTCATGACTGAGTACTCACTTGGTTGGGTGGTTTCCATGAGCCTCTCTTTTAAAGTAACTCTCTTCTATTTATGAAAATCTCAGAAAGAACTGTGTATGCCATATGAGAATAGAAGGTTTTCCAAATGGAAATTGATAGCTTAAGATTACCGAAGTGCTGCTGTTGCAGTGATATCAGCTTATTCTGAGTTGGTTTGAAATGCGGTTATTGTCACTGAGGTGACAAAGGCGAGGATTACTTTAGTTAAGTCAAATTCCAGACAGAGACAGCGTAGATGCAGACCAGAAGAAACAATCCTAGATTAGGATTGTCCAGCTGGGAAAGCAGTTTCACTGTTTTGTGACCCACTAGCAAATGGTAAATATATATCATCAATGAAAGGGGCAGGTAAATTCCTGTTCTCTTCTGTTCTCCCCTGAATCTAGCCACCTGCAACCTGCCTTCTTCTCAGAGTCTCTTGAGTCTGTAGTCAGCACAGAGACAAGATAAAATAATCTGTAGCCTGGGTGATGTTGAGTGAGACTGAAAACAGAGAGGGGGAATCCTGAGGATACTGAAAACACCTTAGAAGAAGCTGATGAACCATGTAACAACTGATGGGACAATCAAAAATGGCCTCAAGTTGCACCAGGGGAGATTTAGATTGGATATTAAGAAAAAGCATTTTCACTGAAGATGGTCAAGCACTGGAACAGGCTGCCCAGGGAAATGGTGGAATCACCATCCCTGGAAGTGCTCGAAACACATATGGATGTGGTGCACAGAGACATCATTTAGTGATGGACTTGGCAGTACTGAGTTAATGGTTGGACTCAATATTCTTAGAGATCTTCTCCAGTCTAAATTATTCTATGATTCTAAAGAAGAGGAGAGTACAGCTGTTTTGTCTCCATCTGTTGCTAAAAGATGCTGCTTACATCAGCAACTTGCTTTCAGCTGTAAACTTTCAGTTTACACTGGGCATGAGGCAGTGGCTGCTCATGTTGGAAGCATTCAGTAAGGAATTTATACAGGCCTCTGCTTTGTAAATTGTGCATCAGCAGTTTCTACAAAGGGTTGCTCATGTTCTTTACTTTTTCACATACCTGAGGAAAAGGTGGAAGTGGCTATTGCTGACACCCTTAAAATTTATTAGGCATAAACTGATTCACAAAAGTTTTCCTCCCTCAGTGTATATTCAAAGTTCAGCTAAAAATTGTTTGATTGACAAACAACCATCTCTTTTCTTGAATCTTTTCATCAGTTACCAGATTAAAATAGCTAGGATTAATAGGGTTGTCTGTTCCTCAAAACCTGTTTCAATTGAGACTTAACTGCCATGACAATGAAAGAAAAAGGATCTTTATTCTGCATGAATGCACAGCTATAGTATAAAATTTCCAGAGAAACTTTGATACAGTTAGATTAGTTATAAACACATAAGCTTATTTTGAGCTAATTAAATACCTGAGCTGGAATGTCTCTATTTTGTTTTTGTCTTGCTTCAAAATTTGTCTTCAGAGTTCTCCATTGAGAAAAATCTGAAGTTACTGTAACCAGAAAATGTTATTTAATACAGTTTATTAGAAGATTATAAATAGAATTCTAGTATGAAAGAGTTAAATAGCTTTGGGGAATACAGCTAACTTGAAATTGTGGCCTCTCTATTTCTACATGGCAAAATCCAAATTATGACATTTCTCTTAATTACTGTTTTCCTTCCTGTCTTGGTTTCTTACCAAACAAATTGATTATCTTTGTAAGCAGTGAATCTAATTATTGGATATGTTGTAGGATATGTTTTTAACCTTTATTTTTTATAATTATGGCAGTCATAGTATTGCCTTTAAGCAAAACAAATTAAGCATAAAAATACAGGGTTTAAGTTGACTATGTTTTTTGAAAGTTGAGATACTGATACAGAATTTTGGTGTTTGGGATGGTTCTTTATTTCCACAACACTTTTTCAATTTGCATATGAGTTTGCTGTTTTTTCAGAGTAAACCCAGTCTCTGATACCAAATGTCACCAGATGGTAAGTGTCACCAACCTAGGAAAATACAGTTTAAATGGTAGACTGCAGCTTTGTTTAACCAGCAGGTATATCCAGATGTGTTCCCTGTACAGTGTGTAGACTAAGGTCCTGGTCATTTATTTACTTTATGGTGATACCATTTAATACTCATCAAGTTACTATATAAGGAAAAGAAAAATCAGTTTGCTGTTCTCCCAGGGTGCTTGTATCTCTGACTTTTTACAGAAACTTTGACTTACATGCATAAAATTCAAAATTTCACCACTTAGTAGTGGCCCTTGAATGGGATTACAGTGGAATTTGCTATCCAGATACAGATATATTTCAATTGAGGGCTTTTCTTTTTCTAATATTATAATTGATGCTGGAAGAAAAGCAAAAAAAATTTGCCCAGCTTTAACTGTCTCTGTCTTTTGGGAAGTTTCATGCCGAATTTTGCAGAGCAAGCAATCTGGCCATCTCGTAGCAGGGGTGCACATGGTGAAGGAGAGCTGCAGGCAGACTTAAAACACTGAACCTGGTTTTTTCTAATCAGACTGGAGAAAATGGTGCAGAAGTCAGCAGAGGCAGTGGCTGCCTCATCTCAAACACCCTCTCCATAGGCCAGAGGAAATGCTCCATCTGGCTTCCTGGCAGAACAGTTCTTCATGTGGAACATCCAGCTGAACACGTTACCATGGTTCATGGAAGAGGAGAGTCAAGCTCCCTGCCTGGAAGGATCTGGATTATAGAAAGTGCATGAACTAGAAGATTTGGTTTATTTTGAAAAGATGTTGCCTGGTGAACGGCATCTGTTGCTGAGTTCCTTAAAAGGATACTCTAACAGTGTAAAGTGCTTTAGTGTCCTGGCTGTGACAACAGTGCTAATGGTGGCAAATGTCTACAGGACCAGACCAGTTGTCTAGATCAGGGACTTTGCTCTCAGGCCCTTCAGTTTAGATTAATGAGTTATCAAGTACTTTTAATACCTCTCATTTAATATGCTTTATATAATGGGTAAACTTATAAATTACTTTTAGCTGCTGTTAGAAAAGGAGTGACAATACAGCGTGTTCTGTATTCGTTCTTGAAATGAAAATAGTGTTGTGAAATATGTGCATTGTCTCATTTCCAAATGATTAAAGATATGCTTCTGGATTCCCTAGTGAATACATTTTCATACAAAGTGTGAAAAGTATGATTGGGGATTTTTTTTAACATTTAACTAGTAGTTGGGGACACAGCTAATCATCTCTTTTAAACAGAAATCTTATGAACTGAAATTGAATCTGACTATATGCAGTGTACTTTCAGACTCACACATTAACAATTTCCTATTGTTTGAGTATAACTTGTTTTAGTCTGTCTACTTCTCTTTTTTTTTTTCCCCTGTGGTTCTAAAAGAAGTAAATGACATTAGTCATTCACACGTTTCTCTCTGCTTACCTGGTCAAGACAAGGTTTTACACTTGGACCTTTGGACACTGCAAAATTGTGATGCATCTCCTCAACCACAGGAGCTGTGTAGGTCATTATAACTTGCCCATCTGCTCCCTAGAATCTCTAACTGGTTTAAAGTTTTCTACCCAGTGCTTCTAAGTCTGCATAGCTCAGTATAACTAAAGACTGCCTAAAACTGAAGGAAGGTGGTGGTTGGGAGCTATGCTCTTCTAGAGCAGCAGTACTCTGTAACAAGGGTGCAGCACATCAAATTTTACAAGGATCTAGTCCAAGACTAAAATTAATATCCCTCCCCAAAGAGTCTGTCATTAACCTTGTAACCTCTCAGTTCAGATGGAATGCACATTTTTTCTTGACCTATCTTCTCCAACATAAATATGTATGTTTTGTGTCAGCAATTTAACGTTGAATTCTCTTGAAAAGCTTTTAGATACTGTAAACGACGGAGCAGTGTGATACTGTGTTTTAAAGAAAGCTCTCCGGACAGGTCAACCCCCTAAAGAACAAAACTGTCTGCCACCAAAATCTTGGGCTGTTAAAAAAGTGCTGGATCATTTTTTGCCTCTTGAACAAGGAAGTTATTTTATTTTTCCATTTGGGCTGATGACATTGTAGCCTCAAGAGAGAGAAAGAAACATTTGAACAGGGGCTGGCTGGGGAGTTGGTGACAAGCCACCTGAGCTGTTTTCAGCACAGAGAGCAAGAGGATTTGCACGTGCTGAGGATGGATCAAGTCTGCCTCAATCAAAAGAGTGAGCTTCAAAGCACTTCACACCTCCTGAGAATGGTCATCATAACGGAGTCTCTTCTTTTGGTGCAAACTTGTATTTTTAGAGTATGCCACAACAGAGAGGCAGGGCCTGAGTTCTTGTGAGGAGCTGTCCCCAGCTATGTGTGCAGGAGCTGCTTTCCCAGGCTACCAGCAGAGCATGGGGATCAGGCAGCCTTGAGCTTTGCAGTGCCATTCCCTGACTGCTTGGCACAGTCAGCCTGCTCGCAACAAGGCAGGTTGCAACCTGTTTCTATTCGGGGCTTAAAGTATCTCCTACAGCATCTACTCCCAGATTAGTTTTAACCCCATTGGCTGGAAACCATTTTTATTCTGTACCTCCTTATGAATTGATGCAGAACTGTGGGTGATGCACTGAAACCTGAGGATGTCCGTGAAGTTCTTCATTACTAAAGGCCCTAAGTGTACAGCAGATTGATTCCATGGCATTAGTTGTCAGTAAGAAAACAACTGATCCTCCCAGTAATAGGAATTATGGGTGTTATAGGATGTTGTTTATTGTTTAGAAGATGTTCTGTCAGACTTCTCGAAAATTGTCAGTTATATCCTCTGTAGAATCATCTGTGCACATTTCAGCCCTTCCGCATCAGACCTGAGGTATTCTTGAATCCTACCTAGTAAGAACAAGCATTGCAAAACTCCATGAAAAAACTTCAGTATGGATTTACATTAGGATGAAAGATGATTCATCATAAAATACATAGTTTCATTCTGGGGCCCACTTGAGACTCTCTGAGCTTTGCCAAAAAGGGCTGCTTTTGGAGGTCTGGATCTCCTGGTCCCGCTAGCTGGCCTGCTTACAGTTCTTTTGACTGACTGTAACTGTAAGAATTAATTTCATAAACCTTCTTACCAGAACTGAGTGGTAGGATATATCCCAGCATCTGAGAGACTCAAAATAGCAGAAAGCTTGAATTGTCTTTAGCAGTGTGTGAAGCTAGGCTGGAATAGAAGCCTGGTGTGGTAAATTGACTGAGCTAGCAGCTTTAAAACAAAGAGGATTTCAGAGAAGTGTACTCAGAAAAATTTGCAAAGATCTGGTCTTACCTTTGGAAAGATTTGGGACACCACTAGCAAACAGAAACTAGGGTATTATCCTCCTTGCCCAACCTTACCTCTCTGCACATTCTTCCATCTATTCACTCTGCTTCTGTCTTAACTAAAAAAAGTATTCAATCCAAAATACTTATTATTTTTACAATTTCTAGTGAAATAAGACATTGCACAGCAAATACCATCTCTCAGGAAGCAAGAAGGGAACAAGAACGAATTGCAGATTTTAATCATAATGAATGCTTTCCAGTCATGCCTCAGGCAAATTCTGCAAGGAAAGGTGGTAAGAATCTGGAGACAGTAAGTCTATTAACATTTCAGATGACTTTTGAAAATCAGTTAGGTACATTATTCTGAAAATCCCATCTCACTGTGCGATAAGTTTCTTCTCAGTGGCACTTGTTGGTACTTGCTGCAGTATCAGGTCCTAAATGTCAAAAACTCAGTGGGGAGCTACAGGATTAGGTAGGTCTTTGCTCATGACTCAGTGTTTGCAGCATCAGGCCTCTTATGTTAACAGCCTGTGTAATGTAATAAGGAAATAACTTGTGTTATCTGATCTTGCTTAAAAAGGAATAATTGCATAATTCAGCAGTTCATGATACTTTTGAAAAGTGTAGTAGGCGTTAACATACTCTAGGAAAATTAGTCTATGTTTGTAATATGTACATCCATGTTCATTAGTTCACAGACTTGTGTGGCATCAGATTGTGTGGTCTTTGGGATTCTTTGTCTGAATCAATGGACCCTGGAACATGTCTGAGTTCCCCAATTGTGATACATGTCTGTGCCTCAGCTTTCTGTAAAAGGCATAGATCAAAAGGGTTCTATGGTGCACCATCCCAGGGCCTGAAGCAGCCAGATATACCAGAATAAAAACTTTCACTCAGTTTAAATAGTGACTCGAATCTACCAGTCTGGCCTCTGCAGCCTGGGATTGGATTACCAATGCATTCTGATTGCCAAGAGAGACATTCCAAGTTAGGTTATTCTTTTACCCAAGCTCATGAAGGCAAGGTGTTGGAAATATTAATAGGATTCTCATTATCTTCTAACAAAGATTTGTCATGTCGGTACTAATTTATACAGATCAGCAGCAAAAGCTCTTAATGATTCTGTGGACAAAAAGGAATTATGTACTAACATGTACTTTAATTTAATAGCATTAACTCTAGGAAAAGCAATTTTTTTAAATTTTACCCTTAAGGTGTAGTCTCTGTGGTCTCCTATTGCATTTTATGTTTTAAAGAAGTGTACTCTTTTGTAGTTTCAAAATATATTTAACTCTCACTAACATAGTGTTTGGACATCTGCCAGTTTCACTGTGGAATTTCGACTGATAAAGAAGGTAGTCAGCAAGTAGATGCATATTTGTTATAAATCCTGGGATAGGTTTTGTCATCTTAGATAAGATGAGGTAGGTATTGTTTGTATGCCTTCTTCTAGCTTGTAACTAGAGAAACATTAATAGGAGAAAAAAATTTTGCTGTCACAGACTTAGTTTTGAAAAGGTTATTTTAAACAGTTTGTTTTCAATACAACACTGATTATAATATGGAGTAATTAAAATAGAAACATTAAATGGTGTAATCATGAATTCGCAAAGCAAATTTATTTGCATTTTTCAAGTTTCTTTTAAACATGTAAGCAAAACCCACAAAAAGCAGATTACAATCTAGCTGCAGTGAGGGATATGTGGATTCTTCTCTGTTTCTTTTTAGAAAACTTTGTGTTCTGATATAAATAGTTTGGGTTTGAATTTCAAATAAGCATACATGAATGTTTGACTTTTGGCTTTCAAAAAAGCATATACCAATGTTTATGCATCAGTCTTCACAGTAATCTGAAGTGTTTAAACTTCAGAAGGATGGATCTTGTGGGTATTTAAATATTCTTTGTCTGCAATTAAATGATAAAAGTTCAGTAAGTACAGTTTGCATATGGCTTGAAAAGTGTTTTCTCCTAGGTTCACTCATACATAACTCGTATCACTGGCATTTGGTGAACTGTAGCTTGTAGTAGAAATGAAGAATGTTACTGCTTTAACTATAAAATAACTGTGTCATGTATGCTGTAAGCATGAAACATGGGGGACTAATGGGACTTGTTATTGATGATGCTGAAAGCTAAATAACCATTAGTATTAAATCTTATGAATAGACTCTTGTCTTTCATCTTACCTCTTCAACCAGATAAAAGACACAGAGGCTATTTAGATGTCATAAGAATAGTTTGCTGAAATCCCTACAGACTTTTAAAAAAAATCTCTCTTCATGTTGCTTAGTGTTTTGTTGTGTTCAAAGAAATGCCAGCATGCTAGTGCTGAAAGAAGAATAGAGCAGAAATCTAGCATTATGTGTGGGTTTAGGCTTATTAAAGATTGCGTTGAAGTAGTTTGTATCCCTTCTCTGCAGAAATTTCTTCTTCAGAATTTAAAAGTATTTGTAGAAAAGTCACCAGCCCTGAAAATTTACAGGAATCCTTTTAAGACCATATTATAATAGAGCATTGTCAGTGTTGGCATTTTCCTAGCTTCATTTATAAGATGATCATGAATGTTTTTAAATGGCTGTAACATGTTAGAAATACCTAACTAAAAACTTCCTTACAGATATTAACTTTATTTAAGCCTTCTATTCACCTAAGAATAAAGGTTCTCAAAGATTTAACTTGGAACCTTCTCCATTTTAATAATAAATATAATAAAATATTATAATAAAATCCACTGGTGGTGATTGGAAATTGTTCTTATCTTTCATACAGAGTATTTAGAAGCAGAGCTTATAATACACTGTTAGCAGTCAATGTGGAAGGGTTGTTCAACTCTGAGATATCCTGTGTGATAGCTTTGGGAACAGTTATTAAATTTCAAGTATCTTTTGGGAAATTCTAGTTCAAATAAATAATTTTTAGATTCAGGTGAATATTAATGATCATGCAATGCATAACAATCACATAGTTTTGGGTTTTTTTATAGGAAACAGAACTGGACAGCTGTGGGGTTAATACCGTGTTGCTGGTGCATTTCTTTGGAAAACAAGGAAAGGAAAAACTTCGCTTTTCCGAGTTTTTCAGGTACTTTTTCAGCTAGGCAAGCCTAACAGGAGCCTGTCTTGTTCCTACTCCCTGTGCTTTACCCCAACTCAGGCATTTATCTGACATCACACTGTGTTGATTCAGAAAACTGAGCAATGAGGTGGGGATTATTCATGATGTTGCATGATTGAATTCCCCATTTAGCTCCTAGAGTCTGCTGTCTGCTGGAGCTGAGCACCACGATAACTCCTAGCAGCAGTGGGCTGGGAGGGTTGAGACTCTCCTTGGCAGCTGTGTGGTGGCGTGCCTTGAAGCAATGTGATTAATGAGTATTTTTTGTGACTAAATCACCAAAAAAAGTGACTTCTAATCAATTAAAAAATGTTATCTGAGATAGCTTCTTTCCCATTACAGCTGTCATGGTAAGCTACAGTCAACTTCTCCACTTGCTTCAAATTCCAGCTTCTGTTGAAACTTTCCCAGTGTCTTTTCCTCTACCCTTTGAACTACTTTTGCAATGGGACTATGCAGATACTTGTTTGAATCTTGACACACATTGTAGCACGGCATTGCGGGAAGATTATCTGCATCACTATTACCTTTTCTATGAAAATAATCAGTCATTTACAGGCTGCAAAAATAAAGTAGAATAGTGTGTTTTGCTTCAGTTTGTATTCAGAAGTGGAGAACGTGTGGCAGCCCTCTTAAAAATGGATGTTTTTGCGATCAGTAGACTAAGAAGTGTTTGGCTCCAGTGGTTCTGGTACATACCAGTCTTCAAATAAACAACCTTTCCCTTTTGTAGACGTCAGCTCAACAGGAATATAAGTGAGTAAAATAAGTTTTAAGATGTCTCCAGCTCCCTTTTCTATAAATACCATAGATCCTCTCAATGAAACAAAAGGCAGAGAGCACCAGTAAAAGGTTGTGTTTGCATATACAGTGTAAACTGAAAAGCCTCAGGTTTTAGATAAAATCCTACATTGACCCAATGAGGCATGACATTGATGAAACTATGTACCTTGTACATTCAGAACGCATAGGTTAAAGACCTTTGCCTGCCACACAGATAGAGGCCTGCAATCAAAATCAAACTCCCACATCTTGCTCTTAAAATTTGTGGGATAAGTGTAAGGTTTAATGCAGGTAATTTTTCACCAGTGGCAGTTATGTTTCCTAGGGCTGGAATGTGCCTCTTTATCACTGCATAGACACTCCATCTCAGCTGCAACATGACAGTGGAGTTTGTTTAACACACAGAAAGGTGAATAAAAGGATTGCTGTCTTTTTAACCTCTGCGAGGATATCACCTTTCACATGATTTTATTTGCAAGTAAATCAAGCACATCATTTCTGGGTTCCTATTGTTCAGAGAAAATGTGATTTCTATCTGATGGCCTCTCATAACACTTTACCTTCTGCGGGAAGCTATTGTTGGCTGTTTGATCAAAGTGCCACACTGTTTTTACAAGAGATGACTGATGAGCTGTACAGACATAGATCATTGTCAAAAGTAGAAAATAATGATGGTAAATGCTTTTATCATTTTCCAAGTTCTTGCCTAGAAAGCTTTTCTATTGATCAGTGTAGTACCTAGTAGAAAGTAGAGGTGATTATGTTTGATTAGGATGCACTAAAACTTGTCACATTAGTTAAATACACAGATATTGTTGTGCTGCAGAGTCCTTAAAACAAAAAAAAACAAAAAACAAAAACAAAACAAA